>WBNH01001464.1:0-85441 GCA_013401255.1 Urocolius indicus
CATCCACTGCTCTCCCCTCATGTTAACGTTATCATTAGCATTTGATTACATATGTTGCTATCATGATGGAAAATGACAAATTTCACTGGAACAGATTTCACCAGAATAAAATATCAAGCCTAAGATATGATGCATTAGGCAAAAACTTTTGAGGAGCTCAGATTCTGAGACTGATTTCATCCTTTGTATCTTGCAACAGTCTTTTGGTTTACACCACTCTATGGCTGTTTAATGATAACACAATCACTGCGGGGCACTCCAGGTGCTTAGGAATTTGTCTTTGAATCTTATCCTGCTAGCTTGTGTTACCTCTTTATACTCAGGTCTCTGTCATCACTGGTGGATTACCTCTCAAACTCTTGTATCATGGAGAGAAGACTCAGTTGTAGAAAATGCAAGTCTTTGCCATTGTGTAACTTCTGTCAAACGTGTTGGATGAAAATAAAAGGATGTTTCAGATAATAAAATAAGAAAGACTGTAAGGGTTTACCCTTATGTCTCACATATGTGGCCCCACAACCTCATCTGTCTTGTGAGGGTGGCTGATTAGCTCCTGCAGACTGCCACAGGGCCAGATAATACTCTTGGTTCCAAATTCAAATATTTCTGCTGTTTTTTTAAAGGGTGGTTACTGGTGCTGCTGCACTCAGTCTCCAGCTGCTTCTCTGCACTAGAATGAAACAACAGAAGTATTTATTATCTCCTAAGAGTTCAACTTCTTCATTTATTAGACTCTGATGTGTAGCAGTAGTATGCAAATCAATATAAACTTTTTTTTTCTTTTTTTTGTCTTAAATTCTGCTCTTATCCAACTGCTTGTAGAGTTGTTATGAGCTAGACCATGGAATTGATCAGGAAGCAAAAACTGTTTGGGAATAAAGAAGAAAAAAAGGGTTTTTTTTGATCAGGAAGTTAACCCATTCCAGACTTGCTCAGATATACAAGCAGATACGCAGGTAGAAGAGACAGGATAATGCAAATGTACAGATGAATGTCAAAGAGGCAGGCAGAGAGATTAATGCAGAATGACTGCCATGGCCTAATGTCTGTTGAATTAGGTTGTTTCCTTCTGCCCTCCTGCATAAGAAATTTTAATTAACATTTCTACTAAATACCTAAGTTGTTGCATTCCTGGCTTCAGGATGTTTTCCTCTGCTTGTAGCTTCCTTAAAATACAACATTCTAATCTTATAAACATGCAATTTACATATTCACTGTGTAGCCCCTTTTTAATATGTAGAACCTGTAAGCTTGTGAGCTTTTCTTGGAGACTGTTTGTGTAACTTGCAAGTACATAAAAATCAGTGATCTGAATATGAAGTGAACCTTTGTACATTATAAGACTTAGGACCCTTGAATTATAGGAGTTGAACTGAGCATGTAGCCCAGGTGATTACTAGTATTTGAATAACTGATTAGAGAAAGATGATTTTAACCTCTTACCACTTAAAGCGTCCTTATGTGCAGAATTGTGCTTATCACAGCTTCTAACTAAAAGTGGATGCAGTCATACTTCTCTATGTTCCCTTTTAAACAACTACAAATTTTCGTATTTGAGGTGTTGAGGAGGATGGAACAAATTCTAATTATTTCTAATTTTTTCACACTTCAACGTAACCTTAATGCATCTTCAGTCTGCAAAAAGGTGCAAAAGTGTCTCAGTTTTCTGGAGAAATTAATAGTATAGGATTCTCTTCTTTTTTTTAGTTTTTTTCTCTAAGACAATAATTAAAACACCCTAATTGCGACAGAATTATTGCTTTCTGATTATTCATGTCTAATTTGGACATCTTTGTCTTTGTTCTGTAGTCTTGACTTTGAATAAATCTACAATGATCTAGGATATCTATTTCTCTTTTATTCATGGTACATTGATGCTTCTGTTTTAGGAAGGCATTAACAGTGCATTTAATAGGAGTCATTACTCATAAGTAAGAGAAATACTTGTTGCAAGTGAAATGTCTTGGGTTTAAATCAGTGTTTTATATCAGTGTTTATAAGATCCTTTTGTCTACTATCAACAAAACAATCTATAGAATAGTTTTAGCATTTGCAAAAACTACTTCACACTGAGAAACAGAAAAAATAATCTATGAATAAGGCTGGGGCTTGAATCATGAAGAACAGATTGCTGAATATATTAAGGAATGAAGGAAAACTTGCAGCTGACCAGGTTTACTAATAGATACCTCTGTAGTCTATGGGAATAACTGCAGTTCCAAACAGGCATAAATATTAAGAAAAAAACACCTTCTTGAAAGACAAAGAAGGTTAATGAGTTTGTTTTCCATTCTCTGGCTACAAAGAAAAGTAATTAAAAGATATGTGAGTATTAATAGCTGGGGTTCATTTCAAAGATTGAAAGATAATGTCAGCTACTGAGTGGCACATTAGTATAGATGTGACCTGCTATTCTAATCAATTATCTTTTCTCCACAAACATGGGAAAAACATATTGACTTAATCTTGTGATTTTGCTTCTATATACACAGACTAAATTGCTTTTGGCAGCTTGAACATGAGAATAATTTACTTTACTAATACTATATTTTTGTGGTCTCAGATGGATTTGAATACTCCAATTTCCTCTCATTAAGCATAAGCTTCCATAAAAAAAAAAAAAAAAAATTAATGCCTTTCCAGGTTACATTTATGGTCTCTGAAGAATCATCTTGTAGCTACTTTATATTAGAATGTGATTAAGTTTTAGGAAGAGTATTTATTCCACCTCTCCACTCTACATACTGTAATTTGTAAAGTTTGTATCATAAATCTAGCCAGAAATCAGTGTAACAGCATGACATTTTACATATCTCTTCTTTGAATTATCATACAGCTTTTGTCTTACAATTTGCTCTTGAATGCAGGCTGGAATATTAAGATTCCTTGCATGAAAAATGCTTCCTGAAGCCCTCATTAACTTTCTTTTTAATTTTCATGTGTGTTTCCTCATCTTTTTATCAGTGTCATGCTGAAACTAATGGCTTTATTCTGACATTCTCTATTACACTTACATCACATTAATCCTTTCTGGTTTTGCCAACTTTGAAACATGATCACTTTAGGCTATTTTTAACCTATCTTTATCTCTTACAGTTTTGGATAGGAATCACAACAATCTCCTTCTCCATCTATCTGTCCATCTCATGCACGTCCATATATTATAACTAGAACATACAAAAAATATTACTGACATCAGGGTGCTTTTTAAGTTCTCCAGTGATTTAAGCAGATCTACATCTATTTAATTTCAGAAAGGTTCTCTCTCTTATTGACACACCACATTTCATGGTTCTCAGTTGGCAAACCAAGTGAAATATCTGTGATCATTTATCATTCACAGATGGAAAGGAATTCTGTGTGCAAGGTGAGAATGCTGGGATACATAGCTCTCCACTGCTGTCTTTGAAATGTTAACAGAAGCCTCCAATTGAGGTAAATGCACACTGCCGAAGATGAGGTCTCCGTGCAGCTTTATCCCGTGGGCTCCACACACTGCAAGATGCATGAAAATGAGGCAGTCTTTCTCTACACATCTTGGATCATTAGAAGGGATTGTCATGAGATCCTCTTTCTTTCTCTGCACATCTTATTTTCTATGCCTGTTTACATAAAATCACCTTACAGTTTTATGCACATTACACCTGTGATACCACTGCCCATGTAAGTATATTTATTCTGTTGACATATAATGTGTCCTTCCATATATTTTTACAAAAGCAATTTTTTGGTGAGTCTGAACAGAATGTTACTGGACTGTGTTTGAACTCAAATGTGCCTTCATATATTAGCAGATATTAGAGTAGGTTCAGGCAGATCCACAATTTATTTCTGAGGTCATCCTCTTCTTGGTGCACCTCAGGATACCATTGGCCATGAGGGCACACTGCTGGCTCATGTTTGTAATCCACCAGAATTCCCAGAATTCTTTCTCTGCAGAGCTGCTTTCCACCAAGTCAGTCTCCAGCCTGTACTGGTGCATGGGGTTATTTGTTTCTCTCCATATGCAGGACTCTGCACTTGGTTAACGTCGTGAGGTTCCTCTCTACCCAACTCTCAAGCTGGTCAAGATCCCACTGAATGGCAGCACAGCCTTCTGAGGAATCAGCCAGTCCTCCCAGTTTGGTGTCATCAGGAAACTTATTGAGGGAACACTCAAAAAGAGAATATTTCTGAAATTAAATAGATTTTGATCTGCCTAAAGCACTGCATAACTTTAAAAAAAATATCACTACAGTTACCTTACATTTCACATTTCTAGGAGTCCATTTATTATCTAGAAGCTCATTTATTTGTACCATCACTTTAGGAAATCTCCACAGAGTGTCTCTACTGAGGAAAAGGTTTTTTGGGATTTCTTTGCCACACTGGGGCCTCATGAGAGAACTTCAAAGCTCCTTATCATTTTTCATCATCCAGACAGTTTCATTTCACTCACCCACACACAGGATACACATCAATACATTTATGAAGCTTAGGTGTTTCTGTAAGTTTTCAAGAAAAATTATATTCAAAATTTTCCCATCGATTTTTTTGATAAATGATTCATGCAGAAACTTGTTTGACAGCCAACAGGAATGAATAAGCTTATTCCAATAAAATCACCACCATGTCAGATTACAGTATTTTTCACTGGCCAGTTCTGTGCAGAAAAAGAGATCCCTACAGGGAGGTCATTTGTCAGCCTAAGTCAAAGCTTTAATGTTACTCGAAATAGCTTAGTTGAAGTTGGGTGAGAGTTTCTCTTATTTCAGGAGAGAAAAAAGAGTATAAAGAAATTACGAAAAATCACAGAGAATCACAGCACTCATATAAATCAGAGCATAGCAGCCATGTGATTTTCTGTAAGCTGCTGGTATCAATAAATCCCATTTCTGTTCTGATGGGGCATTTATTTGTGGAAAGTCTTTTTTCACTTTTACACTTTTCTCCATCTACATTGTTTTTAAGTCTAATGCCAGGATCTGCTTGAACATATTTTAATGATAATATTATCAGACTCATATTTATCGGTGCAGTGACTACAATAATGTACACACTATCCCAAGGAATTACTTTTGCTCTGAGATCCCATGATTATTTTTAACTAAACAATAATCCCTGTGTCTGAAGCAGCTTCTGCACTAACAGTTCTTCCTATGGGATATAACATTTAAATGGCAGTAATTCTACTTGCATTGCTCCACGGTTATCAGACAAATCAGATTTTTTACATAAAGCATTCATTCTTTTGTCATATTAACTGTTTCAACAGCAGTGTGAATATGCTGTTCTCAGCTAACAAGGTTTAATTTTAGTGGAGTTATTGGCTGAAGAATGAATGAAAGTTTTTACTTCAGTATGTTTAGCAAATGCTAGCTGATACAGTGGAAAAATACAAAGAAAGAATATTGCTGCAGATTCGGAGTAAAGCTTGAAGGGAACAATTTCCCTTGCAGCTATGTAGTTTCATATGTAACTGGAAATAAAATATTTCCTTGTTAGCTGAGAAACAGCTTTAACGAGGTCAGACATGCATGCATGTTCTGCTACTCTTCTATGTCTAGCAAGGCAACAACGTTTGTTGTCAATTTGCCTTGCAAAGAACACAATGAAAATTAATTCCTAGCAGCAACCATTTTGCACTCCTTTTCGGAAAAGGGGAGATACTGCATGTCAAATTAAAAAAAATGTCACAAAATAAGGACTGGGTACTGCTGTGCTAAGCACTGCCACATGTAATTTTTATATGGCTTCTGCCTAGAGTGAATTGCTGAGTGATTGAAGCCAACACATATGGTCTGATAAAAAATTTAAAAAGCAAATAGTGAGTTTTTCAAGTTTTACCATGGATATTCTCAGATTTTTTTGGTTGACTAACAAAGTATGAATATTAAGTCAGTTTGAAATAGTCTGAAATTCTTTCTTAAACAGAAAAATAAGATACGCTGCTTTCTTTTTGAATTATGAAACTTTGTATTTGCCTCATTTTTGTACAACATTTAGTAAAAAATAATTGTTTCAAACTGAAAAGCAACAAATGGTGAAATTTACAGAAATATTGATTACTAAATTTGGAAAGTTAAAAAATCACAATTTGATTTCATCATCCTGTTGAGCTCATTCATTCAAACCTGATAGTAAGAATCATCTCAGCTACAACGAAAAAGTCCTCTTCATTGGCAAGATTTTCTCCTGCAGAAAGATAGCCTCACCTAGGAGGAATCATTGCCCTGAGTGAGTGACAAGTGAATCTGGAGAAGGTGCTCAACATCTGCAATCTAATTGTGTTTGTTCTACCTCAATGATATGAAATGTGACTAATGTTAGGTTATTTAATATAATTAGAGATGAGCTGAGTTTTCAGGGTTTCAGTTTTAGAGCTTTAATTCTGTACAAATTTAATTTAGGGTCATTTGTTTAATCTCACTCAGAGCAACAGGGAGTCTTTCATTTCTGTGTGTTTAATCTTTCAGACTTGGAATAAGTGGGAGTTTTCCTTTGCCTTTAGTTCAAAAGTACCTGGTACTGTGTGAAGTTTTGATAAAAAAAGCAAGAACTAGCACTAGCTTTACTGAAAACATTTTATTTTGATAGGGAACCTCAGATACCCAAAGCTTCCCGCTTGCAACATATTTGTGTCTAATTCTTTAATTTCTAGTAGCAACGATGTCTTATTGCCAGTTCATATTGCCAGTTAAAATGTAGAAGGTGGGTCTTTGCATTGCAATAAACTAACCACTTTTCCAAAATAAATAATTAGAACTTCTAATATACATTTTCCCTCCAAATAGTAAAATGCACAAGATTAGCTGTCATTATCTACAGCTTCACCATCTTCAAACTGGTGTACGTCTTGCAAAGGAATTGCCACCATGCTCAAGAGCAGTGTACAACTGGCAGTTGAATGATCTGTTCATAGACTGGCTGCTGTGATGGAGTTTGCTTATATAGTTCCTGTCAGGAGCTGTTAGGATACACAACTCTGTTTTGGACACTCAGTTCTTTGCTGTGGGATGTGATGTCCTGTACAGTCTTTCATATAATAAAATAACAGATTAGTAGTTAGACACTGATTAACGCTTACTAATGCATTAGGGCATCAGGGCATTTGTTTACTAGTTACCTGAAGCTCCAAAGACTGTCATGGTTGTTAATATGTCTCAGGTTTTATTTTAAGTTTGCATGACCTCAAGTCTGAGGCTTCTGAATCTAATTTTGTTTAAATCTTTCTTAGACTGCCTGGAGCTTTGTTGTTTTCATGGTTTAACCACAGCAGTAATTTTTCTAAAGACCAGATGTATATACCTATTTTATTTTACTTTTGCTTATCTTTCTGCAGTACAACTATAGTTTTTATGCAGATGGCTGTAACAAGCAATTATTCTGTGTAGAATGAAATATTTATCATTAAGATGGTGATGTAGTGTAGAGGAATAGAGTCTTGCTATGATAGCAGAGCCCTTGAGATATGGGGATATGGGGTGTGGAGTAGATGAGCAATCATAGGGTGATAAGAGGAGGGGCATAGGCCAGCACTGGAGAGCCTGTGGCTATAAACAACTCGTCACTGATCAGTTTAACAAATGTAGACCTGGAGATGGGTAAAATCAGACATTCAGGGATAAAAAAAGGGAATAAAGAGCAAGTATATAATGTGAAAAAGCCACACATATACTGTAAATTTGGACGTAATGTCATTTATAGACCAATGAAGAAAGATTGCAGTGTAAAGCACATTAACAAATGTAAAACAGCCCCTCAAGTGTATCTTAGAGTAAGTAAGAGGAAAATCTCGCAATCTTAATGCTGCTCCAAGCAAAGGACTTGGGATACCTACACCATGCTGTGCTTTTTGCCAGACTGGACATCTCACCTTGAGGACCCCAAGGGGTGGTGAAAGGGTAAGCAAAACAACTGGAAAAGGGGTAGAGTCTAGAAATGTGTAAACAGTTTTAACCATACTATTATCATTGAGATTTTGGTAACAGTATTTATTTTCTTTTATTCTTTTCTTTTTCTGTAACAATTAGATCTGGACTAATAACAGATCTTTGATTACACTATTAAGATTTTACTTATCCTGACAATATAGAGTTTACATGTCATTGAATTCCTTTTTTTCCCCATTGCAATATGTTGAGTGTAACTTAACTGAGTTATATCTGTAATCAGCGACATCTTGAGTAGATTTTATGCCTGCGTAGAAAATAGACTGTTTGCACAGAAAAGTTAAGTGAATCATGTCCCATGTGATGGGCTTCAAATTTCTAAGAATCTGTAGTTACTATTATTTTTAGGAATAATTGGAACATGAATGGAAATAGACCTAAAATAGTCAATTTACTTGTCATGTAGGCTCCATTTCTCTTACTTACACGTTTCTAGTCTGACAAAGTTGTAACAGCTAAGGCTATTATGTCTGAGAGCACCAGCGTAGAGGGCAGTAGGAGCATTGCCCTTCACTGGGAATGCTCTGTGAAAAGCCGGGAAACTAGAGAAACTGACAGAGATACTGTGAAGAAAAATGCTCATTGCTTTTCTCACTAACCAGGAATCCCAGAGCTATGAACAAGGTGTTATGAAAGAACCCAGTTCTTTCAAACTAAAATTGGGTTCAGTGGTTAGTCTGTGATGATTAGGAAGACCACTGCAACACTACCAGCTGAAAACAGACATATTGAAAGCAAAATCTCTCTGCTTTGATGTCTTTTATGCAAGGTTTGTATGGTTTGTGCACAATGCACCATGATCTGATTTAGGTGCAGCCTTCTCCCCCTACAGAGAGTGACTGGCTCTTGAGGAAATGCTTTTTCTTTGCCTACCATCTGTCTGAAAGAAGTGTGTACTTTAAGGAAATTGCCATTTCTGGAAATAACCTAAGTAATGCAATTTGGTATATATAGCCTCTGTTGTACTCAAATGAACAGATTGTGTACTACATTCTTTCTCTTTTTTCTTACTCCTCCCAGTTAATCAGCAACACAGATAGATTCAATTTGGCTCTAATTACTGTGGACGGGATGTAGGGAATGAATAGTTATGAGATAAAGTAAAACAAGGATGTGATTCATACTGTGACAAAGGCAAGGAAGTCCAGGTGCAATTGTTTCAGGAATGAAGTTAAAGAGTAAACAAAACCCCATTTTTCTTATATTTTCCCATGACAAATAAATTAAAATACAATCAGATGCTAATAGTATTAAATTTTGGGACAATAAGCTCAATGGAAAGAAAAAGTGAGCATAAGCAACGTGGGAATTGAAGACTGAAGAATCATGTAAAAAACAGAGGAACTTACCCTGCAAGATCATCAAAAAAAAAAAAAAAGGAAAAAAAAAGGGATATATGTGGCTTCTATTTCATGGTCTGCGGTGTTGTTAACTGCAAAGTCTTATAAATTTTGGTTAACAGAATCACAGAAAAGAAGAGAGAGGAAGAAGTCTCTTGGAGGTAGTGGAGAAAGAATGACAGGAGGTGGAAGAAGTTGGACAGCGTCCCAATAATTAAAAAAAAAAAAAAAAGCTGCTTTGCCTTTTGCAGCAGTTTGCTTTTCGCTTGTCACTTTTTGATTTAACTTCCTCATTCAAAAATATTCACTAGATTAATGAATTAGGGACTCATTAGGGATTACAAACTGTAAATTCTTTGGAAAGTTGATGGGATAGAAATAACTATTTTTTCTCCACAGATAAAGCTCTTTACCAAAGTGATAAACATAATCTGAACTTTCTGCACTTTTGATTCTGGAAATTTCTTTCTCCAGGAATTTTGGAAAACTGCATGCCAAATGGAAAGTAGAAGGAGTTTTTGAAGGTGAATTTGATGAATATCATGACTTGTGAAGGGAAATGTTCCCTTGCAAGTAAAGGAGAGTTATTGCTGAATGGTAGCAAATGGACACCAGCTTTCTTCTTGAATTAATACATAAACAGAAGATAGTGATAAAACTCCAGATATTAAGTCGTGTCTTCTTTGCAAAATGCTTTTTTGTTTGGTATTTGATTAGAATTATAGAATAGAATCATGAAGTTGTTGTTTACTTGGAAAAGATCTTTAAGATCAAGTCCAACCACTAACCTAACACTGATAAGCCCACAACTACTCCGTGTCACTCAACACCTCATCTACATGGCTTTTAAATATCCCCTGGAATGTGAACTCCAGCACCTCCTTGGGCAACGTGTGACAGTGTTTAACAGTCCTTTCACTGAAGAAGTTCTTNGGAGAAGAGATACCCACCTCACTTCAACCTTCTTTCAGGTAGTTGTAGGGGGTCATAATGTCTCCTCTAAGCCTCCTCTTCTACAGGCTAAGCAATCTCAGCTCCATTAGCCCCTCCTCAACACACTTCTCCAGCTCTTTCCCTATCTCTGTTGCTGGACATGCTTCAGCACTTCAATGTCTTTCTTGGGGTGAAGGGCCCAAAAATAGTACATGATGCTCAAAGTATGGCCTCACCAGGGCTGAGTACAAGAGGGCAATCACTTCCTTAGTCCTGCTGATTATATTATTTCTGATTCAAACCAGGATACCATTGACGTTCTTGGCCACCTGGACACACTGCTGGCTCGTATTCAGCCATCAGTATACATATCCAGATCCTTTCTCTCCAGACACTTTCCCGCAAGCCTGTTGCACTGCATGGGGTTCTTGTAGCCCAAGTGCAGGACCTGACACTTGGTCTTCTTAAACCTTGGCCTTGGCTTGTTGCTGCACCCTGTCCAGGTCCCTCTGGAGAACCTTACTTGACCTGATGCCAATCTAAGCACCCGCCCAGTGCGGTGTCATCAGCAAACTTATTGAAGCTGCATTCAAACTCCTCATCCATATCCTTGATAAACATGTTAAACAGAACAGGCCCCACCACTGAGCCCTGGGGAACACCACTGGTGACCAGCCACCAACTGGATTTAACTCTATCCACCATCACTCTTTGGGCCTGGCCATCCAGTCAGTTTTCTACCGTAGGTAGCCATCTTCTCCAGGGGGATGCTGTGAGAGACAGTGTTGAAGGCTTTAGTAAAGTCAAGGTAGACTACATCCACAGACTTTCTCTCATCCACTGAATGGATCACCTTTTAGTAGAAGGAGATCAAGTTATCTCTGAACACTGCAGTGTCCTAGTTCATGGCTAGGACTTCTCCCTGCTATTAGCAAACAATAACAGGGAGTAGTTGGGGAACAGAAACAACATGAAAGTGGGCAGTGGAAATTATCTGATTTAAAGGAAGAAATGAAAAGCATTAAAATAACTAAATTCATCTCCTTAGCCCACATAGATTCCACCTGAGGAAACACTAAGGACTCATGAGTTACTGTCTACATATAACAAAAACAAGGCAAAATATTTATGGCAATAAACTTAAGCAGAGAATTCTGCAGAGACACTCAACAGATTGGTTGAGTCCCATGGAAATTGATGTCTTGACAGTGAAAAGTGGCCACTGAGACAAGTGGAACAGTATGTTGGTGCTACAGAAATGTTATACGAAATCATGGCCTTTTACCAATAGAAAGGTAATGTGTGCAGGCATTAAGTTGCTGTTCTTCATTATTGCAGGAAATAACTCACAGGTAATAAAGCAAAAAAATAGCAATTGTAATGTTTCTAAACACATTCTTGCTACCTGTAGGGGGTTTGTGTGGCCAGGTTTAGGGACCAGCATGCTACAGTGGAGGCTTCTTTAAAAAACGAGCTGTTACAAAAGAGCTTCCTCTGTATCTGAAAGAGCCAGGGTCAGTCATTTCTAAGATGGACCCACTGCTGACCAAGACCAAGCCAATTAACAGTGGAGGCAACACCTCTGTGACTAACATATTTGAGAAAGAGAAGAAGTTACTGTATACGTCTTAAAAACAGCAGCAGAAGAAAGGAGTAGCAATGTGAGAACATCTCCACATACAACCAAGGTCAGTGGAAAAGACGGAGGAGGAGGTGCTCCAAGCATTGGAAGAAAGATTCCCCTGCAACCTGTGGTGCAGCCCATGGTGAGGTCCTGCCCCTGCAGCCATGGAGGCCAAGGGGGAGCAAAGATTCACGTGTAGCCTGTGAAGGACCCCACACCAGAGCGGGTAGACACTCAAAAGAGTCTATGACCCTGAAGTAAGCCCATACTGAAGCAAGTTCCTNAGGGACCAGCATGCTACAGTGGAGGCTTCTTTAAAAAACGAGCTGTTACAAAAGAGCTTCCTCTGTATCTGAAAGAGCCAGGGTCAGTCATTTCTAAGATGGACCCACTGCTGACCAAGACCAAGCCAATTAACAGTGGAGGCAACACCTCTGTGACTAACATATTTGAGAAAGAGAAGAAGTTACTGTATACGTCTTAAAAACAGCAGCAGAAGAAAGGAGTAGCAATGTGAGAACATCTCCACATACAACCAAGGTCAGTGGAAAAGACGGAGGAGGAGGTGCTCCAAGCATTGGAAGAAAGATTCCCCTGCAACCTGTGGTGCAGCCCATGGTGAGGTCCTGCCCCTGCAGCCATGGAGGCCAAGGGGGAGCAAAGATTCACGTGTAGCCTGTGAAGGACCCCACACCAGAGCGGGTAGACACTCAAAAGAGTCTATGACCCTGAAGTAAGCCCATACTGAAGCAAGTTCCTGGCACGACTCATGTGGACCCATGGAGAGAGGAGCTCACTCCGGACCAGGTTTGCTGGCAGCACTTACAACCCTGTGGGGGACTTACTCTGGAGCAGTTCTTTCCTGAAGGACTGTTTCTGCCATGGAGGAAACCCACACTGGAGCAATTGACATAGCCTGTGATAAGAACTCACGTTCATGGAGAACCATCTTCCTTGTGAAGGACCCCACAGTCTAGCAGTAGGACGTGAGGAGTCCTCTCCCTCAAAGGAAACAGTTGCAAAATCCATCTGTGATGAACTAACTGAAACCCTCATTCCCTGTGCCCTTGCACCACTGATTGGGGAAGAGGGAGAAACCTAAGAAGAAGGAGGTATAGGGGGAGGGGATAAGAATAATTTTTTATTTTGAATTTCCTTACTCTGTTTTGTTTGTCCATTAATAAACCAATTCTCCTTGAGTCTGTTTTGCCCTGTGACGGTAATTGCTGGGTGATCTCATTGTTCTTATCTCAAGTCATAGGTCCTTTGCTATATTTCTCTCTCCTCTGTCCAGTTTAGGAGGAGGAGTGCTAGAATAGCTTTAGTGTGCACCTGGCACCCAGACAGGGTTAAGCACCACAACCTTTCTGCTATAAACTTCTTGAAAATACCATACTATATAAAACTGGCAAAATACAAAGTCTGAAGGCTTTAGAATTTTAGGGTAGCATTATGAGAGAGACAAAGATTGCAGATGAAGACAAAAATGTTAAAAATGGGTTTTATTCTAATATTGATAATTTCTCCCTGATCTCAAAAGTTGCTGAACAAGGTAATTCTCAATGCTTATATGAGGCACAGGAATCAAACGTGAGAAAGATCTTCCAAACTGGGGAAGTACAGCAGCCCTTCTGAAAGATATCCCCTAAATCTAGGTATGGTCTTAGTAGTGAAAAATCCCTAGAAATTATCAGTGAAAAGGGAGAATTGTCCCATGATCCCAAAGGCAGTTAACAGAAGCTTAAAAACATTAATATTTTATGAATATTGTGAATGTATCGAAAGATGCAGGATACCTTTACTGCTGTGATAGCCAGACATTAACTTACCAAACTCAATTTTGCTATAGTCTAGGTCTCTTGTTCCCAAATACTCTGTCTAAAATTTGTACTTTTATAGTGGTCAGAGTATTCATGGCCAGTTTATACCTACTTTCTACAAGCGTTCACTGATGAATCATATTCACTTTAGTTTTTCTTTTCTGGGCTTCAGATGCACTTTTTTAATCTGCAATGCTGCTTATGCACTCCTGTTCATTCTTGTACCTTTTCTGTACAGGTCTATCTGAAGCCAATCTTAATTTTGATTAGATGAGATGCAGATTAACGTTTAATGTTTCAAATGAGCTCTTATGAATGGTCTGTAGAATGTTGGAGAATCCATTTAATCTGAGAAGCTGTAAGTTTCAAGGACAACAATCTTGATATGAGCCAGGCATGAAATACATATTGATCAGCAACATCCTAAGCATTTCCAGAAATAGTCTTCCTGCAAGCAGCTGTACATTTGTGTCTGGGCAAATGCAGAGATTATATGGACATGTTAAATTCATGAAGGCTTTCTCAAGGAGGATTCAGAACTCATTATTATCATTAAGCCTCATTTAACTTAACAGGCCCCAGAAAGTTTTGGGTGTCTCTGTTTCAGAACAAGAAACAGACCTGTACACTTTGTAGGCCAGCCTTTGACAACAAAAGCCTATTCCAACTGCTGTAGAAGTCTCTCCATTTACAGTTTTTCAGTTTTAAACTATCACTCATTGTTGAGATACTTTTTTTTTGTGTATATATTCCTCTCACAACCCAAAGTTCTTCTTGTTTTTATTTAAACATTGCTAGCCAAGGACAATGCAGTAAAACTGGACCTTCACATTCAATGACATTTTCTATCACACAAGGTGCCAAAAAGGTGTTATGCTCAACCATATGTATTAGCATTAAAACAAAGAGAAAGCATTACCTGTCAAGAAGCAATTATCTTCTTTGGTAACTACAAATGGGAATGATTCTCACTATAAGCATCTGCATCTACTGTGGCATAGTGCCATCCTGTGGGCCCTAAGGTTACCATAGAATCATGGAATGATAGGGGTTGGAAGAGACCTCTAGAGATCTAGTCCAACCCCATTGTTAAAGCAGGGAAGACACCCACTAGTGTTTTGAAAGCTTCCAGAGAAGGAGACTCCACAACCTCTCTGAGCAGCCTGTTCCAGTGCTCCCTCACTCTTGCAGTAAAAAAGCTTTTCCTTATGTCTAAGTAACTTTTTTGTGTTCCAGCTTTTGTCCATTCCCCCTTGTCCTGTCACTGGAAACAAAGGCAAACACATCTCTATAACAGGTATGACAGCATGTTGAGCAATTTTTCATGTGAGACATTAAATCAGATATCATTCGGTAATTGCTGATGCATTAGTTAAATAAAATCTGTGTCCATGTTTCTTCATGTAAACACATGCTTTCTGCTCTGGCACTGTTGGCATAAAATGATTCAGCTGCTTGGGGGGCAACAATCCTTCTTCATACTAGCTTTAAAAAAATCCTGGAATTTCTTTCACTTCCACATTTTATCAAGACAAACTCCTATTAGTGCTTTTATTAAAAAAGCAAAATTTGTTGAACTTATGTCAGAAGTCCATTTTTGATGGACAAGCACATTTGTCATAGTATTTGTTCAAAATTGCTTTGAATGCTTACATGCTAGTGTCACAAACAAGGTCAAAGACAAGAGAGATCCAGACTCAAGGCCATACTGTGCGTCATACAAATTTTTTCCTCATGACTCATGTTAAATCTGACCATAAGAAACTCACATCCTGAGGCAGATTCAGGTAGTGTCTTCGTCACCCTCTTTAAACTTTGTGATCGTCATCCATATGCCTGTGAAATTACTTGACTCCATAAAGTTTCATCACATCACAACAATTTCATCTAGCTCTGATGAAATTATCTTATCTTTTAAAGTGGGCATATTTGTTTGAGGGCAATAAGGCTCCTCAGAGGGACCTGCACAGGCTGAAACAATGGTCTGAGGCCAGTGGTATGAGGTTTAATAAGGCCAGCTGACAGGTTCTGTACTTGGGCTACAGCAGGCCCTGGCAATGCTACAGGCTTGGGAATGAGTGCCGGAAAAAAAAAAAAAGGACTTGGGAGTGTTAATATACAGCTGGCTTAACATGAACCAGCAGTGTGCCCAGGTGGCCAAGAAGGCCAATGGTATCCTGGCCTGTATCAGAAATAATATAACCAGCAGGACCAGTGAAGTGATTGTTCCCCTGTATGTGGTGCTGGTGAGGCCACAACTTGAATACTATGTTCAATTTTGGGCCCCTCACTCCAAGAAGGACATTGAGTTGCTGGAGCATGTCCAGGAATTTGCAACAGAGCTGGTGAAGTTTCTGGAGAACAAGTGTGATGAGAAGCAGCTGAAGGAGTTGGGGTTGTTTTGCCTGGAGAAGAGGAGCCTTAGAGGAAACATGATCAATCTTTACAAGTACGTGGAAGAATGTTGTAGCAAAGTGGGAGTCATTCTCTTCTACCAAGTAATGCTAGTGATAAGACAAGAGAAAATGCCCTCAAGTGGCACCAAGGGAGGTTTTGGAGATTAGGAAAAGCTTTTTCACTGAAAGGGTTGTTAAACACTGTCATAGACTGCCCAGGGAGGTGATGGAAACCCCATCCTTGGAAATATTTAAAGCCATGTAGGTAAGGTGCTGAGAGTCATGGTTTTGTGGTGAGCGTGGCTGTGTTACATTAGGGGTTGGACTTGATCGTCTTAAAGATATTTTATAATTGAATCAAATATATGAATCTGTGATTCTATTTCCTGGCAATTTGCTGTGATGAGAACAATTTTTTTTCTCAAGAGATTCAGTCCACATCCTTGATTACACATTTTTTATTTGCCTACAATAAGAGTTTTATCAGGTCTTAGAAAAGCTTTATAATAGCTCTAGGAAAGCCAGAAAAAAAACACTGACTGCCTTAAGAGTTCATTCAAGGGACTGATCAGTATCACGCATGTGAGCTGAACGCTTTGTGACCCCAACTGGATAAAGAGAGTTCATCTGATTTATGCATGTACAAATATAATGCTACTCAACGCAAAAATGTTTCACCAAGTGTTGAATGAATGGTCTCTAGTGGCTATTTATGAAGTCAGAGTGTTAAAAGTGTTAATGTAATCAATAAAAAGGAAAAGGTCTGGGAGTAACACTCAATCTAAGCAGTCGAAGCTTTACAGCACATTGCCACTGAAATAAATATTTAGTAACTCTACACTGAAGGTGTTATTCTTTTGACAGGATGAGTTTCATGCCCCAGGGCACAAAAGTTATGAGATTTCAGTCAGTAATCAAAGAATAACTCTATATTTCTCATAGCAAAAAGACATCACTTTTTTTTCCCTGACATGCCAATGATTAAATGAAACAGTTACATCTCCTACACCTTTTCCCGTTGTCATTTTTGGTCCAAAAGTGAGCAAGAGGGGAAAAAAAAGAGTCCAGAAAGAGTGGAGGAAGAGGTGAAACAATACTAAAAATGTATGTTTACTACCCTCTGACAGACTTGAAATTGGTATATGGGTGTCAATGGATGCCACTACAAGGGACTATTACATGGTTTGAATTTGAGGTTGAATTGAGGCTCCTTGAGCTTAAAAATGCTTTAGAGCTTGTGCCTAAGACCACAGACAATACATTGAGGCTTTAGATCAAACAAGATATTTGGATATTTGGATTTCATAGTATCAATTTCAGTAGAAAAATGGATTGCTTAATTTCCCCACTACACAGCTACTTCATCACTTATGACATGATTTTGTTTTGTATGTATATATTGACATTAACTCATTTTATAGATACATTTTTTAGGTAATTTTAGGTAATACTTCCAGTTATGATAGTGAGGGGATACAGAAGTTTGTATCAATAATAAATAAACAATTACATTGTATCAGATAAGCTGGAGATTTTGACAGTTGAGGACAGCAGCTGAGGAATTTGACATATAAGAAAGCTTTGGGGAAAGTACATACTAGCAAGATGTTTCTGCTACAATGCAGCAATGAAATACCCTAATAGTGATGCTTCTTAAAATGCTTTCTGGCTTCTGGAGTCCTCCAGGTGAGTGACACTGCACATAAATGTTGAAATGTCTGTTTCCAACCCAGCAGCCTCTGGAAGACACTACCATGTCCAACAAAATAATTTTTTCTTTAAGTTATAACATTTTAACTATGAAGGACTAAATTGCAATTATATATTGAGTTGATAAGAAATAGTTACCTGCATTGAATGACTAGGAAGGCCAGTGTAAACTATGCAGTAGAGAGGGGTTAGGGACAAAGAAATGTGTACTGGTATGAAACAAATGCTTTGACATCAAGTGTTCAGAGCTGGAATGTACTCTGGGAGAGGAAAGGAGCAAAAAATTGAGATCTGAATGTCCTTGAATCCTGAAAGTGTGACTAGCCATCTTCCTGCTAGTGGTGGCAGAGTGCCTCAAAATATAGCAGAGAACCATCCCCTAAAAAAAAATACAGAGCTATCGGTTGTAACTCATAGGCTGTAACCATTAGCAAATTAGTTAACAGCATATTTCAGACATTCCAAGTTAAGGAAAAGCTTAAAGGGCCTTATATTCTATTACTGTTTGGTTTCTAGGAGGAAAATCAATGGAAGATATCTAAATACAGGTAGCATTTTGATAATATTATTTTTGTGGTTTTGTTTTTCTTTTTTTTTAATTGAAAAGCTATTTTTAGAATGGCAACTGAACAACTAATTTCTTCAATAAGAAACATCTGAAAATATTTCTGTCGGTCAGAACATAAAGTTGCCCCATTGGCAATCTGAACTGAGTTTTAAAATGGTTTTCACTGATGTAGCAGTTTTACTGCTTTTAAGAAGCACTTTCTACTCTCTCCAATCAGCGTAATTAAATCAAAGCCAACCTCAGGTGTACAGTGCTGTTATCTTTTTATGTAACCAAATATTCCTAAAACAATAAAACATTGAAGTGTGCCTGGTCTTAGCTGAAGCATCACATGTACACTGTAATGTAATGAAGCTTTTAGTAAATTGATGAATTTAGTATGCACCGTGGGAAAGAAGAGTCTTGGGAAGAGGGATGGATGTGGGGAGGTGTTTAAAGATTTGGTTTAATTTCTCATTTCTCTGATTTGATTGTTCATTAATAAATCACACTCTTTCTCCCCAAGATGAGTCCGTTTTGCCATGACACTAACTACTGAGTGATCTCCCTGTCCTTATGTCAACTCACAAATCTCTCATTGTTTTTCTCTCTCCCCGTTCAGTTTAGGTGGGGGAGTGATAGAATGACGTGATGAGCATCTTGTATCCAGCCAGGGCTAAACACAACTCAATGAGAGAAAACCTTCAACATTATTTGTATAATTGTTTGCTAAATACAGAATCATAGAATCAAAGAATAGTAGGGGTTGGAAGGGACCTCTAAAGATTGTCTAGTCCAACTCCCCTGCTAAAGCAAGTCCACCTAGATCAGATCACACAGCAATGTGTCCAAGCAGGTTTAGAAGAGCTCCAGAGGAGACTCCATACCTTCCCTAAGCAGCCTGTGCCAAGACTCCATCACCCTCACAGTGAAATAGTTTTTTTCTTATTTTCAAATGAAACTTTTTGTATTCCAGCTTCTTTCCATTACCCTTTGTCCTGTCACCAGATATAACAGAAAAAAGGGATGCCCTAACCTTCTGACATCCACCTTTTAGCTATTTGTAAATATTAATGAGATCCTCCCGAGTCTCCTCTTCTCTAAACTAAACAGCCCCCGTTTCTACAGCTTTTCCTCATAAGGAAGATGTTCCAGTCCCTGATCATCTTGGTGGCCCTGTGTTGAACTCTCTCCAGAAATTTCCTGTCCCTCTTGATCTGGGCCCCCATTCTCCCTAATCTTCCTTTTGCTGCTGATGTACCTGAAAAAACCCTTCTTGTTTTCCTTAAATTTCCTGGCAAGGTTTAACTCTAAAAGGGCTTTAGCCTTCCTGGTTGCACCACTGCAATGGCTCTTCCCAAGAAACCAGATTTTTTTTTCCATGTCTTATAAATTGCTGCTTTCTGTCTGAGTTGTCTCAACATATCTTTGTTCATCCATGAATGTCTCCTGCATTCTCTACATTCTCTAATTCCCTCTGCATTCTACATTCTTCTCTACATTGGTGACACTCTGATCTTGGAGAAAGTGATGCCTGAAGATCAACCAGCTGTCTTGGGCATTTCTACCATCTAGGTTCCTATCCCATGAGATCCCTCTAAGCAGGTCTTTGAAGAGGCCAAAGACAGGTCTTTAAAGAGGCTTGAAATATAGAGTCAAAATCCTGCTTGGTGTCCTGCTTCTTCCAGCCAGGATGTTGAACTCTATCATCTCATGGTTCCTGCTGCCAAGGTTGCCTCCATCCTTCACATCTCCAGCCAGACCCTTAGTTCCCAGGGGAAGAATTTGTAGTGAAATGTCCCAGAAGAGGAGATTGCTTCTGTGTCTGTCTTGTACTTCAAACTAAATAAAAATGTTGATTGACTCTGGATGTGTGACCTGATCTAGGTGGACCTGCTTCTGCACAGGGGTTGCCTAGATGATCTCTAAAGGTCCCTTCCAACCCTACCATTCTATGATTCTATGGTTCCTACATTTTAGAATAGTCACATGCGTCCCAACTGCTTTTAAATGGACTAGTCAGATGGTTCAACAAATTTAGCAAGGTTTTCCCCGGACTTGTAAATTATAGCATTGAGGTGGTTAGGTGACTATACTGGAGTGGGGAGTGGTATCCACATAAAGCCTAACCTTCAGTAATTTAGAGATATTCTTGTGATGGATAAGTAATCAACATTATTTTAACTGCCTTGTATATGGGATGTTTATTTGGTTTTGAGTGGGTTTTTTTCTGAAGAAGTGTATTCTTCTGTAATAAAGGTACATATTGTTCTATTCTTGCCATTCAAGCAATTACCTGCATTTTTTTCTGATTAATTATGTGGCTATTGTGAGCATGAGGTTTAATTACAAATATAGAAAAATACTCCATCTTATTTTGCTTGTAAAAAAATATAGCAAACCACCCAGTAGAATGAATAGTCTCTTGTGAAAGAAGTTATATATTAAAGTTATTTTCCAGTAGCTTAAAAGGTATTTTAGTAGTTTATTTATTCCATACAGAGAAAATGCTCCTACTTTCATGCTTTTTATTTTTTTCAGCTAAACCTAAATATGTCAGCTGTCATACTAAGGTAAGCACTACAGAATATTTTTTATAAGAATGTGGTGCAAATTATACATACTTCTTCTTTATTGACTCTTCTGGGGGAAAAACACTCAAAACAAACCTGTACAAGACATGGTAAAATATCTGGGTGGCATTTTAAAAAGAAGTGGAAAAGAAATGTGGTCATGAAGAAACCTTTTAGAAAGCACAAAGTACTGGCCTCAGATTTCTCCTTCTGAAATCAGTGAATGTTTTATATTCACTTCAGTGGAAGCTAAGTGAGGCCAACACTAGGTAGGCTAGAAAATGTGAATATATGGTCAGAGCTGTCATGCAGGCATCGTGCATGGAACTGTTTCATCTGGTGCTTATTTCCATCTCTTCTTCCTCTGCTCAGGGCTGAGAGGAGGGTGAGAGTCAAACTTCTCTCCATGAAAGCTTAAAAATTTTAACCTGCTTTGTGTATTTTTCTATTTCTTTTTCTTTTCTGTTTTTTTTTCCTATTTTCTATTTGTATTATTTTTCTTGTTTTTCTTTTTTTTTTTTTTAATGAGAGCTGTAATTGCTTGTAATAAAGGGCCAAAAAATGCATTTGAACATCATGTGAATGAGGTAAGCTATAAGATATTCAGCTAAAACCAGACAATATACATTGTGTACTTCAAATTGTAGTGCATGTGATGGAGATGCAACCTGTTCATGTCATGCTATAGCTCATAAAAACAGTCTTTTATAGGCCAAATATGGGGTTTTTTTGTTGGCTACATAGGGTAATTTTTGTCTGAGTCAAGTAAATTGGTATTTTCTAATTGTATGTTGTGGTTTGGCCCAGCTAGTACCACGACAGTCCCTCGCTCGGTGTCCCCATTCACCCCCACCTTCGCTAGGATGGCGGAGGCCCCGGCGAATCGGGAGTAAAAAGAGAAGCAAGGTTGTTGTGGATTAAGACAAGGGCAGTGAGAGCTCACTGCCATTTATGGTTCCGGGCAAAACAAACTCCAGTACTCAGAGAGGAAAGTAGGAAAGTTTATTCTACAAGAAACAGAATGGAATAAAAGCAAAAGGAGTAGGATGATGAGAAAATTACAAGCAGCACTTTAAGATCTCCCTCCCTCATCCCTCCTTTCTTCCCGGGTCCATCTCACTGCTCTCGATATCTCTACCTCCTCCCCCCACAAGGGCTCAGGGGAGCAAGGAATGGGGGATGTGGTCAGTCTCTCACAGATGGGCTCTGCTGCTTCTGTCTTCTCAGATGAGGATAACTCCTGGCATTCTTCCCCTGCTCCAACACAGGGTTCCTTCCCTGGGACACAATCCTTAACAAACTTCTCTGGTGTGGATTCTTCCCAGCAGCTGTGGCTTCTGCTGATATGGGGTCCCTCTCGGGACAGAGTCCTTGGTGAATATGTCTGGCATGGATTCTTCACCNCTTTATCAAAATGAGTCTCTGCTGCTGATGCGGAGACTATTTAAAGACTTGAAAATAAATCTCAGCTTCACCAGTTCTCTCCATAGAATGCAAGGGAGTCTCTGCTCTGGTACACCTCCTCCTCCCTTTCATCACTGACCTTTAAGTCCACATGGTTGTTTCTCTCACTGTTCCTACTCCTTGCACCACCACCAGCCAGAAGAAGAAGCAGAAGAAGGAAGAAGCAGGAAGAAGATGGAGGAAGCTCTTCCAGCTTCTTCTTAAAAAGTGATCGTGGAGGCATCTAATTGGCTCAGCCCCAGAAGTGGGTCTGGCTCAGAGCTGGGGAGAGTTGCAAGCAACTTCTTACAGGAGCCATCTTTACAGCCCCTTCCCCCTTACCAGAAAAGGCTGTCATGTCAAACCATGACACTGTACAATACAGTTTACGTAAAGTCTAAGTGGAGTACCTTGGAATAAGTTACAAGTGAGAAAGAGTCTCATATCCCAGTTTTAAAATGATGTATATTTCAAAAGTTAAATCTCATGAAGGTTGGAGGAACTTCTAACCTATTTATGACTATGAAAAACTTCCAACCACAACTTTCCAAGGGCTTATAATTCAGGTTTGTTTTTTAAAAACCACATAGCAAACTCCACATTTCAAACCCTTATTCCTGTTCATATTGTGGTATTACTTTGCCAAGTGGCCTGCCTTCATGATGCTTGTATTTCTTTGCAGAGCTATGTGCAGATGTGACCCTCTTAATTATCACGTTATTTAATTATGCCTGCATTAACATTTCAGAATTTGACAAATATATTCTGAATATATATCTTTGTCAGAGAATGGTAACGTTTCTATATTTTCTAGTAGTTAAATACTATAAATTAATCAGTAGCCCTTTCTTCTTTTTCTATTTTATTGTCCTCTTTCAACAACAGAATATTCTTTTACAGTAGACTCATGAGTCCTTCATTTTCAAAAGTACAGTTTTCACTTTTTTAACATATTAACCACGATCAAGCCTCTTTTCAGCCTTTGCTTAAAATTCATGTAGCAGTAAGCTCTTTCGAAGTGTGCTTTCCAGATTTTGTTATATGTTTTAATGATCTGAATATTTTCCATACCTTCAATAATTTTTCCCAATCATCTGTTTTTTGCAGCAAGACCAATCTCAACACAAAGTCACATACAGAGCTAAAAAATTTCTTCCTTCTTGTACAAATTTCTTCCTTGCTAATTGATCAGACTGGGTACTGTTTTCCCCTCTGGGCTCTGAGAATAACGACTGTAGATGTGCTTTGCTGGTAACGTAATCCACAGGCCTATTGTAGGATCACTTTGTTACAGGAGATAGTTTCTTGCCTTTGAATGAGACATACTATATACTGTGCAAAAACAACAGGTGATCCAAATGCATTATTTGCATTATTTGTGGTCCCTTGTTTTGATATCAATTTTGCTATCTTTTCTTCATTTTTTTCCATTCATAAACATTGCTGAAGATGCTGAACATCTTTCATATGAGGAAAGGCTGAGGAAACTGGGGCTGTTTAGTCTAGGGAAGAGGAGTCTGAGGGGAGATCTTATAATTATTTACAAATATCTAAATGTCAGAAAGTTGGGGATTCCCTTTTTACACTAGCAACAGGACAAGGGATAATGGGATGAAGCTAGAACACAAAAAGTTCTACTTAAATATAAGAAAAAACTATTTTACTGAGAGGGTAAGGGAGCCCTGGCACAGGCTACCCAGAGGGGTTGTGGAGTCTCCTTCCTTGGAGGTCTTCAAGGCCCATCTGGACATGTTCCTATGTGACCTAATCTAAGTGGACCTGCTTCTGCAGGGGAGTTGTACTAGATGATCTCTGAAAACCATGAACTAGACACAGGACTCCAGATGAGGCCTCACCAGGGCAGAGGAGAGGGGGAGAAGAACCTCCCTTGACCTGCTGGCCACACTCTTCTTGATGCATCCCAGGATGCCATTGGCCTTCTTGGACACGAGGGCACATTGCTGGCTTATGGTTAGTTTATTATCAACCAGCACTCCCAAGTATCTCTCTGCAGAGCTGCTCTCCAGCAGTTCAACCCCCAGCCTGTACTGGTGCATGGAGTTGTTCCTTCCCAGATGCAGGACTCTGTACTTGTNGAGGATGTTATGGGAGACAGTGTCAAAAGCCTTGCTGAAGTCAAGGTAGATGACATCCACTGCTCTCCCCTCTTCTAGCCAGCCAGTTATGCATTCACAGAAAGCTATCAGGTTGGTCAAACAGGATTTCCCCTTGGTGAATCCATGTTGATTCCCCCTGATAACCATCTTTTGCTTCATATGTTTAGTGATGACCTTCATTTTGAAATCAGAATATTTTGTTTCTTTTTTGTCTACAGTTCTACAGATCTTCAGAAAGACAGTACACATCATAATATTAAGTTACATATTTTATGGTTTTTAAAATCTAAAATTAATGTAATATTAATGTCTCCTTAATATACATTCATTAATACAAATGAATTTTCATTATGCATTAATTTAATATTAATTATTGCCACAGGAAGTAGTAGCTACTACTTCTATGCCTAGAGGGACATAATTATATTTAATTGAAACTTATCTCCAAAACTGGACTTAAAGGATTTTCTGCACAACTGCTCCAAAATGTACCTCTGTGTGAGGTACACATCATGTGATGTTTATGAACAGCCAAATTTGTTGAGGTAATTACAGCAATGGGCTTAAAAAACACTGGTTTCCAATCAGCACTACTATGATTTTTTCTAAACTTGGGAAGAATGCTGAGTAATACAAAAAATATCTCTTTTTGATTCCTATGGAAGAATGGAAGTAGCCTGTTAAAATGTATGAACTTTGTTTATTTCTTGTTGTCCTTTACATAAAACTTTTAATATGCAATTAAAATTCATTTTGCTATGATTTGCTGCAAAATGGAAAATACTTATACCCCCAAGCAACATTTTAGAGTCATGCTCCCTGCTTTGTGTTATCAAGACAACAGCAATCTTTGTTGATAAGTTGAAATTGCCATTGCAAATTTTATCTGTCATAATTTGTGTAGGATCTTATGTGTATTTTTATTCAATGGTCCCACACAAAAGCAAAAGGGAACTTTTCCTCCATATTCCTCCTTTGAGGAGAGCAGGTTAAATGTATTCATAAGGCACATTTTTTTCTTCCTAAGGATTTTGAGTGCTCTAGTGAGCATCTGAAAATGAAGGATGTTATTCTCCCGTGCACACGAGTTGCGTGAAATTCATTCCTGTGCATTTGACCACCAAAAGTCAGTATTGAAGTTTGTTTTTAGTGGATGATGTTGTGAATGTGACATTAGCTTATTAAGAAGAACATCTTGTGTCTTTTATTAAAAAACAATATACTCTCAGTGGAAAACAGCCTGAAGTCCCTATCCACTGGTTTGGGCCTGGGCATTCGAAGTTATATGGTGTATTCCTCAGCCTGAAAACTTTATTTTCTTAGAGAAAGGGAAACTGATAAGGTAGGAGCTTGGTGCAGGAGAAAGGTAACAGCAGAAAAAGATCTTTTAATACTTAAAATTCCTAGTTAGCAAACATAGGCTTTTTTCTCCGTGTTTTATCAGAACCCAAGTACAGGAAGACAAATGGGTATCCCTTAGTGAAATTGTCTATAAGAAATGTTCCACAATACATTTACTTTTTCACATACACACACACATACACATATATATATATATTAGAGTTTCTAAGATTTCACTAGTGGCCTCTGTTAATGTTTTGAGGTTTTTTTTCCACAGTTGATGTTAACAATTTAGCAGGACTTAACATGATGCTGTGCAATTGCTGACTGTATAGGAGGTGAAATAAAATATAATTAAGTGGTAAAATGTGGTATAAACCAATGATGTAGTAGAATGTGTCCCCGGTGACTTTCTGTGGTAAATAAGTTTGCAAAGGGCAAAATACCCAGGGAAAATGTGGGTTCAAATGAACAACATTTCTTAACTACATATACAAGTTTACAGTTGCATTATACTTTCATTAACTGCAGAACTCTGGCATGTGAAGAAGTGAAAGTCCCATGGGGCTGGTCAAGACCAAGAAGGATGTCAAAAAGAACCACAGGAAAGAGTAAAAACTGTGTCCGTGTGCTTTTCCCCTCTGTATTTCCCTGACTCCCTGTGCTCTTCTTGCCACGTCCCTCTGCATGAGCAATGTGCACTGCTGACAGTAGGTAGCATTCCTTGTGTCCTCAATGCAAATCCTCTCCTGCTCTGCCCACAAGCATCTCACTAGGTGTCTAATCAGCAATTATTCTCAAAGAAAGGGGATTCTTTCTCAGCATAACAACTTGAGTGACCACTGTAATGGTTCCAGTTTTTCAAGATTTCAAGATTGGTCACAGTCTTTGCAGGTGTTCCATCCCCTGCCAGTATTCCCATGAAGCAGTGTAAAATTGTACTTCATTAACATTTATTATTTTTGCTAGAGCCCCACATGCTGACTGAACACGATAATGATCTCTGCACTTGGGAGACTCCTGGCCAATATTATTCAAGTATTTTGATTATGATGTACAGCTGTGTGCTTTCAGATTTCATCAAGAATAACAAAGACACTGCTTTTCACAATTACTGTGGTTGAAATTAAAACAAAAGGCAAAATTCCATGAAACTCTGAATTGCCAAGATTTTGTTTTTACCTGAACAATAGCCATTATTAATATCAAGTTTCCATTCCTTTTACTCTGTTAGCTGTCATGACTTACAGGTGATGTCGAAGGAGAATGCAAACAAGAAAAATCAAATGAAAAATGAAAGGTTACAATTATACTTCCTTTTATCCTTCAATTTTTTTTTCATAGGATTTGGAAGATATTTGGAAGTCATCTTTTAAATACTATTATTTTGATCTGCTTCATAATACATTTTAAAGCTTAAATCTCATCATTTCACTCCTTCTACTCTGTCATCCCATTGAAGCTATGTGGTATAAATCACAGACTGATGTGAAATGAACTAGTAAATTGGTACATAATAGGCAATTTCTTTTTATCTGTTGAAATATTTCACATGAACTGATAAATGTATTATACTAAATATTTGTTACTGGCTTTTGAAGAATGCAAATTGAGAAATCTGTACTTCTTGAGAAGTTTAAACTCTTGACATTAAGTGTTCTTCAAAAATATGGGAGTTTGGGCTTGGATTATTTTGTTTGTTTTGTATTTGTTTTCTGGTGATAAGGACACAGTTACCTGTAGCCATGGAAGTCATTTGAGGAAAGATACTCCAGCTAAGCACCACAGGAAATAATCTCTTTATGATGACCTTGTGTCGCTGCAAGTACAAAACAGTCTTCACAGCTGAATGCTTTAGCCCCAGGGATTACTAATGATGGAAAGGAATAGCTTTTAAACTTCTAGCCACCTGAGCTGTGTGTCATATACATTTATTCCCTTTGGAATTTTAAAAATTTATTTATGCAGTATCTTTCAGGATGCTTTCAGTGTAGCAGTATCACCTTGGTGATGAGTTCACATTAATTTCAGGCACAGCACAGTAAGATACTGTTAGTGATTAATTACCTACAGGGAGCTGAGGAACTCAAAACTGTGTATGAAAATCCAGAAAACATTGGTCTGTTTATATTACGTTGGAGTTTGATGCATTCAGTAAAGCATTCTTTGGAAATGCTCATAGAAACAAGTCAGTAAAATAACTATAAGAACTCCACATTTGTTTCTACTCAGAGACACAACTAAGAACAAACACTTGGGTAATGAGGACAAAAACCAAAGAATTATAGGCATAAAATACAAAGCATGAAATATAGTATATATGTTGTGACCTTTAGTTCATTTCTCTCTTGTGTCAGATTTGTTCCCTACTGAGCACTGTCCTAAGCGTGGGCCAGCCTAGGTGTAAAACATTAAGTCATGAAGATGTCAGTCATTATCTTCTTTGAAAGGCTGTATATCAACTTCCCCAGCATTCAGAAAGTCAGGAGCAGTTTTATGGTTATCTCTGCTTGTTCAAATTTGAACTCTAACAATTGTCATCAGGGACAGACATTGTGAAAATCAGCAGCAGAGAAGCACCCCTTCACCAAAGATGTGTGTCGTACTCTGAGTCTTCTCCTCTAGTATTTTCTCTATCAAGCAAAGCTCCACACCCACAATTGTATTACATAAATTTCATCTACCTGTGAGGATGAAGAGCATGAATATCCTTCAATATTATACTCTGTGCAGAAAGAAATAGAAATCACCTAAAGTCACTGCTTATGACTGTCTGTTCAGGCAACATAAATCTCCTCAACACCATGTTATATTTGTAGATCAGACTACAAACACTAGTATATTAAATGTCACTTGTGACTTACTTAAGAGGGCATCAGCAATATTCTGGTTAGGGGGATCATAACTAACTGTAACATGCTGCAGCCTTTCAGGTATGTGGGAAATGAAGGCACTTAACATACTCCTCTGCAATGCAGCATCTGTACATGGTTTGTGTGTGTTTATGTATGTGGGAGCTGATAGTCACAGGGAGCACACAGCCAAATGGGCTCCAGTCTGAGCTGCAAATCAGTAGGGATGTACATGTAGATTTAAGTGTGGCATTGGATTGACCAGCTTTCCTTGCTGTAATTGCAAATTATTGCTAGCATAAAACACACATGATGTACCAGTGTCTGCAGATACAGCCTGGGGTGGAGTGTACAACTAAGTAGTTGCAATGTAAGATACCAACAGGGCATTAAAGGAAGACTACTACATGTATTCACTACTAAAGGAAAGGAAATTACCTACTTGTGCTTGACTTATTTTGTTCTTTTGTTGCTATTTTTAAAATTTATAGGGACAGTGGCTTTTTTAATCTCTAACTAGAAGTAGAACATTAGTCTCAGATGGACAATAGGCAAACAAGTGCAAGAAAATCTGTGCATTAGCAAATGCAAAATTCAGTAATGCAAAGAAGTGTATAATATCATTGTGTGTAAAGATTTCAGTGAAGCATTTCATATAATGGCTCATAAAATTTGACATGAAAAAGATAATTCAAGTCAATTGGGCAAATGAACAGAAATCTACCAGAGGATCATTTAAAAATGCCGTGATAAACAGTAATGTGAGAAGATGTTGTAAAGTTGCTGTTGGGATCTCGAAAATGTCAACAATTTCAGTTTTGTGTAATAACTGAATGAATTGTCTGAAATAAGAACATGAAAACACATTTACTAAATTTGAAAATGATCCTGAACTAACACTTGGTGTCAATCTCTCTGACATAAACCCCTTAAAGTAACAGTTTATGATTAGTCCTATGAGTCAGAGTAGTATGCAAGCATCATCAGGTATGTATTTTATATACAAATTTGTTAGGTATATCAGCTTTTCTGAGGAAAAGTAAAGCTCATTCCACTTTTCCTGCCCTCCTCTTAGTGTGTAGCATTACAGAAGATGAATCTTTTGACAACAATTAAAGCTAAGGGAAGGTGAGTAGGTGACAGACTCAGAAGTCCTCAGTCAGGATATATGTTTCTTCTGAAAGTTGGTGACAATGGAGAGTCATCAGCATGACTCAAATCCACAAAATACTGAATGCACAGGACATATGAGATCCTAAATGTGCCCTTGTGCACACACACACACACAAATTCATATTCACATTGTGTTTGGGATGCTGTAGTGGCTGTGCTTTCGTTTCTTCTTTCTGTGTTGCTGTCAGAGACAGGGACTGCACATGAGAGGTGCCATCTGCATATTCACAGTCTTGTCACTGTTGAGTATTTCACTGGCTGTTCTTGATGTTCATNACATTAAGTGTTCTTCAAAAATATGGGAGTTTGGGCTTGGATTATTTTGTTTGTTTTGTATTTGTTTTCTGGTGATAAGGACACAGTTACCTGTAGCCATGGAAGTCATTTGAGGAAAGATACTCCAGCTAAGCACCACAGGAAATAATCTCTTTATGATGACCTTGTGTCGCTGCAAGTACAAAACAGTCTTCACAGCTGAATGCTTTAGCCCCAGGGATTACTAATGATGGAAAGGAATAGCTTTTAAACTTCTAGCCACCTGAGCTGTGTGTCATATACATTTATTCCCTTTGGAATTTTAAAAATTTATTTATGCAGTATCTTTCAGGATGCTTTCAGTGTAGCAGTATCACCTTGGTGATGAGTTCACATTAATTTCAGGCACAGCACAGTAAGATACTGTTAGTGATTAATTACCTACAGGGAGCTGAGGAACTCAAAACTGTGTATGAAAATCCAGAAAACATTGGTCTGTTTATATTACGTTGGAGTTTGATGCATTCAGTAAAGCATTCTTTGGAAATGCTCATAGAAACAAGTCAGTAAAATAACTATAAGAACTCCACATTTGTTTCTACTCAGAGACACAACTAAGAACAAACACTTGGGTAATGAGGACAAAAACCAAAGAATTATAGGCATAAAATACAAAGCATGAAATATAGTATATATGTTGTGACCTTTAGTTCATTTCTCTCTTGTGTCAGATTTGTTCCCTACTGAGCACTGTCCTAAGCGTGGGCCAGCCTAGGTGTAAAACATTAAGTCATGAAGATGTCAGTCATTATCTTCTTTGAAAGGCTGTATATCAACTTCCCCAGCATTCAGAAAGTCAGGAGCAGTTTTATGGTTATCTCTGCTTGTTCAAATTTGAACTCTAACAATTGTCATCAGGGACAGACATTGTGAAAATCAGCAGCAGAGAAGCACCCCTTCACCAAAGATGTGTGTCGTACTCTGAGTCTTCTCCTCTAGTATTTTCTCTATCAAGCAAAGCTCCACACCCACAATTGTATTACATAAATTTCATCTACCTGTGAGGATGAAGAGCATGAATATCCTTCAATATTATACTCTGTGCAGAAAGAAATAGAAATCACCTAAAGTCACTGCTTATGACTGTCTGTTCAGGCAACATAAATCTCCTCAACACCATGTTATATTTGTAGATCAGACTACAAACACTAGTATATTAAATGTCACTTGTGACTTACTTAAGAGGGCATCAGCAATATTCTGGTTAGGGGGATCATAACTAACTGTAACATGCTGCAGCCTTTCAGGTATGTGGGAAATGAAGGCACTTAACATACTCCTCTGCAATGCAGCATCTGTACATGGTTTGTGTGTGTTTATGTATGTGGGAGCTGATAGTCACAGGGAGCACACAGCCAAATGGGCTCCAGTCTGAGCTGCAAATCAGTAGGGATGTACATGTAGATTTAAGTGTGGCATTGGATTGACCAGCTTTCCTTGCTGTAATTGCAAATTATTGCTAGCATAAAACACACATGATGTACCAGTGTCTGCAGATACAGCCTGGGGTGGAGTGTACAACTAAGTAGTTGCAATGTAAGATACCAACAGGGCATTAAAGGAAGACTACTACATGTATTCACTACTAAAGGAAAGGAAATTACCTACTTGTGCTTGACTTATTTTGTTCTTTTGTTGCTATTTTTAAAATTTATAGGGACAGTGGCTTTTTTAATCTCTAACTAGAAGTAGAACATTAGTCTCAGATGGACAATAGGCAAACAAGTGCAAGAAAATCTGTGCATTAGCAAATGCAAAATTCAGTAATGCAAAGAAGTGTATAATATCATTGTGTGTAAAGATTTCAGTGAAGCATTTCATATAATGGCTCATAAAATTTGACATGAAAAAGATAATTCAAGTCAATTGGGCAAATGAACAGAAATCTACCAGAGGATCATTTAAAAATGCCGTGATAAACAGTAATGTGAGAAGATGTTGTAAAGTTGCTGTTGGGATCTCGAAAATGTCAACAATTTCAGTTTTGTGTAATAACTGAATGAATTGTCTGAAATAAGAACATGAAAACACATTTACTAAATTTGAAAATGATCCTGAACTAACACTTGGTGTCAATCTCTCTGACATAAACCCCTTAAAGTAACAGTTTATGATTAGTCCTATGAGTCAGAGTAGTATGCAAGCATCATCAGGTATGTATTTTATATACAAATTTGTTAGGTATATCAGCTTTTCTGAGGAAAAGTAAAGCTCATTCCACTTTTCCTGCCCTCCTCTTAGTGTGTAGCATTACAGAAGATGAATCTTTTGACAACAATTAAAGCTAAGGGAAGGTGAGTAGGTGACAGACTCAGAAGTCCTCAGTCAGGATATATGTTTCTTCTGAAAGTTGGTGACAATGGAGAGTCATCAGCATGACTCAAATCCACAAAATACTGAATGCACAGGACATATGAGATCCTAAATGTGCCCTTGTGCACACACACACACACAAATTCATATTCACATTGTGTTTGGGATGCTGTAGTGGCTGTGCTTTCGTTTCTTCTTTCTGTGTTGCTGTCAGAGACAGGGACTGCACATGAGAGGTGCCATCTGCATATTCACAGTCTTGTCACTGTTGAGTATTTCACTGGCTGTTCTTGATGTTCATCAAGGTCTCTTTAGGCTGTGTTTTGCTTTACAATTCTAAGATTATTTGCACCAGGAGAACACTTTCTATAACAGCAGTTTGTTGTTAAGCTTGGTGAATAGTAAGTGACACACCAAGATGGATTGGACCCACTAACTTCTAGCCCATTACTGCATCATATTTGTGGTCTGTAAAATGAAAAAATAATTAAGATCTGTGTTGTTGTCTTTTGTACATGTAGTCTACAAACTCTTGTCTTCCACCATTTTCCCATATATTTGCACTAGGGAGGTTGTGTAATCTTCCTACTTGGATAGGAAGTGACTGAGACGTGTCTGTGTATGATTAACTCTGAAGGGACTATAGACAGGCAGGGTGCTTCTCAGAGGCAGGTTAATAATTTACTTCTCAACCATCATCAAGGCAACGTGGCTTATACAAAGAAGAAAGGACAGACATATCATAGCTGGATGTGGTGGCATCGTTTGTCTTTGCTTGGGCACATAGAGGTTCAAAGTCGCAGCTGCTCTTGCACAACTCTCCTCTGCCTTCCGGGAATACAGAACATTCATCTATTACCTAACAGCTTTAAGAACAATCCAAACTTCACAAAACCATGAACTGTGTTCCTTGACAAATGTTGCTGTGATAAAGATCATTGCAAAGCCCTTCCAGAGACTGGTCGGTACAGAACAAAGCAATTTATCGCAGCAATTTATCAATAGACATAGCTTCCTATTTATTCTCCTTCTGAAGCTACTCCTGTCTGTCAAGAACATGATTTTGACAGCAATTAGCACACTACCATCAGTGAAGACTACCCTCTCCTTTGTAATATTGAAGTCTTGTCTTTGGCTCCAACAATAAAGCTAAAAATAAGCAGTTGCTTCTAACAGAATTCTAATCTCATGGGATTGCATGTGGAAACAAAGCAGGTACACTTTGCTGCTTCCTTTATGAGTAAAACAAGAAGAAGTCACTGCAGTTTAAATGTGACAATTTTTTGAAAATTTTAAAAGGCATCTATGACTGCTTCTATCTGCAAGGACTGATTATCCCTTACTGCAAATTTTATAATTCCTCTCAGACAGAGACCGTTCAATTTCAGCTGGTAGGAACAGTGATGAAAAAACAACTCATCTTCTGGTACCAAGAGAGGCACTCAAATGATGATGAAACATAAAATCATACCATATATATAGTCAGGTGGTTTGAAGTTGCAGTTTTTATATTTTGTGATAATTAGTGTCACTTGCATGAAAGCTCATCCTTAAAATACATCTATTTACTTAGTGATGCTCTGCTTCAATGGCACCCTTAGGGACAGCTGTGAATAGTAGCAAAGGAAGAAGAGGTTTGAACTAGACAGGTATTCAGACAGATGGATAGACAAGTGACCTACGTGTGTGTATGATATATAGATTAAATCCTACTAATTAAAGAAGGAGTTACAGACAAACATGGTGAATCATTTCTAATGTTGCATGATTCACATCAAAATCTAGTCTCCCCACTCTGCAGAGCAGTAATTGTACTGCTTGTAGGATCATTACCCTTTTGATTCAATGTTCACTACTTTTCTCATTTTAAATTTTGTAGGTAACTGGTATTGTTGGTTTAAGTTTTAGTTCTGTACTCATTGAAAGCTATTAGAAGGGGATCTGCACACTCAAGACTAATTTTACTAAAGTACATTTTTTTTCTTCTGCATCTGAGGAGCTGTCAGCATTGTTTCTTAAATTTCTTTCACATAAATATTCAAGTTGTAGAAAATAATCGTGGCCAGCAACCTTTTCATTTTCATGCTGCAACAGGATAATAGAGGAGTTTTACACCAGATTCTATGCTGACCTGCTACAGGAGCTACTAATACAGTGTGCAGTGGAAAATAGTTTAAAGCAGCTAGGCAAGCCGTAAAAGAGATGATTCACTGTGAGCAAGAGCAGGGCCCTAATGCTATTTGTAGCACTGCCCTATTTCTTTGCCTTCTCTTTAGCTGTCCATTGTATAAGAACATGATGGGAGGTTACTCATGTGCCTGCGCTGGATGTAACGTACCTTCTGATTCCAGTGCTATTTTTGTAATGACATTTAGTAACATACATGAAAGCTACTAAAATGTCTAAATCTTTTTCTTCATTGTTCATCAAGACTAAGATTAAAGGGTTTTACAGAAAAATATGTAAATTTTACAGCATTGCTATTGATGCACTTAAGCACTGCAGTAGGTTTGCAGAAGTTCAATAGCTTGGCACGTCACAAGGTTTCACCTAGGCTGTAAACCTGTAAACAAGCATACACAAGAACTTTCAGCTCCTCAAATCCTCCTGAAAAAAAAGTGGTGCCACAGGAAATGATGAGCTCCAACAGAAAATAGAAACCATCCTGATAATCTTTCCCATTCATTTCTTGTTTGTCAGTTAATATTTTTCTGTCACTCATCTGTAGTGGACAAGAAGCTCAGCAAGGATAATTAATGCTGAATTTTTTGTAAGTGAATTTAATGAAAATTTATGAAGTTCCAAATTCTGCTGGGAATAACAGCAGTTGCCTCTATGACCTTGACTTATGCCTCAGCAAAATGCGGCACAGACTGATGGGATGCATCCCATTGACAAACCTCAATAAAGATGCAGGCATGCAAAAACAATCCTATCACGTGAGCACATGAAGTTAGTGTGGCTGCCTGCATCTGCAAAGTGCAGGTTCATGTTTGCACTTGCCATAAGGGGTGGAGATTACCAAAAGGCGGCTAGGCAGTGCCAGCTCTTGCAAATCCTTCTGTCCAGGGGAGAATGTTAGTGTCCCTACTTATTCCACAAGGCAATTACTGTCCCAGAGCATTTGTAGTTCAGATTTTAAATATATTTTTAAATATAATCTTTAAATAAACAGATACAGAATGGTCAGGATTGGAGGAACCTTGAAAGATCATCCAGTCCAACTCCCTCCTAAAGAAAGTTCACCTTGATCAAGTTGCACAGGAACGTATCCAGGCAGGTTTGAAAACCTCCAGAGAAAGAGACTCCACAATCTCTCTGGGTATCATGTGTCAGGTCTCTATCACAAGAAAGAAATTTCTCCTCATGTTTAAGTGGAACTTAAGTTTCAGCCTTACCCTTTACTTCTTTTCCTCTCATTAGGCACCGCAGAGAAAAAAATTGGCCTCATCCACTCAACACCCATACTTTAGGTGTTTCTAGCATTGAAGGTCCTCCCTCAGCTTTCTCTTCTCCAAGCTAAACATCCTCAGGTCTCTCAGCCTTTGCTCGTAAGAGAGATGTTCCAGCCCCTTCATTGTCCTGGTAGACCTGTGCTGGATGCTCACCAGAAGTTCGATTTCTCTTGAACTGGAGAGCCCAGAACTGGATACAGCTTCCAGGTGAGGCCTTAACAGGACAGAGTAGAGGGGAACAAACATATGAAAACTATGTGCTGACAGAAGAGTGGTGTTTTGCATGCAACTGGGAACTGTGTCTCAAGAGGGAAGTGGTCTTTGCATTTTTGTCCTAAATATATGTTAAAACCACAGTAATTTGATTAAAATATCATAGTTATCTCAAAAAGACAGGTGTAATTTGATTACAATATCATGGTTCTCTCAAACAGACAGAAGTTCCTACAGCTAATATGGGAAGAACTCCACACTTAGCTGGAAACTTGCAGGCACATGGGCGGTTGATGTATGTCAGGATCCTGCATTATGCATGAAGGTCACTTCTTTTTGACTATGCTAAAGAAACCCATTGTTCTTTGGGGGTGGTTTGCTGCCAAGTTCAGCATGACAGCACTTGTTGTCAGCACAGTTGTCAGCAGCCTCACAATTTGCCTCCTAGAACTTGTCCTTTTGAAGACTCTGTGCTAACCTGAGATGTGTGAAAAGGCAGAGGTGACAAATCTATATGGTAATATTGATCTTTTTAAAGGAAGATCTTGTAAAGAACAAGAAACTCATTTTGCAGGGACTAAGCTTGACCTGCTTTTTGTTTTTACAGAGCCTTTTAAAGCAAGATTTATTGTATCACCATCTGTAGGTAGCTATCTTTGAACATTACTGTGTGTACAAAGTTAAAAGCATTGAAGCTGTATAATTAAAAAATTTCCAATAATTGGAAAAAGTATGAAGGTGGAAATATATTGTCTAAATTGACCAGAGCAAGTAATTAAACATTTGTATGCTTAATGCTATTTAAAAAAACAAACAAACAAAAAAAACCCACAAATGGTTTCATGGGTTGTGTATCAAAGATGACACACGTCTATCATTCTAAACTTCTCAAACACAGAATCCACAGATCTTTTGGAAAACTGTGACATTCAGTGAACTGATATCTGTTTTGATTCACCTTCTGACTTTGCAACGTATTCACTCCTTTTCCTTGATGAAGTTTGCTTTTGTATTAAACTCTTTTTTTAGAATGAAAGAATATACTTCTGTCTTTTTAGTAAAAAAAAAAGAGGAGAAATGTCACAATAACATGAAATACAACTCTCCACCCTTTTTTAAAATCTCTCCTTTTCATATGAGATTTCATGTGTTTGAAATAGCTTGGCTTGAGTCTCCAGTACATTAGTAAAGTCACGTTATAAAACCCACTGAATTAATAGCCTCTTACACATTTGTTCAANAAGGTCGTCCCTCAGCTTTCTCTTCTCCAAGCTAAACATCCTCAGGTCTCTCAGCCTTTGCTCGTAAGAGAGATGTTCCAGCCCCTTCATTGTCCTGGTAGACCTGTGCTGGATGCTCACCAGAAGTTCGATTTCTCTTGAACTGGAGAGCCCAGAACTGGATACAGCTTCCAGGTGAGGCCTTAACAGGACAGAGTAGAGGGGAACAAACATATGAAAACTATGTGCTGACAGAAGAGTGGTGTTTTGCATGCAACTGGGAACTGTGTCTCAAGAGGGAAGTGGTCTTTGCATTTTTGTCCTAAATATATGTTAAAACCACAGTAATTTGATTAAAATATCATAGTTATCTCAAAAAGACAGGTGTAATTTGATTACAATATCATGGTTCTCTCAAACAGACAGAAGTTCCTACAGCTAATATGGGAAGAACTCCACACTTAGCTGGAAACTTGCAGGCACATGGGCGGTTGATGTATGTCAGGATCCTGCATTATGCATGAAGGTCACTTCTTTTTGACTATGCTAAAGAAACCCATTGTTCTTTGGGGGTGGTTTGCTGCCAAGTTCAGCATGACAGCACTTGTTGTCAGCACAGTTGTCAGCAGCCTCACAATTTGCCTCCTAGAACTTGTCCTTTTGAAGACTCTGTGCTAACCTGAGATGTGTGAAAAGGCAGAGGTGACAAATCTATATGGTAATATTGATCTTTTTAAAGGAAGATCTTGTAAAGAACAAGAAACTCATTTTGCAGGGACTAAGCTTGACCTGCTTTTTGTTTTTACAGAGCCTTTTAAAGCAAGATTTATTGTATCACCATCTGTAGGTAGCTATCTTTGAACATTACTGTGTGTACAAAGTTAAAAGCATTGAAGCTGTATAATTAAAAAATTTCCAATAATTGGAAAAAGTATGAAGGTGGAAATATATTGTCTAAATTGACCAGAGCAAGTAATTAAACATTTGTATGCTTAATGCTATTTAAAAAAACAAACAAACAAAAAAAACCCACAAATGGTTTCATGGGTTGTGTATCAAAGATGACACACGTCTATCATTCTAAACTTCTCAAACACAGAATCCACAGATCTTTTGGAAAACTGTGACATTCAGTGAACTGATATCTGTTTTGATTCACCTTCTGACTTTGCAACGTATTCACTCCTTTTCCTTGATGAAGTTTGCTTTTGTATTAAACTCTTTTTTTAGAATGAAAGAATATACTTCTGTCTTTTTAGTAAAAAAAAAAGAGGAGAAATGTCACAATAACATGAAATACAACTCTCCACCCTTTTTTAAAATCTCTCCTTTTCATATGAGATTTCATGTGTTTGAAATAGCTTGGCTTGAGTCTCCAGTACATTAGTAAAGTCACGTTATAAAACCCACTGAATTAATAGCCTCTTACACATTTGTTCAATGACTTGAACTCAGTTCAGATTTTGAGGAAGCAGTTGCCCAGCATTGCAGTTCCTGAATCAATACTGTTTTGAAAGAGTCACTAAGTTAATTTATGCTTTTAGACCCATGCTGCTTGTTCATTCTGGCAGCTGTGGAGAAGGTCAACAGAGGTAAAGCTGTGTTTCTTAAGATGTGGTAGTTCTAAGAAATCCCAGGTCACTCTAATTACTGCCAATCCAAGCTAAGCATAATGGCAGCCTGCCTTGTGCTTCAGAGACCCTGATGGTGAGATGTGCTTTGCGAAAATGAAATGCACTCTCTGTTTTGTGTCTCAGAGGGCTGAAGTGGCAGTCACTTGAGATGTAGTTGGATTTAGCTTTGAATGAAATCCTCTGAAGTAAAACAGCTTATCTGCCTTTCATCAATAATTACCCCTGCTACATGAATCGTTCACCAGATGGGCCTGCTGTTGCAGTCAAAGGCTGCTGCATGGCAGCCCTCAGCAGAGCAAAGGAACTGCATGGCCTGTATGAATTGAGTTCAAGTCCTTCTCTTGGAGTGAAATTTGTCTCTTCCCCAAAACCAATCCAACAGATTAGTACCACGGCCCATAAAGACTTGAGTTTTGGTTATGTACACTAGACTACATACTTGGGACTTGTCATGTCCGCATGGTCTAGTCACTCTTGGTGCTAAGAACATTTTCCTAATGACCAGCTGACAGTTTTGTTTGTTAATGAATCCCTAGTTGTCTAAGAGTCCCACAGACTTTGCATATTTTTCAGTTTATAACGAATTTCTGAATCTGTCATCTGTGAATTTATGCCTATATTTGTGAAACTGTAAGGTGCATGAAAATCTTAAACAAATGATGCTATACATTTTCTACACTTTGAAGGGAAAAGTTTTTAGCTGTCCATGTTGGAATGTTAAAAAAACTGTATAAGATTTGAAATAACAAAGATTCATACATGCTGACATGTTCTGGGTTAAGGCGTTCCTGTGCAGCCTGATCTAGGTGGACCTGCTTCTGCAGGAGGGTTGGACTAGATGATCTCTAAAGGTCTCTTCCAACTTCTACCATTCTATGATTCTATGATTCTGTTCTGAGGACATTTATTTCTTGTGACTCCAGAACAATAAATTAGGACAAGCAAATAAACAGTCAAAATAAACCTGTAATAGATACATATACTATACTGTAATTTAGGCAGTGTTTGAAAAAGGATAGCACTTGATTATATTGAAACATATTTGAAAGGAGTGGGAACAAGTTCATGTTGAACCTAGCTCAGATATAGGAATCTTTTGTGTGAAATCTGAAAAATCAAGGACATATAAACCCAATAACTATATATGAACTATTTTTAACATGAATTAACTATTTTTTAAAGTGTATGTTCTTTCTTACAAGGGAATTACATGTCCTTAAATGTAAGCCCTGGTTACTTCTGTTTCTTATGTCTTAGACGACATGAAGAGGAACAGTCCTAGTGACTTAAGGTGAGAAACCTCCACTCTCTGCAAAAACAAGGTAGATGGTCTCTATGGTAATTCTTTAAGAGTGTGTATCATATTGTCTTAAGCGACTACAGTTATTCCAAACTGAAGCAGAAGTAAAACAATAGTAGCATAAGAGAAAAAATTCATTATCACACTGATGAAAGCTGTGATCTAGTGACACATTTCCAGTTGAGACGTCAGTTTGAATCACAGTTATCAAATACACAAGGACATTGATTCAAGTTGCTGTATTCTGATCATGTTCGTAATAGTCAAATGGGACTCTCAACTTCCTTCCCATGCTAATAAGTCAAGGAAATAAATTTAGCCAGGATTTCTCATTTTGGAGAGCAATAACGTAATTTCCACCAAAAGAAAATTCTATGGGGGCATTTTTCAAATACTTTCTCCAAAGGAGGCACCATAATTTTTACATGAAATATCCAAGCTCAGATATCTCTTAAAATGTATGCATTAGAAGGAGGAAACAATAAAGTAAGTTAATTTGTTTTCTTCTACTATTAATGATGCAGAATTTACACCGATGGAAATAAAGCATGAGATGACCCTAGCTTTTGAGTGCTTTTGATCAAGTATAGGCTATTTTTTTAAATATTGAATATAAATTTATGAGCTGCATTTCTCATGTATTGTAAACAACAAAATACTGCCTTGATAAGGATCTCAAACTCAAAGGTTAAGGTGTTCATATTCATTGCCTTCCTTCAGGTTACGAGTATAAGGCATAACCTCTCTCCTGATGGTAGTTGTTTACTGCATTTATCACATTCATTTTCCCTCTCTCTCAAAATATGGCTACAGAAGGATGGAAGTAAAAGAATGGCTTCAACTAGAGGGACTGAGCAAGTCTTATCCTCAAATATCATATGGCATTCCACAAAATGGTAAGAGTCATCCTCTGAATAAAGTGACATCTGTTTGTATAATATTCGACTAGCAAATGTTAAACTTTATTAATTTAAAACTGCATAGCTGAAAGTAAATGGAAGATCTGAAATAGATTGACATTTAATTTTTTATTAATACTTGAATGATGCATGAGTCCTAGGCAATGTTCTTAGAACAAAATATGGTTATGGTAATATCTAGTAATTCCACTTCCTCCCTTCACAATTGCTTGGATTAACATCAACAGACACGTTTTAGGGACCACAATATATTACAGCATTTCTGTACATATGAATATGAGACAGCACACAGATCTGGAATTTGAACAGAAAAAAAAATGACAAAACAAACCATAGTACCAGTAGGTGATCACAAAGCTGAAGTCACAGCAGAGAATGGTGGAAAAGAATTGTGTATCTCTGAGGTATTCCTAGGCCTGGCAAAAATACTAATCTAAATCAGTAACAAGCAGGGAGAGTCCAAATGTTGTTGTCAACAACAGAGTTGATGTTGAGTTTGATGTCGAAGTCCAAACTTAATGGATATCTACAAATGTGTTTGGCTTTATCGCAGAATCAGATGAGTTTCAGATGATGAATTCCACCTTTCTCTTGTGTATGCATATGAGAGCAAGGCAGGCACCACAGTACACCAGAGGTATAACTCATGCATCCTTCTTCATCAGCTGATGGGCTAGATCCTGCTCACAGCTTCACTGACTCCAGGAGACTTACGTTGCAGTAAGTCCTGATGGCTTTCCTTTGGGTCTCCAAGGTATCACTAGGGTGCTCCACCTGCAGCCTTTTGCAGCCATTCCAGTGAGAAGTGGGGAGTCAGCTACCTTCTGAGCAGATTTCCCTTTCTTCTGCCATGGCTAGTGGGGAAGGTTAGGATGGGGTTCATAAGAGTGTCTCCATCCTCCCTGCTGTCTGACAGGTCAGTCACACACCTACAGCTGCTGTGCTGTGTGGTGTGGTGATAACAAGGGATATGAAGGAGGGGGAAAGGCATCAGCAAAGCTGTAAGGCCATGGAAAGAGAACCTACTACGTTTCTGCTCAGTTATTGCTTTGTCTGAGCAAGATGTGACAAGTCCTCTTTGGTTTGAAAAAAAACCTGATGGGTTTTTTGTGTCTTTTGTTCTTACCTTTTATTTAGTGCCCAGCTTTTAAATATTCACAGAGCAAAACAAAGTAGTAATTTTCTAGGTAAATAAACAAAGTGACATGGAACATATTAGCATGTACTGACTTTTCATTATACTGAAAATTAACTCTGGTTTTTCTGTTTGTCAGCTGCAAGGAATAATTAACATCAGACAAAGAATGTATGCCATTATAAGTAGCAGTACAGCTGAGATCTCTTGTCTTATTTGCAAGTATACTCAAATGTAACAGGATCACATAGCAGGCTGAGATCCTGCATAATCAGTTAAGAGATTTTAATGTAACAGGAACAGAAAAAAGTTATGACAAAGACATAGGCAAAGATGCCAGATCCCAAGAATAACTTGAGAGAATGAGAAAATTCTAAGCTAGTGGGCTGTGAAACAGACATCTCAGAGGTAAGGCTGTTGCTGGAAACTTGCTAGTTCTACAAGTTCAACAACAAGATAACTGGCAATCAATCACTTTATTCTATGAAACCCCAGTTTCATTCTGTGGGCTGTGAGAGGATTTCTGTGTATCGTCCTTTGGAGTGTGACTGAAAATCTTCCCCCTTGAGCAGAGACTCCCCTCAAGGTTCCCCTCCAGAGCTGAGAGAAAGAGTACCACCCACTGCCTTTGATATGAGTGAATAACATCATTCCCTATGAAATAAGCATTCTCTATAAAATAGACTAACTTTAAACTGTTAATTCAATTAATAACACATAATAGCTAAGGTGCTAATATCGTGCACTAAATGTTCCTCTAACCTATTGCCTACTAAACGAGAAAACCCCATATTCTTATCTTGATTGAAACTGTATATGAAATATGTTTCCAATTCTAATCATATTACTCTTCTGTAAAAATAAAATTCTGTTTTGCTGTACCCGCTGACATCATCAACCTGTAAGCATGGGGAACAACTGACGTATATTATTATAACTGAGGAAAGCACAGAGTAAAACTACCTCTTACAGATTTTTTTCCTTCTGCTTGTGCAAATATGTCTCAAATATATTTTGGATCGTGTTTTCAGGTACTGCTTTTCTCTTCCTCCTCCCCCACTCCTGTGCTTTAACTTCAGCTTAATAAAGGTTGAGGATCAGTATTCATGGGTATGATCTTTTGTATTCTCAGAGTAACTAATTTCACTACATGCAATCAGATTGTCTTAAGATGAAAACGGATGAAGCCCCTGTGAAATAATAAAAGCATGTATTAAGACAACATTTGAAATAATTTTAGCCAGAGTGAATATTTTAGCCAGATATGAATCAAGTGTTTCAACTAGATTGGTTAAAAAATTAATGTTAATTAATTTAAATAAAGGTAACTCAACTGTTCAGAGCCAAACCACACTTAGGATGCATGTTAGGGGTAAGTTCAGGTGAAGAACTCTTTTCTGCTCCAGTACCTCTGGAATGAATATGCAGTTCCAATGAATTGCATACAATTTTATAAAAACAAGACATGTTGACTCTGCTGCTTCTGACAGTGATACTTTCAGTTCACAGAGAACCATCGTTTGAATTGCTACATGCAAGGGCCAGGCTCAATCCTCTCCCACCTCTTCCTTCACCTTTATTTTAGTTTCTGTGTGACTAGGGAGAGAATAGCAAGCCAACTTTATGGCAGTGATCAGGGACTCTGGGACAAAGTGGGAGCTCAAGTCACCTGTAATATGACTTACCAGTGTTTCTTACCTGGTCCTAAAAACTGTGCCAAGATTCTTACAGGTGAGAGCTCTATTATTGCTGTGCAACCAGGGAAATCTAGTTGAAACCTTGCCTTTTTCCAGTGCTTAAGTTCAAGCACAAGGATTTCTGTAAAATTCACTGGGATTGAGGGCTGGTCCCATCAACATTTTTATTGTAGAGCTAGCGTGGATAACCCTTATTTGTAAATGGAGATGTTCATCAAACTGCGTCTCCCCAGCACAACCCAAGGTATACATCCAATGGTTTAAAGTCGTGTTACACTAGCCAGGAAGAAGAACCAGTCCAGGTTGTCCTGGGACAGTAAATGAATGCCAACGAGACTTCAACTGAAACATCACTTCTATGCACTTCAGGAGATAATCTGGGCTGCAAAAGTATCGATACATTAAGCTGATTCACTATGGCATTGGCATACAACCGAAAGGATCACCAGTATATCTAGAGCGCTCAAAATACGGAAACAGGGGAGCTATGACAGACTCCTCAGTAATTTACTAACTGTGTACTAATGGAGATTTTTCACAAGACAGTGCAAGACAGTTTCACCATTGCTCATGAGAGATACCAGGTAAGAACTAAGCAGTGTTCATTTAGGCCCTGGTAATATTGAGCTGTTAGTTGTGTGCCCTAAAGGAGGATGGCACCCATCAGATAGCACATTACCAGTTGTACAGGAATGCTATTGTCATATTTTGCTATCCTTCAACTTAAACAAGTCTTTATGTCTGCAAAGAAGTTGCTTGAAATCAACATGTTGACTTGTGTGACTATTTACCTAGGCTGTTGGCATAAAAGATGTCTCCAGCAGCCCTTCCATTTGATATGATGGGGATAGCAGACCAGTACCATACACCTTGTCATGCATTTGTAGCAGTCCTTTATCTGACTTTGGGAATATATTTGTTCATTCATGCAGCCTAAATGCATTGCAGACATTAATGTGAATAGAATGTAAATCATTGGAGAAGTTAACCACAATTGCATTTTTTTGCAAGCCATTGGAATGCTTGTGGTAAGGCTAGGGAAAACATTGCTAAATGTTTAAAAATATCCAAACTGTTTTAGTTGAAGTGTAGTCTTTTGCACCATGAAGGGATTAACTGGGACATGTTTACAGAGTCATTCCTGTTAGCCACCCTATGTTTACAGATGTAAACTGTGCATGCCATTCAGTCAGCTCAGCAGCCGCACTGGAACTGGGCAAATTTCCCTTCTCAACATCACACCTAGCTCTTGGGCTGCTCAGGTTTGGAAGTCTGGCTTTAGACTCCCAGAAATATGTGGGGAATGTGACCGTTACAGTTAAACATGTTCTTAGTGAAAAGCCATTTGTGAATAAATGGTCTCAGTCCCACAGCTAAACAACGCTTTCTATTACAGCTCAGAAACTGGAAAGAAATGGAAAGGTGGAGCAGCCAATGCAAGCAGTGAGTGACACATGCTATATATGTATATTACATAAATATTGGGCCAGATTCTTCTGGAAGCCATTTTTAGTCCTATCTAGAAATTCAATATCTTTGGGAAAACCTTCTTAATTGTTGTTGCCAGTCAGTGGTGGCTTTTTAAAAATAAAATACTTGCAAAGCACTCAGTAAAGGGAAAAACCAAAGCAGCACTTCTGACTTTCAAGTAGTGCTGCTTGTTGCCATGTAAAGAAAGCTCAGTTTCTGTGTGAGCCTCTAATCCAAGGTAATTAGACAAATCAGGAACATAAATAAAATACCCACAAACAAGCATTGTCCCCCCAATCCTCACTTATTTTTCTTAAATGGAAGAAAACTATATCAGTACACATAAAATGAACAGCTAGATTATGTTGATGAACTTAATTAGCGCCTTTGAAATGCTAGTTCTAAAATGTTAAAGAGTAAGAAAATTAGGAAAAATAACTAATCACACAGCTAAATATATGGGTCTGGAGTCACAGGTGGTATCAAGTGATAGCTACAAATCATATATTTGTGTGGGTTGCAAGCTACTGTCTGTGGGAGCTTACTGAGGCTTTAACTGTGAGGAAAAATGTCCAATTTCAGTGACATGTGTGCCCAACTTTAGTTTTCCAAGGAGAGATGGTTCTCTGGCAGAGATGCTCCCCATGACTTGACCTAAGTCTTTGCCCTGACTTGAATTATATTGTCAACAGACCTGTTCTCTATTCTTTTCCAAATTATTTCCTCATTGTAGCCTAACCTAATCAGTCTGCCTTTTTCCTTTCTCTTTGGTAGTTTTCATTCTCTCCACACTCAAAGCAGAGGACATTGTTCCCTACATGGGCTGGATCTCAATGGCAACATCTGTGAAACAGCTCTCATCTTCAGTTCATAGACCAGTGCCTTGGGAATACAGATCTGGTATTGGTCATTTATTTCCCATACCAGCTGTGAAAGAACAGGAATCTTGAAGTACTATAAGAAAGAAAGGTACTATGCAAGCGTATATGTATCTAGTCTATGTGTATGCTCGGGAAAGATAGGAGTAATTTTCATGGGCACATCCTTGTGAGGAAGGCTACTCAATGCCAAATGGAGCCGAAAGCAAAAAGCAGCACTGCATATTTAAATTTGTGGATTTTTAAAGTTCAGGAAAAGTTATATAGATCTGAATGCACAGAACTTACTATAGACAATGCCACCTTACTTCCACTTGGATAAAAAAAAAAACTATACTGCGTGCATTCATTGAACAGATACCCTCACCTCTGTGATCTATATGATCACAGAACAGATCCTCCTGGAAGATAGGAAAGACAGGGAAGTGATTTAAGAGAGACAACAGGGCTTCATAAAGGACAAATCAAGTGGTGTTTAGAATAGAGCGACTGCATCAGTGGACAAAGGAAGAGCTACAGATATGCACCTGGGCTTCTGTAGAGCCTTTGACACAGTTCCCCATAACATTCTTGCCACTACAAAAGAAATAGATTTGATGGATTGTGAGATGGGTAAGGTGTTCTAGCAGAAACCAGTGACAAGTGGTGTCGTTCAAGGGCCCATACTGGGATCAATTTAATATCTTCATCAATTACATAGTGAGACTTAATGCACCCTCAGCAAGTTTGCAGATGCCACCAAGCTGAATGGTGCAGTTGATATGCCACAGGGAAGGGATACCATTCACAGGGACCTGAACAGGCTGCAGGAAAGGGACAATGTGACTTTCATGAAGTTCAACATGGCCAAGTACAAAGTCCTGCACATGGGTCACAACAATCTCCAATATCAGTATAGATGGGGTTGAATGAATTGAAAGCAGCAGTGCAGGGAAGGATTAGTTTTTCATCAGTGGATGAAAAACTGGACATAAGCTAGTAATGTGGACTTGCAGCCGAGAAAACCAGTCATATCTTGGACTGGATAAAAAGCATGGCCAGTAGGTCACAGTAGGTGATTCTTCCCCTCCTCTTTCACAGACCTCCACCTGCAGTGCTGTGTCGAGCTCTGAAGTCCCTGGTACAAGAAAGATCTGGACCTGTTGGAGTAGACCATCCTCCACAGAAGAGCTATGAGACTGTCAGAGAGCTGAAGCACCTAGTTCTTGCATGAATAATGTCTGAGTGAGTTGAGGTTTTTCAGTTTGAAGAAGATATGTCTCTAGAGACGCTTTATTGCAGCCTTTCAATATGTAAAGAAGGTTTATATGAAAGATGGACAGTGACATTTTAGCAGGGCTTGCATTGATAGAACAGGAGACAGTGGTTTTAAAGTGAAAGAAAGTAGATTTAGGTTGGATATAAGAAATAAGTTTTTTAAGATGAGTGTACTAAGACACTGAAACAGGTTGCCCAGAGAAGTATGGATCCCTGGAAGCGTTTAAGCTCAGGCTGGATGGGGCTCTGAACAATGTGACCCAGTGAAAGATGTCCCAGATCATGAAAAGAGGGTTGGGCTAGATTATATTTGAAGGTCTCTTCCAAGTGAAACCAACCTGTGATTCTGTGATTCTATGTGTACATAACAGGAAATTACTCCCCAAATTACACAACACTTACAAATCCTTGAAAGAGTAACAGGGCCTCTAACTGGTATGGTTTTCATCCACAAATCCTAATTTCTACAGTCTCAGTTCTGAGAACAACAGAAGAAAATACTGAGTGAAAGAGTAATATGCTTAGACTGTCACTGATGTTACCCAGATTAAAAGGTTCACCAGAAACAGAATTAACTCCTAGGCTCACTAAAGAGTCTCTTGATGCTCCTAATTTATCTGGGCAGTTCTAGAAACATTAGAGAATGGCACGTATTGCAGCAATGTGGAAAGAGTAATCACCCTTTTGCTTCTTCTTTGCTGTTACTATTCCTATGAGATATATGACACCAGCCTGTGGAAAATGCTCATACAGACTTATGTATGTGTGCGTGTGTGTATATGTGTGTGCATATATAATGTATGCACTACATTCACATAAGCAATGCATGCTTTAATTATTTATTAAAAAATTCTCCATCAGTGCCTCTTCTTATAGAGCTGTGAAACTATTATAGTAACATGAATCATGTAATGGTGGAATTTCTCCAAGTCAAAATAGTAAAGGCAATACCATTCAAAAGGAAAACAGGACAGATGTAAAAAGTGAGGAATGAAGATTCAGGCAAAATATTTTTTCTGTGCAATTCAGTGTGCGTAATTCTACATACCAGATAGCATTTGTGTTTTGTGTTTAAAGTTCTGGTGGGTTGACTTGAAACATCAGTTAAGCCTCACACAGCTGCTGACTCACTCTCTTCCACCAGCAGCACATAGTGGAGAAGAGGAAGACCAGAAGTGAGAAAGCTTACGGGCTGGGGGTTTAATAAGTGAAGGAAAGAGCAGGACACCATCACTCCACCCCGCTCTCTCCAAAACCACCAAGTAATGCAAAGACACCAGTCACCATTTCCCACAAGCAGACTGATGCTCAGCCAGTCTCTGAGCAATAGCTGTTGTCCCCTAAAGCACCTTCTGTGCAGTGAAAAAAAGGCAAGTCCACTCCAGTCAGACCTAGTGCAAAAGTTCATGGTGTATCAGTCCATAGAGCCTACATCATATTGTCTGACACTTTCATAAGAACATGCTGCATCACTTTTCAAGTGGCCTTTGATCCTGCTTCAATGAATCACGTAAATATTTTATGCCTACCTGCCTATGTACTTCATTGTGTTTACTGTGGTCATGCATTTCTCAACAGCTCCTACTGACCTCACACAGCATCCCAGAATATCAATATATTTAAAGACGTTCATTTAGTCTGTTTTTGTTTTTCCAGTCTGATGCAAATATTTAATGACGTTTCCCATTACCTTTTGAGGGCTGGTATCTCTCATAGAGTCATGTGGCCACCAGAAATGTGCCTACTGACTTATCCGATGTGTAATCCCAGAGACGCACAAGGCACTATCTTGTAATTCATACAGAAAGCAGCACCAGAAAAAATATTGCAATGAATACACAGTGCTCTAATCATTCTCACTATTTTCTATGTCCTACCTGTATTTCACTAGGTTATTTGTGATTCCCATACTTCTAGATTGATATATACTGTATCAAAACACAACTGGTATTGTTACTAATATATACTGGTAAAATACATTTTGCTGCATCCTTAGCAAGATAAATTGTGTGACCAAGATGTGTTTTCATGTTCTTCTGTTCAGACACATTTAAATACATGCAATTACAGCTCCCCAAATACTGATGTGTACCATTAAAAGATAATCTTCAATAATTACAGTTACAAAGCTATGTAACAAAACCTATACAAGTGTGCCTTTTGTGTTTTACATTCCTCATAGAAAGCAGTCTTTTTTCATCCTAAAGTCTATTTCTCTCTTAAGAAAATTACATAAATTTAAAAAAGAATATAAAAACCAAAATGGTTTTCTATTTTGTCCTCTTATTTTATAAAGTTAAGTGATCACAAGTGACTTAATGATCGCTAAGTGAACAGATTAACCTCCTGCTATTTGAATCTAAGGTACAAAGCAAGTGTCATTGTATTTACCAAAGGAATATCAGAGATGACATATTTCATGGTGATGTAGAGTGTTGATATGCATGTTAGTCCCTTGAGCTCATTAGCAACAGGCATGAGAGGGTGGACATTGATAAATAGTTGCTATTCTGAAGAGAATTACTCATTATTGCCTCTCATTGTCTTCATTAGAGTTTCTGGGGTTCTACATTATGAAGAATGAGAGGAAAAATCACTTTTCAATTCTTCAGGAACAGGTTCCGTATTTAATGAAAGAGATGCAATTTATAATTAAAAGTCAGAAAGATTCAAGATGTATATTTTCAGAAATTTATGACTGAAGTGTTAATATTCAACCATCACTCACTCAAAAGGACATAAGCTGAAATGGATATGAAACAAAAGCATATGTATCTATGGACTTATTCTGGATCAGTAAGGAGACAACCACTGAAACTTCCTCTCTCATGAGTACACAAAACTTTAAAATATTTTTTTATATGTCACTGTTTAAAGCTGTGACTGAGTGAATGGCTTTTCCATGTGCTGCTTTAACCTCTAGGAGTCTTCAAAAATTGAAATGACAAAGCTGGGGAGCAGGCTGTACAGCAAATAAAGTGAAGAGGCGGAGGTGTGGGTGAGCGCTGGCCGTGCTTTGCCATCTCCCTGGAAGACTTGTAGTGGATCTGCACTACAGCCACTGTTTACCTTTTTAGAAATTAATTAGAAGGTGCACGAGCAGAGAAGAGAGGATAAGGATTCACAAATATCCCAAGAAATTGGACTTAAAGGGAATGAAAATTGTCAATTTACACTTCTGATGCTCATTCAGAGAGCAGCAAGATAGAAAAAATTTTTAGACTCATTCAAACCTTTGCTATTTTATCTGAAGGAACAAAGGGAACACATTTAAGGGACAGCAGCACCACAGTTGATTTTGCCAGAAACAAACTTACCTACCACAAAGATCCTGAAAATGAATTCAGGAAAATGCCACATCGTATCTCTGCTTTGCATTTGCTGCCAGTGAGGCTGAGATAAGTCATATCTCATTTAAGGTATTGCAATATAAGTGCTTCAAAGATGATCTCATTTTTCAAAAGTTTTATTGTTAAGTTTGAAGACTAGACAAGGTCATACTGGTTTTACATTGTTCTACATGATTTAAGTATATACAAAACCATTTGAATATTACACAGCTTGAAAGGTTGCAAAGGTCATTGTGTCCAAGAGACTTCTATACTTACTGACACATCTGAAGCCAGCACTGAATATTATAGTTCATATTTGTTGTATAGCAAAGATATACTCATTTAGTATCCTCAGTCTTCAAAACTGACATTAATTTGTACGCAGCCATTCCAAAAGAGAAAGTCAACCTCAAAACCAGAGCCAGTTAACGTGATAAGCCCTTAACAGAACACAGATAAGATGGAGCCTCATGACAGCGCTTAATTTCGCAGGCTATAACTGTAGCACATTACAGGACTACAGAAAGGTGAAGTCTGCCTACAAATACTCAGCTGGTTCAGGGTGAAATTTAATTATCAGAACATTTTCAGTATTGTTGGGTAACATTGTTACAATTAATACAGAAGTCAAGGATCATTTCAGAGTGTTTCTGCATCCTCTTTTAAAGGGACACATCCTGTCCTGAATTATTTCTGGGTTTGGAACACAAGTTGCTTTCACTGAGAAAGTACAGTCATATTAATTTATAACTTGTCCTTTACATCAATGATGTTCACCAAGACAATAAAATTAAAGGGAAAAAGTTTAAATCTAGACCATAAACTGTCTATCATCTGTTTTATTAAATCTGAAGTATTACACAGACTATTTCAGACTTACACTGCTGACAATGGAAGCAGAATTTGGTACTATGGCTGCACAATGCCATTTAAAGAAAGCTTCTTGGTAGCTAAGGAATAATTTCATTAGAAAAAGACCCAGTATGTTGCTTGAAATTGTAAAGGCATCACATACATGATTATTTATAAATTGTCACAGAATGTTATCACAATGTATAGAGCTGTCTTTGCAGGTTGTGAAGACTGCTGGCAGACGAAAGCTGACACAGGACATAGGGATGCAAATATTCAACTCTAAATGAATAGAAAATAGAATTACTATGTTAGATTTCATGACAACACTATTTTTATATGTGGTTTAATGGATAATGATTAAATTACCAAACCAAGATTCATTCTAAACCAAAACTAAAGTTGCACAAGATGAATAACATGAAAAGAAATCACTTAAGAGTACACAACAGATATTTCAAAAGAATATTGAAACAAGTTGGTAAACTAGGGAGCCTAATTTTCTGAAATGGCCTTCCATTTTTTAGGTACAGTTGACTAGTGAAATAGCTACAAGCTATTCTTCATATCTCTCATTAAATTCAGGGTCACTTGTCTCTCTTTTGGACATCTTTAAATATTGTGTGTGCCCTAAAGATATAACCATTAACCTTTTTTATTTTTTTTGTAGAGCCTGAAGTGCAAGGTATGGCAGTAGGTAATTTAGGAATACACTTGTCCTCTATTATTCAGTTTTTCCTTTCTCTAAGTACCATCATGATTGACTTTCTCTTTAAAATCACTCACTATGCTTGAAGACCACTCCATATATACATTATTAAGGAATGCTGTTAACACAGTTACAGACAAGACAATAACAGTCTAGTGGCTTTTGTTATGCAGCACAAAGTAAAAAATAAAGAACAAACTTAGCAGTGTTGCACAGGACCTCAACATTTCTTACACATACTTTTACCTTTACAAGACTCTTCTTTAGAAGTCTTTAAATGTCTAAGCCTTATAAAATAAATACTTGTATAAATACAGTTTTAAGGATTAAGTCATTTTATAGAGGCAGGGTGTTCTGTTTGTTAAAATGTGACAGTTAAGTGACACTATCAGAAAACCGCCACCAATATATCCCCAATTCTTGTATGTAAAATTCCTGGCTGCTATTCTGGTGTCTTTCACAGTTCAATGGATAATACATTTTGTCTGTGGTGGAAAATGTGTGATTAAATGCAGGTTTTTGAAATCCAAACTATTTTGTTTCTAAAGTAAAACTTTGCAGATTGTGGGCCAACTAGCTGTTTGCCTGGGAAGCAGCACCCAGGTTCATACTTCAGTGTTTCAGTGAGAATCTAACAGTGACAAAAAATAAGTTCCATGACATTTGCTAAAACATGCAGCTGTGTATATAGCTATCTAACTATCTATATCTGTGTCTCTCTCCACATCAGCATGTTATGAAATTAAAAAGGTGGCAGTAATCCCAAATGCTATTATTTCAGGTAACAGAAGATGCTCCTCGCTTCTTGTCTCAGGACTTTTTTAGACTTAGGTGCTATTCTAACATATTTGTCGAGCAGGTTATTCCAAGGAAACTTGTAAGTAAGTACTCTACAAGGTTGGTATTGTTATCTCCATCATCAGGGGAAAATGAGGCAAGTGGGAGAATGTCCCCTCCATGTTTCCTCCTAAAATCTACTTTTCAAACTGGGGCGTCAGTTCTAAACTGAGTATCATGTTGTTAAAACAAAATAGCATGTATGAAGTGTTTCAGTAGATAAGACATGACAAAAATCAGTCTGCTTATGGCATATGTCTGAAAAGACATAGTTAAGAGTGGAGAGTGCTAAGGGCTGAGCTTTGATGAATTCCAATGACATCTCTTGCCTTCATGTCTGGGCTGTGACTGCCACCATGAGAAGAGCCTACTGAGAGAGTTTCCTGGCAGCAAGGGAGTCATTCCTCACATATATCTCTTAGCACCTGATTCCTTCACCTCACATTTACCTCCTTGCAGAAATAAAGGAGGTTTCTGAAGGAAATAATTGGGAAGGCACCTCTGTGTTGGGTTGAGTGCTCCCTCCTGGGCAAGTCATGGGCTCAGGATTTCTGATGTGTTGTACCTGCGTGAATACTTAAGATGAGATACCACAAGTATCATCTCATCCTCTCATCAAAGAGGCATTTCAGCCTCCTTGAAAAAGTGTATCTCAGGCAGAATTAATAAGCTGTTGGAAATTCATTAACTTCATAATATACTGATAGCGGATTTTGTTCAATATGCAAAAACAGGTCACCTCTTTCAAGGAAAAATAACATCAGTGGTGATACTAAACAGAAAAGATGGAGGTCATGTCTATAGCATGCAAATCAGGGAAGGAAACTGGGGTTAGTAAGGAAAAGCCTTTAGGTGTATGGACACTGCTGTTCAGATGATAGTAATGAAAGGTAGCTTGTAATATCACAGGTACTGTGTTTTACAGTACCACAGAGTATCTTCCAAAATATATGTCATAAATACTGACAGTGTTTGATAGGCACAATTACTATAATGCAGTCATCCCCAAGTAAACTTATTGCTAAAAGCTGCAGTATCACTTTTTGCAAGTAAGATGACAATGTGATTTATGGAAAACTTGTCAGCCCAATATTTTTAAAGCTGCAAATGAGCTTTGTCATGCTATTCCTCTTCCCTTGTAAAAAGGATGCTGCTGTTTTTCCCTAATACTTTTCAACTAGTGTGATCAACTCAAAGGAAAACTAGAAAGATAATTCCATAGCAGAAGGGACTACACTAACAGATTTCAAGGACAAAATTGGATTGGATCATTTAAAGGGCAGGCTTAGACCTCCTTGCAAAAGACAGTTAGCGGCCTACCATAAAATGAGCACTTGTTCATGAAAAACCCACTCAGCATCCTACAGGCTTTGCACAGTTTCTTCTACGGAGAGACTTTTAGCTACACCAAGAGTTGTGATGCCTAATGGAGATACTCTTCAGTCCTCCACTGTGCAGCCCAGCAGCTCTGACCGCAGGGTGATCCTGCCATACCACGACCATGGGAGGATGCGGACATGCCGGGCGTAGATCGGAGGGTCGATGACATTCTTACGGTGCGTGTCATTGTCAAAATTCCCCTGGAACACCTGAAGGGCAATCAGAAGTTAATGAGAAGATTTAAGGCTGGGTGGCTTAAGGAGCAGTTGTTTCCCATTTAGATGTTCTCCATACAGAATCAGTTTGATGGGAAAAGACATTTGATTGATTGGAAAAGACATTTAAGATCATAAAATCCAACAACGGACCCAGCACTGCCAAGCCCATCACTAAATCATGTCCCTCAGCACCTTAGTTACATGGCTTTTAAATATTTCCAGGGATGGAGACTCCACCACCTCCCTGGGCAGCCTGACTTTTTCTTTGGACCCTTCACCATCTGTTACCTGTCTCTGGACATGCTCCAGAGCTTCAATGTCTTTCTTGTAGTGAGGGGACCAAAACTGAACACAGCATCCCTAATGCCTCTGGGTACTCTTCTATGCTGAATTTAGATCACCTGGACACCCACTTTTGCTAAGACCTTGGGATTTCACTGCATGACAGGGACTTAGAACTGGGTATGAGTGTGGCACCCTCAAGTCCCAGAGCAGATTTAGTCTTGAATTGAAAGCCTAATCTGCCATTCTGACAACACCCTGGGCCCGCCTCTAGAAGCTACATAAAAATCATTAACATTTAAAAAATTAAATGTCTTTTTACTTGGCATTTGTATCATGTCAAATTAATCCCAGGCAATCTTGTAATTGTTTGCAACAAAATAACATTAATAATTAAAGTTAAGAATAATTTTTATTGCATCACTTATGAATGCAGCTTTGATGCTACTATATAAATGCTGATAAAGTTAGTGATTATCAAGGACACCATTTCTCCGTCAAATAAAAGTCAGCATGTGAATTAAACGCATTGGTTTCTGACCAAATTAAAAAATCCTACTGTATGCTACACTGCTATTTCTACTAGTATGCGTTAACTAATATGTAAGTGAGCTCTCAAACTTCTGTCTCTGTTAAAACAAAGCCAGATTTTTCCCCTGGCAGTCACTACTTAAATTCAAAGGCCACAGCACCACTTTCTGGCAAATGATCAGATTATTCACTTGGGACGTTTTCATTTTTAATAGGAATTGTTCATTGTCTTCAAATGTCAGACAACTCACTTTTCATTTGTAAAAATGGAATTTGATGGCTTTTCAACTTGAAATGAATGATTGTCATTTGCGTCATGCAGAGAAAGAATATGGACCTCCTGAAGAAGTGCTTGTATAACTGAATTTGTATAGGATGACAAGTTTCCTGGAAGTTCTTAGGAAAAAATGACACTGGTTGGATTTAGAAGAGGCTAGTCTACTATTTTAGTCCTTCATCTGGTTCTTTCATGGCATGTTTACAAAGCACTACACGAAATCTTCACTTTTTTGTCTCTATGTTGCATCTTTCAATTTCTAAAGCTTCTCTAAAGCGCTACCAATTTGGCATCTCAAATAAAATATGTATCCTCCAAGAGTGATGATCTTTAACAAGTGATACATCTCCCTTCTTGTCTGGCATCTCACTAAACACAGAAACAGGAGAACTAAAGCACCTAGGCATTAAGATAGATGGATAAAATTGCAGACTGACTGACCACAGAAACATCAGTGTTGTGTCTCTAAGGAAAAAAAAAAAAAAGCATTTACCACACGAAAAATTGTTTCTTGCTCAAGTGTTGTTCACATAAACTGGCTGGAGCTTGGGCTAACAAGATTAGGCCTAAATTTAAGTTTCATTTGTGCCAATATAACACAGGAAAGAAGATAGTAAGCTCATTACTAAAATTACAGAGTGGCACTACCCAATGTCCAACACGCAGCTAGGAAAGTTTACATTTTTTTTTCATTAGGTTTCTTGTGCATGCCTGCAATTTAGCCGTTGATATTTTTTACCAAGCCAGATGATAAGCACTGCAGAACTACAGACAATTCTTACTGCAGAACTAATAGAAAATTCTTTTTCTATTTTCCTGACAGAAGATGCATTTCAGAGATAACATATAATGAAGGCTTAGAATAAAAAATGTTGTTTACCAAAAGTATCCATCTACAGCTCCAGTATTTTTATCTGCATATGTCTATGCAAAATAAGTAAAATTATGTGATGCAAATCAAACAATAAATACAGCTGAAGAATGTAGGAGTATGTCATTTACCTAGAGCAGGAAAACAGAATTAAATTTTATTTGGAACTCATACATGATTTCATTACTACTTGAAAGCAAACATAAGCACTTGTAGTCAAACTTATCTGTTCAGAGGTTAATTTATGCAAATCTGAAATTCACCTTCCAAATTCAGGAAATTAACTAAATGTGCTAGATCAGTAAAAGGACTTTAGGGAAATAAATTTGTTCAGAAAGTGAGGGAACCTTTGTCAACATCCACAAATGTGACCTGCAAGAAGTATAACACTCTATGAGCAAATTTAATGTGTTTTTTTTTTTTTTCAAGTTTCATATGGGAAAACTTTATCTTTATCCCTCTTCATTTTAGTTCAGCCTGAGTTCACTATTGGAGTCAAGAAATGTGGAAAGAACAGGGACAACAAAGAAAAAACTTGTGCATCTTACTTATCTGTACAAAAAAATTTATTACCATAGCCAAAAGTAATTTCATAGAATCATAGAATGGTAGGGTTGGAAAAATCTTAAATTATCTGTTGCTTTGAGCTCAAGTAATACTAAATGAATGACTCAAGTGATTAAAAGCTCCTAAAGGGCCAGCATCCTCATATGAGAAATGATTACTCTTCATGTGTTTCTGAGAAGTTTGTTTCAGTATACAACACCTCTGAAGGCTCTAAAGATTTATTAGCATTCAAGAAGTTGATGCTGGATTTACAATACATAATTCTATGTCACGTTTCAGATGAAAAAAAACCCCAGTGATAACAAAACTCAACTGATTAGTGGTCAAGGAATAATGAGTAGAGTATAACTTATTAACGTACCAATGCATAAAGCATCTCTTCTTTTGGGTTCTGAGTGGGTGCAGATCTGGTTCTGCTTTATTTCAAAGAGTAAATACCAAGTGTGAAGCAGCAAGATGGCCACAGGCATAGAAGAAAGACAGCAGGTATCTTCTGAGACACCTAATGGCCATGGTTCCCCTTAGAACACATAATTAAACTTTGGCCTAGTTTCCACAGCCCTTATGTACTGCTAAAGATCAGATAAACTGTTAGGGGCAAAATCAACAGGTGGTATTAAAGATGCACATAGAAGAAAGCCAGAAGCTGGGAAGTCTGGTAGGGAGGAGTGGCATCCTTTTTTTTTTTTTTTCTTCTCTGGTCGTCTGCTGCAGGATGCTCCATTACTCTGATGGAGCTTCAGCCTCCATCAGCCTAGTGGCTGTCACTTTATGAGGTATCTCTGTTGATAAAAGGGAACTGAATTGTTGCTTTTTGACAATCCTGTTGTAGACTGTTTAAGATTTTACAGTGTTATGTCGGTCTGCATACTTAAAAGGTGTTGCTTGCTAAAACACTTATTCAACGGCTTCAGCAAGTTTACTCATAGACATTTCTCACACATACGTGTAGCTTCTCTGTAGCTTAGCTTCTTTCAGCTACTATTAAAGAAAGAAGGAAATGAATGCTGTTGTGCTTTTAAGCATAGTAACTTATTTTATGATCAGTTAATATAAAACAGAATGGAAACTTGAAAAATATATACTGATACTCTCTGACAGAAAGATTTCTTGAAATACAAACAAGTTTAATATATAATTGTGTCCAACAAGCAGTTTGGATGTCTTACTTTCAAACATTCACTGAGATTTTTCCATAAAACTGTTTTAGGGCATAAGCATCACACCCAAATAACAACAACGTAAGCTGATTAATAGTTTAAAAAGAAAACTATTATATACTTTAAGCTATAATATTTTACAACAAAGACCTGAAGAACAGCAGCTTGAGAAAAGTGGAATTTATTACAATTGGTATTGTAATAAGCACAGAGCTGGAAAACAGCTTTTGAGGCACATCCACAGGACTCATTTATAGATGGCTGCAGTGGTTAAGATTTTTTTTTTTTTTTGGTTGTATTTTGTCAATGGATGTGTATGGAGGATGAAAATTCAGGATCTCTCATTCTCCACAAATAATCTTTCTGGATCTCATGTCTCGCAGAAACTTCAGTTACATGAAAAGACTGCATTGGCCACAGCACTACTGTTTCCTGCTATTTATGACAACGGCTGAAAGTTGAGACTCAAGTCAAGCTTCAGACAGTGAAGTCACTATGTTGTCTGCTGCACTTTAATCATATTTTTTATTCTGATCAGAATATTTTAAATATGTTATTTCAGGTAGCACTTAATCATGCTCATACTAGAGGCAGATTATTTTAAATGAACAGCTAGATCTGGCTCTTTATTGGAGCTTGTTTCAGTGCAAGACATTTTGATGTTTGGACAAAGAAAGGGACACTGTTCACATAAAATCTAAAAAGAAGCTGCAGGACAAGTAATTTTTGACAGCCATATACTTTACTTTGGAAAGATTTTATTTCTTTATTACTATTCACTGTAGATACTTTGCTTAAGTGAGACAATGAATTTGCAGATTTGAATAGCTTGCTTACTTGCTATGAGGGTTTTTGCTCTTGGTGGAGCAAACTTCTCACTATCAAAATGGGAATTTATCACTGCACATAGTTTATATGTGCTTTGTGATAGAAAGTTCAAAGCTGAGAAAAACCAGAAATACTTTGAAGATAACCTCCTTCCAGAAATGCTTATAGAAATTCAAGGTTGACACTGCTAATATGAGTGTGTTTTCTTCCTTCAGCTCTTAGTGTGGTATGAGAGAGAAAAATACGTGTGCCAGAGGCACAGCCGAGGATGGGTATAGAATGGGATCTTCATCTGATACAAATCATATTAACTTCACTGAAAGTGACAGAAGTCACTCCTAAATTAAACCAGTGCACAAAAGAATTAACATATTACTGTTAGATTAGAAATATTATTTTTGAATAATAACAGAAAATAAAATATTACAAAATCCAAGTTCGGTAACTGTGGCAAGTATATGGATTATATGTAGCAATCAAATCTATTAGTGTAAATCAGGTATTATAATAATTAAACAGCATATAGAAAAAATATTAGCAAATCTAGCAGAAATATTTTTAACCTGACATTACTTAATTTTTCATTTATAAGTAGGTTCCTGTCTTTTGTTGCTATGGCAATTAGCTAGATATGTAAATCATATAACTTACAATTGGTTCATCATTTTGTGCACAAATCCAGTGGCCATTTCCATACTGGAAATTGTCTACCTCGAATTAATTGCACTGCTGGTGGCTAACAATGACTGACCGTGCCACAAACTGCTAGACTCCTTCAGGCTACTTATAAATGTTCTCATCTTATTTTAAAAAATGGTCTCTAAAATGCCATTTGACACTGCAGTTGGCCTTGAATTATCTACAGCAGGCTGTGCAATTTATAAAGCACATGTGGAATGTGATTAAAAAGAAAAAGGTCAAACTTGGTTTTGATGTCCTTAGCTTTGGAGGCATAGTGAGCTACTGACCTCTAGTTGAGAAAAACAAGATAGCTATTACCTCTGATCCTTTTTCTAAAATATTTTTTACTTGCCAGTCTGCAGTGTAATTTACTTTGCTTTCATATTTTCCAGGCTACTAATTCCAGCTATTGGATTGAATGAGAAAGGCTTCATTTTTTTAAAGACAAGCTTTTTTCCTCCAGTAACTTTTTGTCTGCTTTCGCTGAAGTTCAGCACAGACATGAACTCAAATGACTGGCCATTAAAGTAGCAAAAGCCAAACAGGAGCAGCAGGAGCCACTGTTCTTGGAACAGCTTTTCCATTTGAAATGGTGCAAAGAGGAAAACTGAACACTATATTTCCTTCTGTTTGAAACAACTAATTTGTTGCAGATTGACCAAAGAGACAAACTGCACATAGTACAGTTGTGAATAGTAGACATCAATACTTATTTTGTTTGTAAAACATCTTCACAAATGATGAAGAGGCAGAGTATGGGTGGTATTTCTGGTGCTATACACACACAGTTGGCAAATTCTATCAGATCACATTGAACTGACACACACTTAGCTGGAGCGGTGATGGAGAGTTTGGTGTCAAATGGAAAGGTTTTACTGGGTGATGCCCCATGCCTCTGGCTGAATACAATTTAGATATTCTCAGCAATGAAAAGGATGATGGAAATAGATATGCTTGTTGAAAGTGCAGATGTGTCCGAGCTTTTCACGTATTGAAAGGTGGGATTAAAACTCAGAGACTTGATAAATTGGAGAAATGCACAGGAGAACAATGGTACAATTCAACAATGATGAGTAGCAAGTCAAAACGTAGGAAGTCATAACCAATGCCACAGGTACAATATGAAGAATGATGGGGCAGGCAGCTGTTTGACTAGTAAAGGCTGCAACGTTACAGGTTTGGGTAATCACACTTGAGGAAAAGCTAGTCCATGCAGAATCCAAAAGAATGACCTGAGGTTAAGAAAACATACCCTTTGAGGAAAGACTGGATGAACAATGATTATTTTTTCCTTAAGAAGAAACTGAGAAGGAATAGGCTATGAACTGTTGAAGTTCATACTTCAACAGAACAAACTGTTTGAAAAGATGAAGGTAAACTTATTTTTTTTGTTTGTGTCCTCTGAGGACAGGGCAGATGTATTGCAAAGACGGGGATAATTAACCTTTCTAGCTTTAAAGATATTTAAACACTGGCATAGACTGCTCATATCGTAGAATTATCATTGCTGGGTGCTCCTATTTACACATTAAATAATAATTTGATGGAGAACGGTGCATGATATGAGCACCATATGAAGTGAAGGACAGGTGAAGGAATCAAGCCTTAGTTCTAACAGTTGACTGCACCTGCTCCTAGGGCAGCAGGAAGGAACTTGGGGGTTGCTGAATCCCATTTTCTGCTGAGAAGACCTCAGAAGGAATGAGAGGCCTGTAGTCTCTTCATAGGTCAAGAGGTACCTGGCTAGGTGCTGTCTCAAGATCCTTTGCAGTCATAGCTCCTACAAAGTTTTGCCAAGTACACTGACCAACAGCTAGACAATGTTAGACTGCCATCAGACTTTTGAATTTTCTACACTTCTGTCATATGAAAAAAAAAATAAAAATAGTAAAGATATTTTGAGTGAATATTTCTGTATCAGACATTAGGTCTGAAGTCATATCAAGTGATCTTGTTTGTTTATTTTGTACAAATATAAATTTTCAGCTAAGTGTATTTGACTAAATTCTGCTTTAAATTGCTCTTGATTTGTTAAAGAATCATAATAATATGCATCTATTTTATTCTTAGAGGTGTTAATTAATACAGGATCTGAGATGTTTTAATAAGATGATGATTAAATGTTTTCCATTGTTCCTAACAGAATATGTTTATAACAATTAACAAACCAGTTGATGATGAAAGTAGAGTTTCATTGCTTTGGAGAATGTTATAAACAAGCGTAGACTGGAACAGTGCTGACAAGCGATGGTGCATTTTAGATTTTGATTAGTTTGTGACTGTATTTTTCACCAAAGACTTGAATACATGTTCTCTTTTACAATAAAATGAATGCAACAGTTTGCTTATAGAAGTTTGCCTTGGAAAAGACATTTCTTTCACAGTAGATATTTCAGTAGATTTAAGATGGGATGTGCAGAAAGTACTGAAATGACTATCATTTATATTGAATGCATTTATGGTACATCTATGAAAGGTGAGTTGTTTATTTCCAGTTTTTATCTGCCAGCCAATTACACTAGACACATCCATACTCATTGGTGTCAGGACCTTCTCAATTGGAAGGCTAAAACTACTGATTTTGCTTTCCCTATCTGAAATGCTTTGGAATTTGAAGGGGAAAATCTCAATGTGGGATAAAATCACAGTGAATTGTCATTTGGCTTTTAGGGTATAAATCTTACAAACTTAACATGTCTATGCAGACACACACATAGTTATGTACATATTTAATCTAGTAATTTAGGGCACCATCTCCTAGTAAATGGAGGCACATTTGATCAATCATTTAAAACCAACAGTTGTCTATCCCTCATCAGTAGATGTACCTGTTTATATAACACTTACCCATAAGTACCAAAAACTTTCTCAGTACTTCATAAAATAAATTTGACCTAGATGAAGTGTATTATTTTTTTACTGAAGAGTTTTTGTTTATTCTAAGAAAAAGAAGTGGAAACACTATAACCCTGAATACAGATGTTAAAAACATCAGATCTGAGACATGCATTATCAGACTTGTCAGCCATCTTTTTTTTTAAATGTATCTTTTGTTTATATCAAACACAGTCCCACTAAGATATTTAGTAAATAATTCACATATTTTCAGCTTGAATAAAATTTCTCCTAAGCAATGCAGAATAGAATAGAATAGAATAGAATAGAATAGAATAGAATAGAATAGAATGCTTCTATTTGCAGAATAGAAGTGTTACGTGGTGTAATTAACAATATCCTAAATAACAAGAAAAAAGTTAAATGTTTCCAAGTAAATCAGTTAGCAAACTTATACTTTCTCTATACTTCTCATAAAACATTTGCAAAGGAAGTTGTGAAACTTTTTATGTTTTGTATTCATTTAATAGCATAATAAAAAATAATTCTTCCACTCGGTATTTGAAACCCTAGTGATTAATTTCCAGGGAAAAAAAATCAATCCAAAATGGTTAGGTAATGAGGTACACTAAAGATGTGCTTTACAGGAAATTACAGAATATAGTGCATACTTATGAAAATGCACACTGAGACATTGTTTTTGAATATACAAATAAAGTGGGTTTTATATACTTTCTCCTCTAGAGTTAAAAGAAGAAATAATTCCAATAAATGGAGAACTGTAACATTTTATGTCTCATATTTAATAGTGTTAAATCAGATGTGTTGCACTGATAGGTATGATATTACTGCACTGTGAATGTCCAAAACCATAAATTTACTCTTTGCTTTACCTTATCTTTCTTTTGTTTTTCATCTTGATAAATGATCCAGTGCTCCCCATCATTACTGTAAGCAAGCTTGTAGGACCCCACAAACTGGACATGTCCAAAATCTTTAGCTCCTTGGGTAATTATACCAGTGATTTTTGTAGGGACAAGCAGGTCAACCTAAACAAAACAAAATAGAGAGAATTTAATTAGAACAGTTTCTGTTTACACTTTACACCACACTAAGGGAAGATGGTGCAGCATGTCACACCTCATTTGCAGACAGTTCTTGGATGAGGCAGGAAAACACAGAATTGTTGAGAAGCCCCTTAGTACCTGGTGAGAAAGAAGCCAGTCCAAGAGGTGGCTTTGCAGCTGCACCCAATGCCTGTGACATCACACACAGTCACTTTCCTTCTCCAAGCTCCAAGTCAGTCTACTGTTGTTTCCTGTTACTTACAGTTTAAAACACCTAAAGTTATAACAGTACCACTTTCGATTGTGCTAGGTGCTCTATATAGTCTCAACAAAACAGCAGTCTCCATTGCAAATAATTTCTAGCCAAAAAAGTGTTCCCATGTGCTCCTAATAATCAGAATACAATATGCCAGAGGTTGATTCCCCAAATGCCTTTCCACTTCCTTTGCAGTAAAAGAATCTGTGCTTCTTTTCCTGTTGAACTTTTCTCTTTAAGCCTTTATCTCTTTTTCTACCTCTAAAGCTATGACTTTTTCATTCCTTAGGTTTCAGGTTTTTTTTTTTTAGTTCTTTATTTTATAATCTTAGCACAAGACTTTTAAAAATACAAGGCAGGAATCTTACAGCCTAATAAAATCTGAGCTTTAAAGCGGCTTTCACGTGGGTCAGCACATCTGTGATCAGTTCTTTTGAACCAGAAACCAACACCAAATATAGCAGATTCAGGCCAGATGCCTTGGATTAAAATGATAAAGGAATAGAATACAATAACAGAAGTAAATTGACCTAATAGTGTATTTTTAGAGGAAGAATGGAGGAGTTGAACTCCTTATCAAAACTGACATTTTCTTTAAATGTAAAGGTAAAGCTGTGGAACCATTCTGTCCTCCAGCAATGCAACAAGCCAATTAAAAAAAAAAAATGGTAGATTTGTTTCAAACTATAAATAGCTGTGAACCAGTCAGCATTCTTAAAATTATGTGTTAAATCAGGCAAGAGAGACTAATAATAGAAAATGTAGTAAAATAAGAGGAGAGCTGAACTCCAGAAGATGAGTGATATGATTTTAGAGCAAAAAATTAAAAAGGGAAGGTGAAGAAGCAAAGAATCTCTGTTTTATCAAACGCTGAAGATCCAGTCTTGGAGACTATTTGGAGAAGTTGAGGCCCCCTGAGAAAACTAGATTTTGACTGGAATTTGGGGCAACACAGAAGAACAAATGTTAGGTATGTGAAGAAATCAATCATGAGAAGAGAAAGTAAAATAAACAAACATAAGAAGTCAGCTGGTCCATGCCAATACCTTTGAAAGATTGACGCTGAAGTTTAGACTCTACAAAGAAGAAAACATAGAAAAATGTGAGAGTATACTTATAAGAAAAGAAGAGGAAAAATGACTCTTCAGAGCAATCAGACCAGGAAGACTGAAGACTCTTGCCCCAACACTTGAAGATAGGTAGCAAATGATGATTCTTTTTAAGTAAAGGAATAAATTAAAAGCTTTACTATAGAGATATTACAACAGCAAGTGGAAAATGTCATTGGCCACAGATGGTCCCAGAGTCTTGATTCTTCCAGAATGAACTAATTCATTGTCACCTGAGAGTAGTAACATTGTTCAAAGAAGCACCCCAGAATGTGAAGGAAGTGTCTTTGGGAGACAAAGATCTTTTTGTTTTCTCTTTGATCAATGGAGAGAGAGAGAAAGAGAGAGAGACACTAGATCAATGGTCACTCAGAGCAGGAATTCCCTTTGAATGTTCTCATGGACTCCTTGAAGGCACTTCTTTCTTCTATAAAAAGTGCAGGGGGGCTTGCTTCCACAGCCTAAGTGGAAGTCTGAGAAATAAACACTGTTAATTAATATAAGTCTTTCATGAATTAATAAACATCAGGTCCCCAGACCTTGCTTCCAAATATTTTTGAGTTTAAATGAATAGTCTGTTTTTCATAAAGGCTGATCTGGTAACAAATCACTAATTGGTCCATACTTTTAGGTAGCATTTGAACTAAATACTTCAGAGTCAACTAGACTCTCTTTAAAAATTATTTTGACATTAGCATTTCACAAGTGTAACCTCTTTTAAGCACAGAATACTTCTTATATTAAAAGTTAATGTCTCTCCCATTAACTTGAAAAAATGCCTCCACAAAATCAGTTGTTTATTTTTAAAATGTTATAAGTAATCTACAAGGATTTCACAAGTATTTAACATGGCCACGACACTCAGAGTACTTCTCATTGAAATTCAGAACAGGGAGAAAAAAAATCTCATTAAGATTCAAGGGATTTCAAAGGCAAAATCACAATAAATCTTTGTTATCACATAGATCTAGTGTTAATAAAAATGTCCTCATACCAATTGTTTTGTGCTTATAGGACATACCTAGTAGCCTTGTACTAGTGTTCAGAAAAATGATATGGAAAGGTTAAAGGTATTTTGGCATATGTTCAGTCCTTCCCTGAAAGATTACAGAGCACTATGTAGAATATGGGTGTCTGTTTGTATTAGATTTTTAAAAATTAAAAAAGAAAAAAAAGTAATAAGGAGACTATGTTATAGGTCTTGACAATACAGATGGTACATATTGCTGGAGACAGAGGAAAAGAATAAAAGGATACAGAACTAGCACCTCCTTCTCATACTTTAGAATGTTATTTACTTATTCATAAGCTGATGAGAAGACTTCATGCAACAAAGATTGCTATTAACTTATCAGAACAGAAATACAGCTTTTACTCTGTTGCTTCACTACCTTCTACAAGGGGTTATCACCCTTGCTTTTCATTCTTCCTATGGAAAGTACTTTAGAACAGAAAGGTGAGAAGAACTTATACTAATTTCTAGGCAAAACATCTGCACTAAAATAGCTTTAATGAAAGTCATAACTTTCCATCAGGACGCAGAATACATTTATTCAGTTAGTGCAGATTGCAAGTAACATGCAATCAAATAAATTACCAAGGAGAGAAGTTGAATTAACACAGAACCACTATGTGCTCTTCAAAGCTGAATGTGATTAACAGTACCAGAATGTGACTTTGGCTTTTTCAATGCAGCAAAATTTAAAATGAGGCAGAGGCAATTAATCTATGACTGATAGGATCATTAGCTGGTTACAAAAAGAACCAGTTTACAGTTTAATGTATGTTTCTACAAGCAGCTGATCAAAAAGCTGTTTAACATCTTGTGTCTGAAAGAATTCTCTTGGGCTATAGCTACTCCTTTTCCCCACCTTGCTTCAGATGTTAGACGATTCAGTATAATTTGGAGGGAAAATCATTTAAGAAAAGCACAAAGATAAATCCACCTGAGTACAAAACATTTTTTAATGAACCACTGCATGGATGCACAGAATGAACTCTGTCAGTGTGCAGTTAAATAAGGGGTAACTAATACTTGTACTGTAAGTATATATTCTTGATCAAGAAGATCAACACAGTCATGTGCATGACCTGTTCCTGCTCTGAGTAGTTTGGAGCTAATAAAACTCAACTCTTAGCATCTGACTATATACATGTCCTCAGTCTTTGTACAGCTACCTTTGCACCTTAACTCAGGAAGAACTGCAACTTACAGATGCAAAGACCTTCTACCTGGCAAAAACCACTTTTATCCCACGAGCAGGAACGTAAGGATTCTATAAGCCAGTCAGCATCACTTCCATCCCTGAAAAGGTGATGGAACAACTGATCCTAGATGTCATCTCAAAGCACATGAAGGAAACACATGATGGAAAAGATGGCTATCGGGAACGTAACAAAGATTCATCAAACGGAAATTCTACTTGACTAACCTGATAGCTTTCTATGAGAGTATAATTGGCTGGTTAAATGAGAGGAGAGCAGTGGATGTCATCTACCTTGACTTCAGCAAGGCTTTTTGTGCTCTCTCATAACATCCTCATCAGAAAGCTCAGGCAATGTGGACTGGATGAGTGGACAGTGAGGTGGATCGAGAGCTGGTTGAATGACAGAGCCCAGAGGCTGGTGATCAGTGACACTGAATCAAGTTGGAGGCCTGTGGCCAGTGGAGTTCCTCAGGCATCGGTTCTGGGGCCACTTCAACATGTTCATCTGTGACCTGGATGAGGGTCGCTGATGACACCAAACTGGGAGGACTGGCTGACTCCCCAGAAGGCTGTGCTGTCATTCAGTGGGATCTCGACTGGCTTGAGAGATGGGCAGAGAGGAACCTCATGAGGTTCAACAAGGACAAGTGCAGAGTCCTGCATCTGGGCAGGTACAACCTCATGCAGCAGTACAGGCTGGGGATTGACCTGCTGGAGAGCAGCTCTGCAGAGAGAGACCTGGGAGTCCTGGTTGACAGTCTGACAAACAATATGACAACATTAGCCAGCAATATGCCCTCGTGGCCAAGAAGGCCAACATCATCCTGGGATGCATCACGAAGAGTGTGGCCAGTAGGTCTAGGGAGGTTCTTCTCCCTCTCTCCTCTGCCCTGGTGAAGCCTCATCTGGAGTCCTGTGTCCAGTTATGGGCTCCTCAGCTCAATAGGGACAAGGAACTTCTAGAGCAGAGGAGTTGAACTATATGATCTTTAGAGGTCTCTTCCAATCCCTAACATTCTGTGATTCTATGATTCTTTGAAGGAGTAGATGCTTGCAGAGATTTGTGAGGACTGCTCACAAGGCAGACTGGATATGCATTTGCATGCACTGTGCTTGAGAACAGCAATATAGGTGAAGTTGATCTTGATGGCCATAGATGGCAACAGGCTGTGGGTGGCCTCGCTTGCCTGGAGGGATTTTAACCAGATAACCCTTAGAGGTCCCTTACAACTTCAATTGTTCTATGATTTTCTGATGGCAAGCAAAATCCAGTCATGCTGCTGTGGGAAACCACAAGCACACGAAGGCTGTTTTTGTAGTGAAATGTAGGATGGTATAACGGATGCAGATCCATAAATAAATCAGGCAGAACAGAGAACAGGATGTCTACACAGTGTGTGCTGCAGTGGTTTTACTTCCAGCTAGTCTGGACTGTAAAAGTATGTCTTTTGGCTTAATTTCATCTGAAAGGAATTAATTTCACACTCTGTGAGGATACTCCATCATATCAAACAAAGCACAAAATGCAAAGACAGTCATTGAAAATAACATTGTATTTACACTGCAACGTTCAGGAAGAAAAAAGCCTCACAATCTAGGGGCTACTGGCTTCAAGTGGAGATGGGATAGAAGGAGATGGGTGCTGAGGTTTAATGTTTCTTCAATAATGCTTTTAATAACTATTTAAAATGTTAATTTTAGTCTCCTTAACAAGCATTGTTTCTGCTCCCAGTATACGCCTAGCTTTTCTTGTAATTTTAAAGACGTCATTCTTCTGCCAGGTTTTCTTTCGTTTAAATTTGTGGTTTTTGTAGAGTGTTTTTTTTTTTCCCACTTGTGGCCAGATAATGCTGATGAATTCCTGGGCAGTACTACCCCATTTGGCAAGCTAAAAAGTCCCTTCAGTTAACAGGAAAAAAAAAACTAGACTCATCACACATAAGAATAAGAGGGAAGAACTTCTGTGGTGGTGCAGTACTGACCTTTAAAAGTCTGGAAAAAGACTGCATGGTCTCCAGTTGCCACTTGACCAAGGTGCAGATCTGCCTATCCTGGTCTTGCAAGGGAGTCTCAGATATGTTGGGATGCTTAATGTTAGAGACTTGGAGTAATGTTACAGGCTCAAGATTGGGCACTTGAATTCCACCAAGACTGTCTAATGAACTTCAGCTGTTGTGAACAGATTATTTGCTCTTCATTTAAGACCTCATGGCTGTGATGATTTTTCCAGAGTAAACCAGCCCACTCAGTTCCTATCTGCATCCCAGCCTAAGAAAAGAAAGGACAGGCTTGCAGTATCTGCAACATAAAAGCAGAATTGCAGCTATCCTTGTCTTACTGCATCAGATGCAGGTGTTTAGCATTCTCCTCCATGCCGAAACACTGGAGATAAAAGGAAAATTGGTGATGGTACAGTATACGTTCTGCAGATAAGTAATATGTATATGTTTCTAACAACACTTTGGCAGAATTTCTTGTTTGTAAACTATGATGCTTAGCATTTCAAACTGTTTTCCAAAGGCTCGTATTAAAAAAACCAAAAATCCAACCAAAAACCAAACCTCAAACTGTAATTCACCATGCCTAATTGCACCTAAAAACTTTGAGGAAAAAACCAATCAAGCAACTATACACTCTTGGTACAGAAATCTAATATATATTACAATATCATATGTAGCACAGTGTTTTTAGTATACTCACGTTAAAATGCCTAATATGGTAAATACTTATCAATAAAATGTGAAAAAAATTATTGAGTCGGTATTAGCTAGCATATGTTTAAAATGAAACTCGTTCTCTTGAACCCAGGTAGAGATGGGCTGTTTTCAGATGAAATAAGAGTGAACTGCCATTCTTTTTCTTCTTTTTAAAAATGTGGGTTTTGTTTTGGTTACTTCTTTTTCCAATTTATCCTACCCATCCAACAATATTTTAAAACTGTGCCACAATATTTTTATGTCTGTAGTCTCCCATGCTAAGGTAATAAATATGGTACTTATATTCTTATATACTCTTATTTGCCTCTTCTTGAAGAGCACATTCTCTTTGAAACACTTTATGACTACAACAACTATACATAAGAAACAAGTTAGAAAGAATATCATGTACTATCAGCGATCTCCAGTACAATTTAAAAGTGAGAAACTAGGGTGTGAGGATCGTCACTTGAAATCCCCATGGACTGTCAAAAATACAGCTCAGACCATTATTGTGAAATTTCTGAAGTGAAATACACACACAGACTCACAAGTCACTTCATTTCCATAAGCCAGTCCTTCAGTAGCAGCTACTTCTTAAAGAGTATATACTCTGTGAATCCTTCATTAATATATTTTTGCAATTCTCAATCACTGTTATATAGATATAATAGTAAAAAGAGAAGACATCATGTGAATTACTATACAATTTTTTCAGTATTTTAGTGAAAATTCAGATGCATCAGATGTACATGATCAACATCACAAGCATTTTAAGAGCAGTATATATTTCTTCCAGAGAAACTTTTTATAACCACACTTGACCAAACCATGACAAATCTCATTTTATTGATATCTTAAAACTGAAATGTGAAAGAAAAACACAACCCAGGAAAAAAGCAAGTTTTAGCCTAAGGATCTGGATTTTCAAAAGCACCAAAGGGAGCTGATACCCATTTCTTACAGGAACTCAAGGCTGTTGATGTTCCCTGGTTGTATCAGCACACTGGTAAATCCCTACCTGCAGCATACACCAGATAATACTATTTTCATACTGATCTTGCAAACTGAAATGACTTTTGTGGGTGTCAGTAACTGCTGCAACTTATCAGAGAGCATTCTTGTCCTCAAGGGAAATGGCAGTACCCAGTATGTCCAGGTCTGAACATAGTCTGAAGAAAAATTGATTATTTTAAAATTATAAGATCAGTGATGATGAAATGTAAAACCTTTTCTTCTAACATTGGATATTTCACATCTGTCTACAGCAGTATTTTTACTGTAAATGTGGTTACAGGATTTCTATAGAAATGACACAGTTGATTGCATTGGTCAAAAAACCACGAATAAAACAGCTATAATCTCTTTACCTGCTATGGAATATTCAAAACTTATCAGTCCTTAATGATGCTAAGAGATTTAAAAATAGTCCATTACATTACCAGTGATTAAGCAGGCTTAGACATCTGGTCAAATTAGAAGAAACTTTTGAGCTGTATTAATACACTTGAAGCATTGATAAAATTTGTAGTACTATTCTGTGTTAGGTCAGTCAATTGGAGTTCTTGTGGGAAAGCCAAGGCCAAAACAATATTTAGCCAAAAAAAGAAAAGACTATATTAAAGAATATGATTGTACGTAACTGACGATACAAGACACTGATAGCACATTATGCTACCTTTCTGTCAAGGCTTTCAGTTCTGTGTCTGCGTGCTACAATTTGCTGATTCCTGCACCTAGTGAAGACTAGACATAGATAGGGAAATGGGAAAAAAACTCATTTACCATCAGTTCTTTATACAATTTTCAAAACCTTCAAAAGCAAAAATTGCATAAAACTGGATGATATAATTTCTGGAAGATATAATTTAAAGCAGTTACTCTTGTACTAACAATGATGATGCTGACAACTTTTGAGCAAAAGGTTTTGACTGACTAAAGGTGAAAATAAAACACACACACACAAATAACAAGAGCAAAAAAAAACCCCAAACCCTTAACCATTTGGATTTCTGATTGTCTTTATCTATGAATAATGATCATCCCGAGATGGTGGATGATCATGCTTCACTCTCTCTAGATTTCAAGAAGAGCAAGAAAAGAGTTTTGTTACCTCTCATTGTTTTACTAAAATATATTCCAAGTCAATATGCAAATTAGTCAGTAAAATTTCCTGAACGACAGTGTTTTCGGCTCTACCCCAGTGTGCATTTCCTAGTTTTCTGTTACAGATCACGGCAGGGAATCTTGGGTGCTAGATCGATAAAACAGCAGCAAAAATACTGGCAAACACAGATAACTTGAAACGTAAGTATGGTAAATGTAGTGTATTTAATTGTTAATTTTAGAATGACACTTGATAACCAGAAATGTGAAAAGAGAGGAACTTAACATTTTATACTAGTCCTTTAAAATCCTGTTAGCTTTTGAACTGCGGTCAGGAGAAATCTAGGTATCTCAGATTTCATTTGTCTTTGATTTTCAGTGCATTATGGATTTTAAACTGAAGTAGGCAGCTGGTGTTGCAATGCCTGTTGCAAATCTTTCCCAAAACATGAATTACTGCAACTTTTTCAGTTTTCAATAGGGAAGATGACATGACATCTTTTATTGGAGGATTGGTAAATATCTTTGTAAAAATGCTGGGATCATAAATGGACTCACCTATGCATGAGTAGTTAATTTTTAAAATGAAAAATAACGGTGGTAATATGGAAGTTCATCATTCACCTGGTCATTTTTCTCAGGTGATTGAAAGTATTGCAAATATTTTAATTCATAAAAATGTTCAAATAATCTATGAGTATCTGGGTTATAGATCAAGTAAACTGAAAATAAGCTTGCAGATAGGATACTGCAAAGTGACTAAAAATTAAGATAACTACTGAACTACTGAAATACTAATGAAAACCTGACTGTAAGTAAAGTTAAATCTGCCCAGGAGAAAACTGGGGTTTAGGCTGAAAGTTCCTCCTTGTATTTAAAAGCTTTGAGTGCATGATATTTATTTGCATAGAAAGTGCAGTCACAAGACAGCATAATTCAGCCATTCTTTTAAAGAATGACTTTGTCCATCTGTCAGCCTGTTTCATATCTGTTTCATAATCTGTTTCATACAGCTATGCTGCTGTAATTGTAAACTAAAAATGTTAAAATTGTGCTACCAGACTTTGAAAACAAGACTAATAAGGTTTGTTGGGTTTGTTTTGTTTTGTTTTATTTTGTTTTATTTTTCCTGATGTTCCTTCATGAAATGATAGGATGGACTTTGTTTCCAGTGATACACTGTTAACGACTAGCAGAACTACACAAAACTGGTGCACTACAACGCAGGAATTGTTTTTTTAGTTTTTTTTAGCTAAAGAAGTATTTTTCCACATTTAGAGAAATCAAGTTTCTTTTTCCTTTTAGACTGAATGGCTTGGCACTTCTAAGGCAATAATCTTGTAATGTACTGGTTTGAATACAATTAAAAGGTCTATTAATCTCCATTCTCCAGGACATGAGAAAGATTATCTGTTATTAGTCAGAAAGACACCCTGGAGCCCCTATTATAGAACTTCGTAAATAGACCTCTGGTCAAAATCAGATGAAGGACATATCCAACCCTGGGACTCAGTTCTGCCTTTGATCTCACACAAACGTATTTTCTTCGCTTTCCAAACACCCTGGTAACATTTATCGGCTCTCTGCACCAGCTGCAGAGCATGTAGAAAGCACACGGTGTGACTGATTTAAGGGATTAACACTTCACTGAAATTGTTGACCAGGCCTGGAGTTAAATGGAAAAATATTTCCCCATTCCCCTAAAGTTACAAAAATAAACAACTCACTTTGTATTGTCAGAAATGGGAAAAAAAAACCAAACCCCCCAAAAAACAGCCCCCAAAAAAACAATGACCTGAGAGGTTCAAGACAAAGTATGTTTTTGAAACACATGAGCAGTATCTTTGCCACTAGGTCTGCCTGGCCCAGGTTCAGTGTCTGATCCAGGTAAGGAGAGGAATGGTCATGAGAACGAACTTCCACAATCCAGATAAAAGTAATAATTGAATAACTTTTCCTATTTTTACCATATATTCCATCTTAGAGTTTTTGTGAAGAAAGTCCCACAAAAACTGACAGAGTAAGAAATATTTCAATTTTTGACACAAAAGTTGAACTGAATGAACTTGAAAGTATTGAAACCCAGATTTTAAATGGGAACCCACAGATGTAGTAGCATTTAATTCAAACTGTACTATATTAAATGAAATATGTAATAAAGCTAGTCTGGAATCACAGCTTTAGTATTTGGAAGTGATGGAAAACAGAGTAAGGTCTGAAATTCAAATGAGAATTTTTATAAAATTAAAAGTTTGTCCATTTTAATAGTAGTGTGAATTTCTACTGAAGTTCAAAATGACCTATAAAGTTGTTTCATTTTTACAAGAATAAGTAAAAAAGTAAAAATATGAACTCCAAGGTATTTTAAATCTAACAGCAAAATATAAATCCCACTTTTTCACACTGAATGTTTTCCACATTTTTTTATAAAAATGGAAAGAGCATCTCAATTGTCGAAAGATTTTTCATTTTTAAAAAAATATGACAGTTATTCCATTCTTTGTATTGTTAAACAATTATTCAGGAGGTACTGATGCTTTTGTGCATATGCAACAGGGTAAATCAATGCTGAGTATTTAGAAAGCCTATCCATACTCTTCTCATTTGAAAAAGAAAATGATATAGAAGACTGGAGGTCCGCAACATGGAGCTTGGTGTTTGAAGTGCCTCACTTGCGCTTCACTATACCATATTGCTTAGGAAAATTACTGATTGCATGTGACTGCTGCTCACAACTCAAATTAGCCCTGAATAATAATATTATTTTACTATTTTTCTTCAGATTTACAAAATCAAAACACCTGTAATTTTTCATTCTAAACCATGTGAGAACATAAAAAACCAGAAAGCAGGAGTTTGGCACATAAATAGATCCATCTTAGCCTCACACCCAACACTTACAATAGGTTCTAAATTTTTTTTCTAACATTAAAAAAGCTGGGAATTAGCTGTCTGAGGCTGGAAACAAACTGACAGCTCCCCACTAAGGAAAATATAGGAAAAGACCTGAGGCTGGAACTTTTCTTTTGATACCCTGAGAGGCCACCAACGGTCAAGCAGTGCCCAGAATCTTCACCGTTCAAGGGACAAATTGGATGAAATGGACCTTACGTCAGAGTGTGCACAGATTTCTGAGCCTGCTTCAGCTTTTTACCTTTCTCTTTAGCTCACTTCCATTTGATTATTCATTATACTCTACAGTACTTTCACTGAAGAAAACACCAAAGAAACCATGTGCATGTGTTAAACACATGTTCCTATCCCTAAAGGACTCATGAACTAAAAAATCCAAACTCAATGATTGTTAAAGGCCATTATGATGAGTCTTCAGATCTTAGAAATGACACTCAAAAGTCACATTGTAGATATCTCAAAAGTATAAAATATTAATACCACCATTTCCAGTATAAATAACTATATATATATTTCAAGTATCATGCCTGCTGCTTTCTATGTTTAACATATTACAGATTTAGACAACAAATGTTAAGATAGACTACCAAAGATAGTAAAAGAAAAACATATAGCTATGGCTGGAAAAGTAAACACTGTCCTCTCAGAAACTTCACTGTTTTCTATAATAAACATGGCTGGATCCCCCCAGAATGGTATCTGAAGCAGAATATTTGTGAGACTCTACATTTGCACATATCCACATGACCTGTACTGACATCATTTACAGCTAACAAAGAGCTGCACACATATTACAGAAGATGAAGTCTGGTCTGTCATAAAACAGCAGAAAGACAGGAGACGATCAATTACTAATGAAGTAAAAATCTTAACTTAAAAGTTTTGAGCAACAATCAATACTGAAGCCTGTGAAATAATAGCTTCAAGAAATCTGAAAAGAATGTATTTTTGGCTCGGGGTGATGTGTATTCCTTGTAGATTCATCAGGAATTTCTTGTTTGTTTGTTTGTTTGTTTCTTTTGTTTGTTTTTAATTTGTGTTCCCAGAGTTCCTTTCTCAAAGATTAATCTTTTACATGGCTCCTGCAGCCATTAGGTGTATACCAGCCTACAGTTTGTCCCATGGATATACATATAATTTACTAAACTCCAGTGTTTGCTGGGAAAGCATCTGCACCTTTGTGAAAGGCTTGGCAAATCAAGAGTTTTTCAGTTAACTTCATGCATATGGGAGACATTGTGACACATCCACTTTCATATTTTTGTGATTTAAAAATAATTTTAAACGTATAAATCACAGAAATAAACTTGAACATCCACCTACTGTATCAGCCAGGATAAAGTCTAGACAAAAACATGTCTTAATGTAAATTAACTTCTACTAGAAAACAAATTACCTGTCTGGCTGACAGAACTAAAATATCTTTGTCTTATTGCAGCAGACTATCTGCTAAGTAGAGTTTCATATGCAGATTTCAAGTGGATTTTCTCTGTAAGTAGATGTTTCTAACTGCAGTTCCACTAAGTGGACCGTTTTCCACCTATTTGCTTTGTAAGCAGCAGAAAACATACCTCTATAACTATCACAGATCAGGAGTAATTTGTGTACTGACTTGCATCACATTGTTGTGCTTATATCAGACGACTCAGTGAAAGAATAGGATTTTCATATTTGCTATGATATCAGTAGTAAAAATGATCACTTTTCTCACAGAGGTATTAGAATGCTTATATATTTTAGAGTAACAGCATCTTAAGTATTTTTTCTCACTGAGTGGTTCCTAGCAAATGTTTGCAGAAAGTTCTTGCCAAGGTGAGGTCAAAAAGGTGCTTCTAAGGTTATGCCCACACTGGATAGAACTGTCCTGTTTATTCAAAATGTCATGTTAAATAGATGAGATGAGATTAAAGGCTTTGTGGAATCAGGTGAGAATATTCTGCTTGGAGCAAGAATTGCACTGTATTTCAGCTGGGATTACAGTGTCTTTCAGCCCCCCTAAAACACACAAAAAAAGGGCCTGATTATCCTCCTTTATATCTACCAGTGCACTTATCCTCAATTAAGCTTCAATGAAAACCTTGTGTATAGGCACTGCACACAGGTATAGGCATTGCAGACTGAGTTCACAGAAATTCTTAGCTGAGTGAACTTGACTTTCTTATATCACAGGTCAGAGGTCTCACCACAAAGCTAAAGATCATCCCCTAAGTCTACCTAGGTTAACTATTTCAACACTTTTAAAGTGCAAAGTCACAGATAAAGCAGATAAAGGCACATACTTCTGATTTTAGAAAGACCTTGTGGAATAGAAAGAAAGGCAGTTCACATTAATACATCTAAGGGTTAACCCTGATTGAAAAGTACTCTCTGACTCTCCATGGGTATGGGCCATGGGTAAACGGCCCACACTCTACCCTGAACAAGTGCAACAGAGAAGAATGGAATAAAAAGAGAAAGTAGCTACTACAAAAGGTATTGATGTTCTTAACAAAAAGCGGGTACTTTGTTCACAGCAGTGGTTTTGCTTGTAGTAATGTTGGTGGAGCAAATAATTTCTAATAAAAAAGCCAATCTGTTAATTCCCAGTATTTCCAGAATTACATATGCAATCAGGTTGTATGAAATCTGATATTCTGCATTCAGCGATTCATTTCTGAGGTTGAAATGATGATCCCATGATGATAGTACATTTGGTACTTTAGATTGAAAGAGATATTTGGTACATATATCTGCAATTATGCTGATGCACAAGGGTGTATAGGTCAGAGGCTAAATCAAAACAAGAGTCCAAGCTTCTAAATTTACCTTCTCTGTGTTATTTCTATTTTTGATTATACATTCAACTGCAAAAGAGAATATAAAAGAAAGACAGTTTTATTGTCTTTGTTCAATTAATGCATGTGTGAAATGGATGATAGCCATTTAGAAGGCAAACAATGAAACTCCACTAAACCCCTTTCTTGGTACTTAAGATGGTTCATGAAAGCATCAACTGAAATGGTAGTAAAATTTTCTGTAAGTAGAAGTCTGGCCGCATTTTGATTGCTCAGAAGTCAATTGGAGTCTTTCTTGCTCACAAGCCAATCAGTGGGATTTCAAAAGAGCTTTGATTTTTAATGACGTAAAATGGCACAAGTTCTTGACTGCAGGTGGGAGGAGCAACCTGTGGAGACTTTCTTGCTGGGCTGTAGCTCAGCATTGGGTAGCAAAACATCAGATGTAGCAAGGAAGGCAATTCATTCCTTACAGTATACAAATTAATCTAGAAGGGCCTATTGAGAAATCTAAAAGAAATGTCTAGAAAAGTTTTGAAAGATGACTTTGTTTTTTTAATAAGGCAATGGTTTCACTGCATTTGCAGATTTTTGGCAAGTTTCCTTTTTTATGCTAGAAGTCCTCTGTAGCCAAAAATTGCTCCTCCATTATAGAAATTCTCTCTCCCTCTCTGACACACATGTGGCATTTTTAATAGTTTTCAAATTTCCAGATCTGTGAAGCTACTGCTTGAGTTACATGATCATTTCCCCAAACATGTCCCTTAATTGACTTTTCCATTAAAATTCTGAATTCTGAATTTGTCCACTGAGACTTACCATAGTTTTGTGTGTCTCTATGCCAAAGAGATATATAAGGATTTTTATATCTGTATAGTTCTATACCGATATATAAATTTACTTACCATATACTGAACTATAGTCAAGTGTAAGCAGAAGCAAATTTTTAAAAAGGAAAACATTACTAAAAGCAAGTTGGAAAAGTGGTTTTCTTGAAATAGAAGAAATCAATGTAGTAGAGGAGATACAATGTATAAGATCTAATGAAAAAATGAAAATAAAATCCCAAGTGATTGTGTAGCTGTTGTGTCTGGGTCAGTTACAACTTACAAGCTACAGCTAAGAGTTCAAAGCCATAACCTGAGGAAATTTTGTTTTCATTATAGTGTCAATAACACGGATATTGAATGACATTAAGTCCGTAACAGTTTTCACCAAAGTCAAGTGAAATATTAAAAACTCATATATACATTATCTTTATTTAGTGTATATGTAATGTTTCATTCTGTAGAGTCTGGATGTCATGGCCATACACTATCAGAAAACAAAACAGTTGCGTTTAGAAGCACTAAAACAGCTGCTAGTGCTTGGTCTAAATAAAACACAAAATCACACAGAAATAAATATATTGCACAGGTACAAGCCCTTGTGTTCTAGTATTTGCCAAGACAGTGATAAATAACCGAGCCTTTGAGCTTCAGTGTGGGAACTACCTTTTGGTGAACACTTGTGACAACAGCTTCTACATCTGAGCACCCATAGTGACAGTACATGTAGTGTGCAGACAGCTGACACATTATCTGACAAGTTCAAACTATTCTGAAAGTTTATGGTTCAATATTACTAGAAACCAACAATCATCTGTCAGTGCAGTTCCATTTCCCTATTTTCTCAAATATTTTCATTCTTTGCCAGTGGAAGTCCTTCAGAGCAAATTTAAGAGTGATAGAATACATGTAGTCCTGTGCTGCCCCATTAGCTAGAACCTGAAATGCTTCAGTATTAAGAATTTGATCTACCTGTTAATGATAGCAAATCAGTATCTGCTGGCCACATAAATAACATCTATTTTCCCTTCAAACCTTGTCTCAACTACATTCTTATTGATGCATGCAAACTATTTTGCTATACACATTTTTTGAGTACTGTAGGAATATCCTTCTCTTACCATTGCTTTCTGCACCAGTTTACATGCACTTACTCTTATTAACCAATCCACTCTGACTTCTCTTAAAACCCACAAAAATCATTTAGGTCAAAATAAGATGAAAAAAGATCTCACAAAATTTTACTGGGCACTGAAAATGCATTTAACTTGTTGACAAGTGCATCTTAAATTCCCCACTATGACTGTAAGAAGTGAACTGCCTACCAAACATTCTATTTAATTTCTTCATAGTTTTCAGGCTGCATATGAGAGAAGTTAGGCTTATTTCTACACAACAGATGAAATATAAGGATTCTGGAGAAATATGGAACTAACCTTTTTAAGGAAAAAGCACTGAAGTAAAACAAATGACATGGAACTTGTCAGTATTTTTATGTAGTACTTCATGCAAAGCTCTGCAATGTATATATTTATCTTCACAAACTCCTAGAGGAGCTAAGCCTTTTCTAAACAGAATATAAAATGAATAAGTAGAGATATGATGTATGTTTTTCTCTCCCTAAATGCTGATAATGTTATTTCTACCAAATTATACCTCAATTGTTTTAAGGCTGTCTCCTCATGCATGCAAACAAGATTCATAGCTATGTACATAGTCCAACTCTAGCTGATGTGTTGCCAAATCATTGTAAAAAATTATTCTTTCATCTATAGAAAAATTAAAATTAGCAGCACTTGAAAATCTTATGTATATATGATATGCTTATATCTGCAAGCTCAGGCAAGAAACAGTAAGACACAAACCTTCTGCCTTTTACAGGTGTCATCTTAAATGAGTGTAGTTTTCATGGGCTCCAAAGGGGAGCCCATTGTGTCTTATTCTTAGTTCCTAAAAGCACATAGATTAGCCTTGCACATCTCTTGTTGTACTACTACAGTCTGACACACAGCTGAGAGCTCATGTAGCAGGTACTAGACCAGCGACAGACACAAAATAAAGGTTTAGCTCCCACAGCTGCTCAATTAGGAACATTCTTTTCAAACTATTTGTTTCATAATTTGTTCTCAAAAAAACGTTTTACCAGTGAAAGGTAGCAATGTAAAAACCAAGTCCTCCTTGTGCTTACCACAATCTGCTTAATTATGTTAAAAAATAAACTCTGTGTTTTATTACCCACTGAAAAGTAAAACCAGCAGCATATATGTTAAAGGAAAGCATTTACAGTGTGGTATTTGATATTTTTGAATTACTGCTTAAAATGTGTTAGTCATAACAAGTTTCTTAACAAGAAACTATCCCACAGAGATCTGATTATTAGAACAGCCACTTCCACTAAAGTATAGATCAGAAATACATTAACATAACCAGATATTAAATATATACAACTATATTTGATTGTTATCAAACTTTGGTGCTGTAAAAGAGAAATCAGTTATCATGTAATTGGTTTCTCTCATGTTAAACTGATCATTTCAGAATCGAGTTTTTTTTCCTGGGCTGCTTGTGCTGTACTAATGAGTGCTCAGTCTTTGATAGTTTCATAATTTTGTTCCTCTTTTGATGTGAGCTAGATGTGTATCAATGTTTAACATTTAGTGTATGCAGCATGGTTGATTTGAAATCTTGGCATTTGGCGGCTTTGTGACTGACTGTACATATGCAGAAAGAGCTGAAACCTTGCAGACTGTTTAACTGGCTGCAGTGATAAACATCAATTGGCGATAAATGACTCCACTGCCATGGATACCTTGAGCACTGCTCCCGAATCTCCATGCCCTATGCATTGTACCTGCCCAAAACAATGCAGCAGCTCTCAGTATTAAACTGGTGTTTCTGCCCTCTGCCTTCAGTAGCAGAGGTCCAAGATCTTCAATGATTCATCATGGAAAGAGTAGAAGAACTCAGGAGGTGCTGTGGTAGAAAAACAGCAATCCCACAGAAACATCAGGAACACTTCTGGAAAAGAGGTGTCAAGCAGAAAGGTGGTGGCTGCTGCACAGGGTTACCATGTACATGCAGAAGCATATGGAGAGCAGGAGGTAGATGAGCAACCTGCCTCTGTGTCTTCTGGCATGGAAATTCATACAGGCTTTGACAAACACAAAAATTAGGGTGTTATGATTGAGACGGATGAAAAGATGGCAGGCAAGAGGATAGGTGGTAAAGATGTGTAAATGTAAACTTTTGTTTATTTTAAGGGGATGAAACATACACAAGAAAATTTTAACAGGATGTTGGCAATGTAACTCAGGTGGCTGCAGTTTCAAGGCAGCCTAGTTATCTTAGTAAGAATTATTTTTCGAGGTAAGTAGGCTGTTTTGGATTTTTCTGCAGTAAGACTGACAACTTTAATATGTGTCTCGCACCTATGTTACTTTTCATTGGTAGAATGTTTAAAAGATCCTGCCCTTTTTTGTCTTGGAAGTGACACATTTATATTATAAAATCAATATGCGCCTCAGAATACCTTATTCATCTACTAAATTCCACAATTTTAGCACAGTAGACAGAATTGCAAAGGTGTGTATTACAGCTGCTAAACAAAATCTCTCCGTGAATTTGAAAAGACATATAGACACCATTAGTGACAATGTCTTCCACCTCCCTTAGGTAGGTAATTCTGATTTAATTTTTATTCTAGCAGTGTGACCAGTGCACGACTAAAATGTATCATTCAATCTAATGTGAGGCATCAGATCAATTAATTTGAACATCATATAAAGCTATAGATGTATTCTGCAAAAACAACAGTCACCACTTAAAGCCCTTGTGATGCAGCTAATGAAAACCAGCTCATCAGGTCTTGCCACATGTTCCCAATTGCCAGAGGAAGCCAGCAGCAGTAGCCACAGTCACTTGGAGCTTCTGAAAGAAAATTCAGACCCTGTTAACTCACTTCTCTAAATAGAGAAACAAGCAAGTGATTTTTCTTGCAGAGAGGCTGAGAAGAGAGTGAGGGAAGAACTCAGTCTGTAAAGCTGCTGTGAACTCTGAGAATCTCACCAGGTCATTCTGCATGAGTCTGGCTTTTCAGATAGCAGCATCTTCAGTCTCAGACACTCTCAGAAAGGCAGAGCTGTCTAAAATACTCTGGAAAGCACCCGGGGCTTGTTTGTGGTAAGACCTGTGGACACATATACTCAAAGACAAAAGACAGCTGAGTCACTGCTAGACATTATTTAGTAGGTGGGATAGAGTAACAATTGTGACATGTATATAAAACTCAGTAAAAATCAGGATGCAAATGCATTGATAATGATCTCACGAAAGCTTAAATATTTTAATAACTATTTCTATTGGTGTTGAAATCGGTAAAAATGTATATTTGCACTAATTTATACAAGTAACATAAAATAAATATGATTAGAAGATTAAACTAAAGAGAAAGTTATCTAAACAAGTCTTCAAACATTAAATTAAGCATTCATGCAATACAATTGATCCACTGTACAAATGAAACTCTTTGTCAAGGGGAAAAAAAACCTCAACACAATATACCTAGAAACATCCTGTAAGCAACACTTCTTCCTCCTTCAATTGATGACAACAACAGAAAATACATATACATCTGTTTTTTCTTTCTTGAGTGGATAAGCTCTTATTTCCACAATTTCCTACTGCCTCTGGTGCTTCCTGTAATGTTCCTTTGTAACCACTACAGCAGTTCATATTGTTGCAACAGAGTGTCAAGCATTCAGTGTCTCCTAGTAACATCTTAGCCTAAATCACAGTTTTGTTACTGTCAGCTTCAGCTAATAAAAAGTACATTCAGTGCGAAGCACAGCAGGCTGAAAAATCTTTCAGCTTCTGTATAAGCAAGAGATTCCTATGAATTCTCACCAAAAAAAAAAAAAAAAAGCTCTTCCTGCATGAAGTTACTTTTAAGCATGTATTACAGTGCTCATATTTCTAAATTCACTCAGCTATTCCTCCTGTGATATGTGTAATCTGACACTAAATTCTTCATATCATCCTTACTTTATAGAGTGTTCTGACAATGCCATCCTGCAAGTACTATTAAAGCAAGTATATTTAAAAATGGCGGTTTTGATGCTAAGAAAAGTCATGTAGCCTTCAGTGATCAGATTTTAAACCTCTATTTTATCCCCCTGCTAACATTTATAGTAGACACAGCTAATTTTGTTTTATGCCTTGATTACTTACACATCAATGTGACATGTGTCTGGATATTGCAGTAAAACAAGCTTTTTGCACACAGCTCACTATCAGCATGTTGCCTATTCACCAATCACCTATTTAACCAGGCTGAAAAGTGTTGTCATTTATACAAATCAAATATACTGTTGATATCTTTAAAATTTCATTGACCATCAGTAACACTTCAAAACTCTTCTCTGGAAAACTGCCTTCTGTCCATTTACGTGGTAGCTTTTCTATTCCTTTATGAAGTGTAAACATCAATGTGCAATTTTGTTTAACAACAGAAATAATATCGAGATGATTGCTTGACACTATTGCACACAATGGTAATTTACAAGTTTAGAAATACTAAAAAGAAAACAATTGGGTAATAACATAAAACATGTCATTCCTTGGACTACTTGCTTAATTACTTCTGTAGGTATTTCAGTTATAATAATGCAAATGAGTGCTCCTCAAATGCACACCAAGATGAGATGCAGAAGGCAGACTACCCTGAGGGAGGATCAAATCAGGGAGGATCCTCTTGAATCCATCCAGGGTAATCTGTGTGTTCAAGTGAGCCCCTATGTTGCCTCTACATCAATGCAGACAGCCTGTGGAATAAGCAGGAGGAACTGGAGGTGTGGGTGCAGATGAGGGGCTATGACCTCATTGTGGTCACAGAGACACGTGGGACAGCTGCCATGACTGGAGCACAGCCATAGAGGGCTATGGATTGTTTAGGAAAGACAGGCCAAGAAGGCAAGTTCCTCTCTATGTGAGAGAGCACTTAGTGTGCATTGAGCTGTGCTTGGGTGGGGATGAGGGGGAAGTTGAATGTTTGTGAGTGAAAATTAAGGAGTGGGATAATGTAGGTGGTGCTGTTGTGAGAGTTTGCTACAGGCCATCTGATCAGGAAGAGTAAGTGGATGAGGCCTTCTACGAACAGCTGAGAGCTGCCTCACAATCACATTCCCTGGTCCTCATGGGGGACTTCAACCATCTTGATACTGGCCAAAGCCACACAGCCAATCACACACAGACCAGGAGGTTCCTACAGAATGTTGATGACAACTTCCTGTCACAGGTGATTGAGGAACCAATGAGGAGAGGTGTGCTGCTGGAGCCGGTGCTGACAAATAAAGAAAGTCTGGTTGGGAATGTGAAGGCTGGAGGTAACCTTGACCATGAGAAGGTGGAGTTCAAGATCCTGTGTGGAAGACACTGGGCACCAAGCAGGATTGTGACCTTGGATTTCAGGTGAGCCGATTTTGGCCACTTCACAGACCTGCTTGGAGGGATCTCATTGGATAG
>WBNH01001465.1:0-35572 GCA_013401255.1 Urocolius indicus
TATTATTTCTTTTTATTTTTTTTCCAAAGATCTCGAGTGATTTTTCACTGGTCTCTAAGCTCTCTTGAAAGGGTCCAGATTGTCAAAGGCTGAGGATGATTGTTCACTCCATAGCTCTGCAGGCTGAATTGAAATCACTGCTCGTTCTCTTGAGGCTCCTGATCTGTCTCTGATAGAGCTCATAGCTTTCAAATGCTTTAACATATTTCGTTTCTTTCTTGAATGTTGTAGGAGGTTGAATAAATATGATTTCTACAGTATATATGTATACATAGATATATGTATGTACATATAAAGCAGTGAAACTTGGACATACTGGGTGTTAAGCAACTCGCCAAAAGCAACAGGAGGAACCAATGTCAGAATGGAGCTTAAATTTATCTGTTGCTCGCTGGTGATCCCACAGCTGGGCAGGATCCAGATGAACAAACTGTGATGTGGTGACTGTTCTGTCTCTTCCCACACAATGTACTTATATTGTAAAATATATATTAAAATATTTAGGGAGTTGGCCATATTTCATGTAATGACTGTAGGTTGGTAGCTTTCAGTGCATCACTCTGATCAGGGCCTCTAGAATCTGTGTAATTTTTTCCTGGTGTGAAATGTGAAGCCTTTATCTATGAGGGGAAAAAAAAGACTTCTAAAAAAAAGTTTAATAGATCTACCAATACCTGACTGCTGCAAGAAGAGGTAAGTGGGGTTTGGGGGGATTATTCTTAACTGTTTAATTAGCTTGGAAGAAGCAGGAATAGAGTGTCTGGGTGGCACAGGAACATATCCATCCCTGTCACTGATAGCACATGTGATGGCAGGCACAGGCAGATCCCAGCTGCCTGGCACTTGCATGGGCTCTGCAGAGCTGGCTGCCTTAGGGGACATGTCAAGTCACCACAGCAAAAGTGGGTGAAGCTGCATAAAATGTGCTCTTGATTATCAGGTCTATAGGAGCTTCATCTGATCATTCTGACATTTTGTGACTTTCAGCTTGTCTCTTGAGTTGCGATTGCCTAGTCTGGTCCTCTGTGTTCTTGCACCTTCACTGCTCTGCTTTCACAGAAGAGGTCATTTGAGCAAATGACTTGGGCTATGCTTTCTGCCCTGTGTAGGAATAGAGTGGTTTTTACAAAAAAGCACCAGTATCCATCTGGTGTGCTTGTCCTGCATTCCCGGATCACCTTCAGTGCCTACTGTCCTCTTTTTGGTTGCCTAAAACCTACAGCTTTATTTCATCCTTGAGGCAATCAAGCTATCTGAAAGCACTGGCACTCCTAAGACTGATGATACTGTTGGCATAACACAAGTATAATTACTGTCAGTATAACGAACAAGGATTACTGGATTGATTTATCTTTTGCAATTTTTTCCCTTTCAGCTATTTAAGAAACCCTAAACTTGCATTAGAGTATATAACTTGGTAGAGTTAGAGATTATGGATATGGTGTTGCCAAAGAAAAAGGTGGCATTGATCACGCTGTCTTGCTCAACAAGATGCTTCATGTGCGATGTGTCAGCTGGGGAGCGTGCTCCCTGCCTTGTGGCAGACGAGAGCTGCCACTACATGGGAGCAGAGGAATGGAAGCATCAGCAGGAAGGAGGATGCTGTGAAATAGCGATAGTGATCTGGAGCTTTGGAGACGATTCTCTTGAATCCTCCCTCGATGCTAACTTCACTGCAGTTAAAAGCTGAGGAAGGTTTAGTCTCCTTGGTGATTTGGGTGAGGGTGAAAATGGCTTTAATCTTTTTGGCTAGAGTCTTAGATGAAGATCTAACCTTCTAATGCACCTGGCAGAGAAACATGTTTCTTACAGGTGTAGCTTTGTTTTTTGTCCTGTGTTCTCTTGCAAATGAGCATCCCTTTCCTTGTTTCTTTTTTCTTATCCATACATATGCCTCCTTTTGGAAATTCTCGTTTCCACCCAGGCACCTGTGTTTCAAGTCTCTATCATGCAGATTAATTTTTCTCTTTAGACATGTGCCATGCTGACAGGCCTGAGGCTAGAACATGCTTTTTATCTGCTAAGACTTTCTCTTGCACTTTCAGTTTGAGTAGGTGATACTTAGAGGTAGGGAGGAGGGACTGTGCCCTGCTGTTGAGAGCCAAGACCTGGGCTGCTGCTCCGCGTTGACAGTCTGGCCCGTGTTTGTCACTTGGATTCAGAAGTACTAAAAGGTTTACATGTCTGAATGAAAGGAAGCAATAAGTAGACTCAGAAAAGACCTGCGTGAGAAGTGACTTTTGAGCTTAATTTCTGCAGTTACTTTCATTTATTCAAAACCACAAAATCTCAAGTGAAAAGTTGAATTTTTGGGGTTGTGTCCTCATAGCCTACGTTCTGGCTTTTTTTTTTTAATGCTGAGCTAATATACTAACAATGTTCCTGAACATCACAGGAATCCAGATGAGAAGAGCTTAAAAATCATTGGTCGTGCACGCACTAAAGTTGCATTGAAAGTTCTTTTTAAGAAATATGGCCCTGTTACTGAATCCTCGTGGTGCAGGCACTGTACCTTACCTTCTTCTGGATTGTCCTAGGAGCATGTTCATTAACTCCTACTATCTTCTGCATTAGCATTGGCTTATGTTCTCCATTTAGACTTTCTTTAAAGCATTACATAAACAACTATTGTGTAAATACAGGCGTTTGTAATGGTGCTTTTAAATTAAAAACTCTTGGATTCATGCAAGTAGACACATGCTTGCACAAAATAACTTTTGGCTTCCCCCTAACACTTTTCAGAATAATTTAAAGGAAGAAAAGATTTGCAAACAGTTGTAAAAGAGCAATAAAAAACTGTCAAATACCAGACCCTCAGCTAATTGTAAACTGTTTTGCTCTTGGAAGTCATACAACATTGATCTCATAGCTGCTTCATTAAGAAGGTGCTTCTCTGTAGCACAGGAGCTGCTTGCTCAGGTAGCCATGAGCAAAAATAGCGAGAGATGTTGGGTTTCTTCTATAAATGCCCAGTATAAACTTGAATAGCTCCAGGCAACTGAAGTATTCAGTACCAAAAATGAAAGCGAGCATTGCAGGGAGCTGAACAGGAAGAAGCTGCCAAGCTGAGAACTTCTCTTTCTGTTGTCCTAACTGCTTCACTTCAGAAAAGGCACTACATCTCCCGCCTTTTGCGGCACTCAGGCAGGGCGTGGGTGAGGCATGTTTTGGGAATACCCACTGGCACAAGAGGATGCAGGTATGTATGGGTGGTGAGCGTGGTAGTGCCTGTAGGGTTGCTCTCTGACTGTCCTCATGGAATATGTTCTCATCTTCAATTTTCAAAGGGAGACATGAAAAAAACCTCTTTCCTGGACAGACATCCTGGCTGACATTCCTGGCCAGATGGTTAGTTGCATTTTTTTTCCAGTGTACCAAGGAAAACAAGCACTCATGGGTCAGTGTTTTCGGGTGGGAATTGTATTAAAAAGTCAATAGTCCATTAGACTAGACTGGTGGAAAAACTTTTCTCTGATTTCCTCTCTCATTCTGCAGGTGGGTGATGTTTTGCTCAAAGAATATGCTTGGCTCTTTGTATTATGTACTTCTTATGCTGCAGATTGGGATGTCTGGTTCAGGGAAATATTAATAGCAACCTACTGGGTCTCATCTCAAGTGTATTCACTCTTAGCCTTTCTCTTTTAACCAGTTTCTAAAGCTCTATCATTACATCTCTTTAAGACGGGAAATTCTTGCCTTTGTGTATTGGTTGGGCTAATGAATGGTTGCCTGTTATATGCTGGATCCATGACTGAATCTGACTGTCAGAGCAACAGATCTGAAGTCAAAGACACTTTATTTCAGGCTTCTCTACCTCTTCTGGGTCAGCCATGGAAGGGATTCTCTTCCCATCTGTTCCTGAAGCAGAAACGTCCTGTTTAACAAGAGAGAAGACTGGGGATTTTTATCTGGCCTAGCCATTTCCTTCTTGCTTTCCCAATTTCCTTCCCGTGCAGGAATCCTGTGCTGAGACCTCACCCCCAGCCATGGATATGGGACATGGCCCCTTTTGCAATGATTCTTCCAGCTGTTAAATACGGGGAGGGAAACCAAAGTGACATTATTTGTCCCTGGTGAATTTGGACGTCACCCATATGTGCCCAGGTCTGTACTGGCAGTTGGAAGTCTCGGTTTGCAAGTGTGGATGTGCTGCTTGGGAGCTATGGGTAAGGTTAAAATCCTGTGTGTGCTTGTAAAAAAGTGCCGACTTTTCCCTGAAAAACTCCTGTGTGAGTTGTCTGACAGCAGGTCTCTGTGCTTACAAAGTTTGACTTGGGTGTGATTGTTAGCATGAGGTGAGTGTGCAGACCAGTTTCAGTGAATGGTATATATTGGGTAATGCAGCATGAGTATACAGGCAGTATGATGTTTTCCCCCACCCCAGATGTAAGTAGGGAGTGAGTTGCCAAACCTTAATCAGGGTTGTTTTGCTGATTATTTAATATCTGCTAGGTGCTGCATTCCTGGATTTTGGAGCATGCCTGCACCCTGGTGGGCTGTTTAACTGAGAAGGATGAGCACAGAGAGAGGGACCCAGGACAGGATGGATTGGGCAGGAGGTGACTGCCTGCATGACCACTCCAGTGCACAGCAAATGAGGGAATAGGCAGCACTCAATAATTCAAGAAGAAATTCCAGGACATACAAATGAGATAATAACAAAAGAAAACAAAAATCCCAGCCCTGAAAATCATCTGTGCCCAGGTTCATACCACGTACTGTTGCCCATGCGACGGCTTGGTGGTCTGATGCACCGCTGTCCTTGCTACCTTAGGTGTGACTTACTTTTCTGATCTCATTCACGTTCCTCATCAGAAACATGTCAGAGAGTCACTGACCCGTCCAGTAGATTTTAGCCTGGCTGACTGTAATAACTGTTAACTTTGTGTTTTATGTATGGTATGCTTAGATGGTTCTGAAAGCATTAGGAAAGGAAGAACGGACTATACACTGTACAGCTTGGTCAAGGAAGCCCTGGTGAGCGATTCCCTCTTGACTCTGCAGGTGGTAAGACTGGTCGTTTACCACTGCTCACTGTCTCGCAGTCCCATCCTTCCCTGATTTAGCTGGTGCTAAAAGTGAGTCTCCTTGCCTCATATATTTGTGTGCACTTATCTTTGCTTCCAGCTTTTTCCTCATTGTGTGGGCCATTGGGTGTGCAGTTGAGTATTGCACTGACTCGGGACTGCTTTTGTACGGCTCTGCCTTACAGAGACAAACATAAAGTTTATCTTGCTTTCCCATCCTTACTCAGTTTTGCCTTATTTCCCCCACCTTCCTGTATCCAAGACTCATCAGTACTTCTTTACTGCATCAGTCCAGCAAAGTTTGAATTGTGCGTATCTCCCAGCAGTGCTTAGGTACTTGTTTCCCCATTACTGTCCTCTTGGGTATGAGGAGGACTGTCTCTGCGAGAAAGTACGTGAGCTTCCTGGCATGGACTCTCATCTGATTTTATTGCACCTAGCAGTCTTCCAGGCACAAACTGCTATTACCCATCATCCCACATAGGGTAGTAGGTGAAGATGAAAACCTCATCCCAGAACCGGGCAGGCAGATGTACAGTGAGGTGTGCAACTTCTCTGAAAGTTCATGAAAGAGTGGAAAACTCTGGAAGAAATCTCTGGTGACTGAATTCCAGGACTGTTTTTTCTCCACAGTGGCAGCCTTAGTTGGTTGATCTCCAGATGCTGCCACGAGATGAATATTCAGTACTAATAAAATATGCACAATACTGTAAGCCTTGCCAGGGTGAGGATCTTGAGGGCTTGATGAACTTTGTAACAGCATTACTCAGTTGTAGGGGCACGACTGATGCAGCAATTGATTTCTCAGTTCAGGCTTCACCTTCTTTTGAGCAGAGTTCATCCCTGTTTGCTTTTCATAATAGCGTTATTACACCTCGCTGGCAGCAGGACAAGGGAGAAGTGACCGTGCAGCTTTTCATTCCTTGTATACTCCTGTGCAATAATCAACGGTGGTGAATGCCAGGCAGTCAGGCTTGAATTTAGCATATCTGATGTGTTATCAACTGGCATTAAAAGATTCCTGTTTTAACTCTGAATTTTCCAACAGCTGCAGAACAAAGACACAGAGTTTCAATATTGAAGAAAAAGCAAAGCTATGTGCTGCAGTACTGAAAGTACAAAAAATGCATCTTTAAACTTTTTTTTCCTCCTGATCTACTTTCTGTATGACTCAGAAGCCAGGCTCTAAAATGGCCTCCAAACATGCATGCATAATTTTACACATCCAAGTGTTTGCATATGCAGTGCTCTTAAATATCCCCCAGGCGCTGGCTTTTCTGCTGGGGCCCAGTCGAGAAGGAGTTCAGTCCTAGAAGGGACCTAATTTGTGTTAGCATCGCTTCCCCGATGGCTTTATCCCAGCCTTCTCCATGCACTGGTCAGTCACCAGTGTCTGTGTAAGCCACTCTTCTACACAGGTTTATGCTGGGCTAGTTAGCTTGGGGAGTGTCTGTCTTTGAGTTTCAGATGGGGTTTGTTTTTTGGGTTTTTTTTTTTGTTCCTCTCCTCTTGTGAAAGGCATAGCCTGTGAAAGAGGACATGGGCTTTCTGAGTACCAACTATTTTCTGGGAGCTGATTGCATAAGGGAGGATGAGGGAGAGCCAGACTTTAGCAGAAGTTACATGTGAAGCTATAGTAATGAGGCTGAGAGCACCTTTGTGCTGATGTTGCTGCTCTTTAGTCATAGGGCAGTGGGACCTGTCACTGCTGCTCACAGAATCAACAAATAAACAGGATAAAAATTAAATCCACATACCTGTTTGCTTGATTTGGGATTTATTTTTTTCTTTCCATGATTCCTGACAGGAACCCATTGAAAGGAAGCATCTTGTCTGTGTTTTTCAGCTTTTGTAAGATAATAAGGACTCTTACATGAACAACCAGCACGGGAAGGTGCTCACAGATGTCCAAGACAGATTTTCACTCCTCAGGCTGGGATGTACAAACTGACTCAGAGACCAAAGTCATGGGTGGCTCTTTCAATGGCTTATTACCATAAACCCAAATTTTAGGGGTTTAATGTACAGATGACATCCTCTTTTCTGAAAGTGGCCTGTGTGTGCAGTGATCCTCGGCACGTGTTTTGGGTGCTTGCTGTCTGTCAGAGTAGGGTGAGTGTACCTGACATAGCAGAAGGGTGTTGATTTGATTAAAATCTGTCTCTTTTGTCTGGCAGAAGCCCTGAATCCCCTTTTTACCCTTTCTGCAAGCAGAAAGAAGTGCAATTTTCATTCAGTGTAGATGTTTCCCTTTCATCCCCGAAGCTATTTTTTTTTTTTCCTGCAGCAGTTTTGGTGAAATTATGTATCGCTTGTGATAATTCATTTTAAAAATTCCTGAGCTGTGTGGCGTACTTTCATGAAAATTCATTTAGATAAAATTAGATATTATTGTTTAATGAGGTGGCATTTCAATTTAGACCTTGCATCATGCATATACCAAGAGTTTTTTATGGAATAGTTAGGTTCATTTGAGTAATAAAGGCTGAATCATGGGGGCTTTAATTCTTAATCGCTGTGAGGATTGTTATCTGTGGGATGTGAGCTGTCTTAGTGGTATTCAATCAAGTGTCCACTTAGCCGTGACCAGAAGTAATTGCTCCCAAGTGGGTTGCACAATGACCTGTTAATACTTGCTTTGACCCTCTGACCTTGTCTGCCCCATTGTTTAGGATTTTATAGCAAGCGAGTCTGCATTTCTGTGGGGTCAAGTAGATATCTGAGGTCAAACATTTTCTGATTACTCCATAGTGTACACTGTAAGTCTGCGGAGTTGTTGCATAGCAATAGTCACCGCTTCAGAGCAGGGCGCGAAGGGTTGGGAAATTGTCTTCCTGGATGCATATAAACAGTTTAATATTTTACTGAAAGAAGTTCATCTTGTAAATTAGGTATGAATAATACATTTGTAATTACTACTCATGTCTTTAAACACTTGTGTCTTAATTGGCTTGGGTATTTTTTTAATGTATTTGCATTTTGTCAGGGAAGTTAATTTTAACTTGCAGAGATGGAAGGCACATGGCGTGGACTGGGGATGGCTTGGTCCTGCATCCCTTCAGTGCCTGGGCTTGTGTCAGTGCTTCTAGATCAGTTCAAGTGGGGATTGCTTAATTCCTGCCTCACAGTGCTGCTGCAGACTATTTTATGTGCCTCTTGCAACCTTCCAGAGTTAATTTGACCTACTTGTTGATGAGTGTGACCCGTGGATGGTTGAGATCTCCTGTATTAATTTATTGGTCACCTTTTAAACGTTTCTGAACGTGTGGTCATATTGTGTAGTGATTTGCTGTGTTGTGTAGCTGAAACGCGGTACTTTCTTAGCAGTGTATCTGGCAAAATAGCATCATCGTACAAACAAAGCCTTGGTATTGTTAGTAGCACTACTCTCTCTTTTCATGTCGTATTTACTTGAGTTCACCAGCCAAAACACTTCTGTACACTCCTCAGCCTTGTAGGTCAGCTTTGCTCTAAAATAATGTGTGTGCCCATCTCTCGGCATTGCAGCCTACGATAAATATTTTGATCGTCGTTGCCTGAGTGGGGCTGGTGGGATGACACAAAGCAGTTGGATCACGATACAGTTTGGGGACAAACACAGCTAGCGTTCCTGTGAGAGAAGCAGACTATAGTCAACTGAGTAAGCAAGAAATGAGTGCTAGAGAAAAAAACTATATAGCATATGTGGGGGAGAAAAACAAAACAGTGACTCTGTTTCCACTGCCAGAATATTTAAAAACAAACAAACAAGAATGCAAAGCAAAGCACGCCTTGCAGTGAATGGAACCTGTGGATTTTTCCTACTATGCATTAGACCGTATGTGGATTTCCTCTTGCCAGAACATCCCATGGGAGCCTGAACCATCCGTTCCCGGAGACCATGTCGTGGTTGGTTCAGGACCTCACAAGGTCACAGGTGGGTTGGCCTTCGAGGCCCTGGAGAGCTCCTTATTGATTTGAATCTTCATGCTTTAAAACCGCATGAAAACTGTGGCCTCTTTTGTCACGTTGCCCCTGAAACCTTCTCTCTTGTAACGGTTCAGGCATGGTTGGATTTATGGAGACGCTTTTGCAGGTGTTGGTATTTCATCACCCAGCACAGTCCCGTGGGCTGATGATATGTTGTCAGTGCAGGTCCTGGCACAGGCATGCAGTCTTATTTCTCTCTCAAAACGTGATCTGGAGGCACTCCTGACCTAAACCTGCCTTGGACATTATGGCTATCTTTCTCTGGGCTTTCCACCTCTGCCTCCCCACTACAGCTGGCTTTAGTTTGGGAGCACGTCCTTGAATCTCCTCATCTTCTCTGGAAAATGTAAGTTTGGGATGTGATGTGGGAGGTGAAGGAATTTTCAGCTCATGTTGCTCAAGGTCTGGTTGCTTCACTGGAAGGATCAATCCCCTCTTCTGAGGGCCTGTTAGAGATCCTAGGTAAAGCTGGCCAGAAATCAGGAGCTTTAGCTTTCTCGTGCCACAGTGAGAAGAGTGGTGAGACTTGGAGGAAGGCGAAGGAAATGCAGAAGCTCTTGTCAGGTGCATATTTTAGCGTTGATGGTAATGAAACAAGTGTATCATTGTTCTCTCTTAATGATTAGTCAAGGCTGGGACATTTCTGGTGAAAGACCCCATGACTAATATAACCATGGAAAATCCAGGGGGCTTTGTGAACTTTTGAAGTTATCACCGTGATGGTTGTGATAGATACAATTTTCACAAGAAAATGGTGTGCTTTTTACTCCCCTTTCTAAAAAGCCTGAAATGCTGAGTACACAGCATCTCTAACATGATACTCACTGCTTCATACTAAGCCCAGGCTCTCTAGGTCTCATCTCTGCTGGCAATGTCTGCAGCAGAGCACAAGGTGGAACTTGGGTTTGGTGGAAAGATATGTGCCAAGTCCAGAATAAACAGAATATTTCTGAAGTTTCAAAAGGAATGCAAGTGAATGCCATGGAATTGAAGGATCCTGTTTAACACAGTTACTGTAACCTTGATTTGTTGGTTTGTTGTGTTTGGTTTTTTTAAATTGAAATGTGGGAAAACATCTCAGATGTTGTAGAGGGTTTTTGAAAAGCTTGTGTTTCCCACACGCTCGGGTCTGTGCAATGCCTTTGTAGGTGGTGTGTGGTTTGTGTCAATCATCAGTCAGGTGCTAATGGTGATAGAGATACATTCAGCCTCTGAACCTCACGCGAAGCACATTGATCTTTGCAAACATGTTTATACAAGCTATGGGAACTGCAGCCTTGTAGTTGCAATCTTCAGCCATGTCTCGGGTTCCCTTTTGTAGCTCAGGAGAGGGCAGAATACCGTTTCTGCAGCTGACTCAGATTTTGCTGCAATGAACCCTTCTTTCGCCTTTATATCAATTTAGCTGTTTCATCTCTTCCTCAGCAGACTAAGCAGCAGCACAGATTGGCCATTATAATCAATTTAGTGCAGGAAGCAAGAGACAAATGTTCTAGCATCTCCTGATTTTTCACTCTGCTCAAAGAGGGCACTGCTTGTATCTGCAACTCTTACAGTTACAATCCTTTCAAGGAAAGTTTGACACTTTTTCTGGAACCAGGTTGGGGTTTGGTGAAGAAGTTTTAGAGGATGAGTACAGCATCCATGTTGGATGCAGATTGGGGCAGCTGTTTGATCCAAAGGGATGAAAAAAATTGACTATCACTGGGGCAGTTTGTGCCCGTGGCCTTTTGAGCTTTTCCTGTTATGACTGGCTGCATCTTGCTGCTTTTCTGGTTTGACCACCACGAGTGCATCATCAGAAAGTGATATTCCCATGTCAGCCTAGTCATGTCAGCGAGTGATGATGGTGCTGTGTGCTCTGGGGGCCACATGCCTTCTACAGTTAGCATGTTTTTTGAACATGATGATTTTTTTTGTCTTTTATTTTTTTTTTTTTTTTTCCCAGAAATGTTACATACTTATTAGTGTGGTCCTAGGACACCTTGCAGAGCTGCTCCTGCCAAGCACCGAACAGCCTTAAGAACTGTTAAGCCTTTAAACAAGAAGCCGAGGCACTCGGCAACTCCGAGAAGTGCTCGGCACTTTCCAGGATAGAGCAATTTGAAAAAGAAAAAAAAAAAACCCAAACCCACACCACACAACAAAAAAACATGAGATGTAGTTATGCAAATTATGACCTTTAAATGCATTTTATATTTGGATTGAAGTTACTGCCGCATTCTTTCCAAATTCTGTTTTTCCGGAATGATTCCACTTTGGGTGCATCTCTTTGTGTTGCAGAAGGGTGGCCCCATGGAGGGAGTGTGGGACATGGTGACTCGGGACCCTGGCCTCTGCACTCCAGGATGGGCACCACATCGATTAGCAAGGAGCATAAATGGGTGGATTTTAATTTCTCTGGAGGGTCTGAGCACGTTCACTGTGTGGCAGATTCCTCATTAGCTAGATGGATTAAAAGTTGTATCGTGGCTGATGCCTATCCTGACTAATACGTGTAAGTAACAGCTCGTTCTACTAGAGCTATTGTACGTGGCTTGGGTGGAGAAGAGGAATTGGCTTCTGCGGAGGATATTTGCAGAAAGTCACATTTCCACCATATGTTAGCAGGAGTCTCTTTGGATGTAGGTTTTGGATAGAGTCCTCTGTGTTGCTGTAATCTGGTTTGTCCTTTTTCTACCACTAGTTCTGAATCATACCAACTACTTGGACTCTTCTGTGTGTTTCCTGAAGGACAGTGGGAGCATTTCTGCTGGCTCAGCTGCCTTTCATCTCTTACTTCATCTTGATGAAGAAGTAAGGTCTGGAGGACTGAAGGAGAAATTTTGTGTCAGTCAGGAGTGAGAATCTGAAAATTCTGCCAGTTTTTAAGAAAAAAAAAAAATAGAAAGAAAGATACCACAAACCTCATCAATCCTGATTTAGGTCTCACTCATGACAAATCATTATGTGGGAAGGGAAATATCCCTTTAATTTTTAATAGCTTTGCAATGAAGTTTTATTAGGCAATAATCTCGTTCCTGAGTGGATAAAAGATAAGGGTGAAGGCCAAGTAATTTTTTCCCTTCCCGTGCAGTTGGGAAAGAGAGAGGAGAGGTCATGGCGAGACGGCTGCCTTCTGAAGCTCAAAGCAGCATCCTTCTCTGTGCCACAAGCATACCAAGGCTTCCAAATGGATGTTTACAACATAAATATGTTCAGGATGTGGGTAGCGAGAGAAGTGTGGGAATAGACGCGAAGGTGCATGGGAGTGGGGATGCGAAGGGGGAGGTGTGAAGAGAGCCAGGAGAGTGTGATGCACATTTTGCAGATAACTTCTCTTCGGGTACCTCCTTCCAAAGCCTGGGTGTGGACTTTCCTTCTCCTACCAGCATGTCCTGGGGCTTTATGTTCAGTGCAAAGAGGTTCTCTTAGCATTCTCTGTTAATATCACCAGTCTTTTATTTCCAAAACAATTATTTTCAGGGAACAGCAGCTAATAATAAGCCTGGATTGGACAAGTAGCTTTATTTGTAGTTTGATTGTTGTCGGGTTAGTGTTTCTCACAGTATTTTCCAGGCACTGAGTGCAACAGACGTTTCACTGGCACTTAATAAAGCAGCGTAGGGCACTCCTCAATAATATAATCCTTATGCCAACCCAGTTGCTAAACCCATGAGTTCCTCAGGCAGTAGTAGACAATTACATTTGGCATTGCTGCTTATTTTACTGTTGTCTCGGATAACCAGGCAGCATTTCTGTGATTTTAGGGCAGCATGTTACTACTGCAGTATCTACGATGAAATTACCACTTACAGATGTATAGGTGACAATTTGAGCCCCTTTGGTTGTTGAGCATCAGTGACTTGGGAAGGCTGGTGGTTCACAGCACCTTCACTCCACTGCACCAAGTACCAGAAACAAGCATCTGGCCCTCTCGTAATTTTTTTTTCCTTCTTTTTTGAACGTCTGCTCTCCTGATTGTTTTCTGGTTGCTGTTTTGGGGTGTTTTTTTTTTTTTTTTTTTCCCTTTCTCTGTGGCTCTTAATTTGTGGTGAATGTATATTTAGTACAAGTAAGATGTTAGCTTCTGTCTAGTTTTATAGCAAGCGTTCCAGTAATTACTGGAGTATCTTTGAATGCTACAGTTGCTATTTCTAAGTTAAGGAATCACATTTTCCAAGCATTTATAACTGAATTCACATGGGTAAAACTTGGCATTCAGATTGCCGGCCCACATATCTTATTTTGTCTTGATCCTTTAAGTCAGCATATCAGCTTTGTATTTGATTAAAATGGTAAAAATGTCTTCTTGTTGCCTTGGGTGGGCTTGTGGCATTGTTTTTTTACAAAATTGTTTCAATTTAAAACAATTAAATTGGGTTTGGGCCTTGAAATTATTTCTTTGTAGTTACTGCTGTGGGTTGGTGTCTCCTTTCTGTCCTCCCTTACTCCTTAGTACTGTGAAGCAGTCACTTTTATATTACTTGTTGGTACATCTTTGAGGAGCTTCTCAGAATGTGGTTTGATCCTTTCTCTGCTGATGTCAGGCAGTCACTTTGTGCCAAAGGATGCTGGCTAGGGCCAGGCTTTCCCCCAGTGCCCTCAGCTGGGCTTTTTCAAATGCCCCTGGAGAGGCGGCGCACCCAGTTCCTGTTGGTTTTAGAAAATTAAAAAACAACGGCCATGATTTTAAATTCACCTTATCTTTTCATCCCAAGTGGTAACATTGACATCTGCAGGGTTGCAGTGACTTGTGGATTGGCTGCACTGCTTTGCTTTGCGTGATTAGGAAGAGGGGTGGTTTTTGATGATGTCCCAGTGCTGCCTTGACAGGCCCAGCCCCATGACTGCGCTGCAGCACTGACTCGCTTCCCCCCCCCCCTTTCTTTTTTTCCTTTCAAGCTGTGAAATTTGGTCCAGAGAAGTGTGATTTGTTGGTTTTTTTGGGTTTTTTTTTTGGCCTTTCCCTGCCTAGAGATGTGTTTTAAAAATTGTTGAAACTCCTTTCATGCACTTGAGAGCTGAAAGGTAATAGGAGGGGGAGAGGTGAAAAGGAAGAGATCTGAAATTCGACCTCTGCATACACTTAGTAGATGTGGTGGTAATTACAGAGCTTTTCTTTGGAGGAAGTAAGGTAAAATGTGTGGTTTGTTTCTGTTTCTAAATGTAAAGCAGATGAGTTGAACAATAAAAACTAAATTGATAGATCAGGTAGAGTGAAGTATTTAAGCAATGATACTATTTAATAACACAAATTTTGTGGAAGTCTCAGTGTTCCACTAAGAGTCTGTGAATAATGCCAGACTTAATTAACTACCAATATTCATTTATGTCATTGTTATCAGCAATAGATTTACTTCTATTTTAATATTTGAGCTGCTTAACTCTTCTCTGTCGTAAATGTCCCTTTAATAGGACGTGTAAAATGATATTTCATATGTAATTATGCTTTAATTACATATATTCAGGAGAGAAACATATCCAAACTTGGAAGACAGATGCTGGACTTTGTCTTGAACTCGGGTTTTATTAGCATGTTACAGGAAGCTGATACTTATAGGCTCTGCAGTACTTGGTACTCTGTGCCTCTTGCTGGCACTCTGCATGGTGGGATGCAGATGCAGTGAGTCCAGAGGAGCACCATTTCATGCCCAGGATCACGTACAGTCAGCTCACTGAATGACTGTCCCATAAGCTGTCCGCAGGGCTGCGTGGGGAAAGCCCAGGCACAAAATGACCCAAAACACCCTTTCTGCTCCTCTCATGGTGCCTGTGGCTGTGCAGTGGGATGGGCTCCCCCACGCCATGCCGTCCTCTTGCTCCCAGCGCTGTGACCTGCAGGGAAAGCATCCTGAGAGGACTGTGGATTTTGGCTCAGCGACATTCCAAGAATCACTTAAACTCAAGGAATTCGTAACTTTGGAATTCAGCAAATTTGCACAACTCTCTGCTTCTGTCGCTCCGTCAGCACACGGTGGCTTTCTGCCTTCCTCACTCTGTGCATCTCAGGTTAAATGTCATGTGATTAATGACCCAACTCGTTGGCTTGGACTCTCAAGCATCTTATCAGCAGCTCTGTGAAACCCACTGCTGCGTGGGGAGCATGCTGGTGAGGGAATGGCAGCGCTGGGCGAGCTCCGGCCCGGCCGGGGCGGCTGCTCTGTGGTTTGTTGTGTCTGGTTTGGTTCCTACTTTTCAAGTTACAGTTGCATTTGGTCATTCAAAGCTTATTTTCCTAGTCTGGCCAAGCCAGCAGGATCCCCATGCGCTGCAGGGGAACATAAAACATCAGCCTTTAAGCTGGAGTGCTCAGCAGATAAGGATTTTAAGACTCTTGCATCATGCGCTGGGTCTTATGGGCTTACTTAGTATACTCCATTTGATTTAATTTAGATATTGAATAAGGAAAAAGACTTTAATAGCCAGAAAAAGTACTGGTACGTTGGAGTGCCTCTTCTTTCCCTGTTGCCTTAAAGACAAGATGGTTGGGAGGACTGACCTAGGCTGTGATTATATTTCATTTAATTGTAGGAAGTAACAGGATGTTTTCAGACTGCTTAAGTATGATGTTATGCTTTATCTGTACTATGAAATGTTTCAAAAAGCCAACGAGAATTCATTGGGGTTTTGTTTCATTTCTTCTTTTCCGTGACTAAACATAAGGAATGACTTTTCAACCTTTGCAATGATTAAGAAATGTGCAGAATTAGCAGATTATGTCAGTTGGGTGGCTTGGGGAGGGCATGAAAAGTCAGTGGGTGGCTCTGCCAGGAGTGTCCTCTTCCCTTCCTCACCATATAAATACAAATAAGTTGCCACAGATGTTCGCTTGCTCGCTGCTAAGTTAGCCATTTATCTTGCTAAAAGGTTTGGTTTGCTGCTTGTTTGCATTGGCAGGATTGAGGATGGCTGGGGAGCAGGAGTTGCCGTTGGATGGCATTCCTAGGACACAGGGAAGACCTCAGGGATGCAGTTTGCTTGGCGTGGGGCGGCAGCAGTGCCTGCCTGGGGGGTCGGCCTCAGTGGCCACGCGGATGTCAGCGCCTCGCAGGAGGCTGTGGCGATGGGCTGCTCTCTGTGCAAAGTATAGCTTAAAACGATAAGCAATAGCAAACCTGCAGTGGAAGATTTTACTGTAGCAGTGAATAGGAAGTTGGCAGGAGAAGTGAAATATTTTCCAGTTGTACAGGCAGGGGGGTTCTGGAGTTTTGAGATGGGATTGGGATTGTTTGCAGAGATCCCTCAGCTCGCCAAGATGAGCACATTGGATTTTGTTGCTGTAACAGGCTTGTCTGCCTTTTATTTATTTTTATTACATGCATTTATTTTTTTATGTATCTGCATTCATTATTTTATATAGGATGTATTTCTATATTATATAGTATACTTTTGCACTTACTATTTATAGATAACCTTTTATTTGAGACTATCAATTATTTCATGAGTCTGAACCACCTTGGGTATTATTTCTCAGTCGGTGAAAGCCCAGAGGACCTTCAAAATGGGTGAAAATCATCCCAGACGTAGGTTTAAAGAAAGAAAGGAGCATTTAAAAAAAAAAAAAAAGAAAAAGAGGTAAAAGAAAAGCAGGCCTCCCAAAGGCTGTGGTGGAACCCAGTATTAGCAAATGCTTCTAGGAAGTTTGACTGAGAGCCATATGGCAATGTGGGGAGTATTATCCGTCTCTCCAGAAGTTGGTCTCTGAATCAGCCTATTGACTTCAACGGCACTTAATCATGTGTTTTAGTTCTTCTTTGAAAAGGCTTGCATTCCTGAATCATGTCCTCCGATTTTAACCACTAGACGGTACTTTGTTTTGTGGTAGCAGACAAGTTCAGTCATATTTCTGTGACTAAGTTTGCAAGTTTTGACTGCATCACTTGTGAAGTATGCTGATGAATATTCCCCTTCTTATCAAAATCCAAGCATTTGCCGCTGCCCTTGAATTTTAGGGGGAGACCAAGTGTCTTCCTAGGATGGAGTTGAGATGCTACAGGATACTCTGTGATTTGTTTTTATGGTGATCTGCAGAGCATTGTGGATGCTGCAGTGGAAATAAACAGGGCTGAAACCAGTGGTCTCAAAATACTGCCCTGAATTCTGCTTTGAAAAGCCCTGAGGGCTGCTGGTGATTGAACCCATATATTAAAACAAAAACCAGTTGTGCAGGTCCAAATTTGGATTGTATTTGGGTGTTGAAGGACGTTCTGGAGCCTCAGATATGGCTCTGCTGTGCCCAGAGGTCATTTGGATTGTGTATTTGGTGACAGAAAACGGTGAGTTTTGAGATATGCTCATTTTTTTCTGCTGCATCCGCAAGTCCCCCCAGCCCTGATGTTACGGAACAGGCAGATTTGCCAAGTACCAGCTGTGGGTTGTGAGAAGGCAGGACATGGGTACTGCAGGGTTCGAGTGGGCTTTGTTCACAACTACCACAGCATCAGAAATGCAGAGGCTGTGCCTTCCCCTCCCTGCTGAGGAGGTTCCCAGGAATTTCTACTCCACTCTGTCCCTTATTAAAAGGAAACTCCGGGCAACCCCATGTGCCACTACCTGTTTTGGCACAGGGAGTGTGTGTGGGGTAAAAAGTCCTGTCCCAGCCTGTTCCTGGGAGGGGGGGTGCACAGGCTTTGCTTTCATCCCTAAGAATCATGATATTTCAGCACAATTTTTTGTCTCACCTTTTCATGTTTTTACAGCTAAAGCAGTTTTTTACTTCCCAACTTTCAACATCTGGAATTCGGTTTCAGTTTATTAAAAAAAGAAAAAAAAAATAATTCCAAATCCCCAGTCTGGATGAAACACCAGTGCCTTTGTATCTGCCTACAATTTTTAGCTTTAATTTTGTGTGCTTGGCAAAGTAGTTGCATGTTCACTAGTTGCTGTTTTCTGATACTTCTCAGCCTTAACCAGGGTTTGAGTTGGGTTTTATTAATATTATTATTATTTTTCCTGGTAGACACTTTTCTAATTGGGGATAATACCAACATGATTAATTGAATTAAGCATGAGAGCAAGGTGGCTGATGCTCAAAGCTGTGTGTAGCTGCTGTCTTCTGCAGCGAGGTTGTCTCCCTGTAGCTGAAGTTGCTTAATGAGCCTCTTAGGCTCTATTTTTTTTTTTATTTATTTAATAAGGCAGTGTGTAGATCCCATTGACTTCCATTGTTGATTGGGATGCCTGACAGCCAGGAAATTAAGCCCCTTCTTTGTGACTGAGCTGAAGGCCAGATTTTCAAGGATTTTCGAATGCTTAGCACCCATAATTGGTGTTAGGGCATTTTTTTTTTTCTGGGTTGGTTTATGTTTGGTGTTTTTTTTTCTTTTTGGAAAAAGTTCAGTTCTCATTTGGACATTTAAATAAGAGTGAGAGATTATGATACTTGTAGCAACTGGTGTTAAAGAGATAAGAGAAAGTTTTATTAGCAGAAGCTGGCACTTAATGAGCTAGTTAGCTTACTGTCCAAATAGGAATTTTGTTCTTCTGCGTTTCTGCTTTGTTTGCAGATGCTGAGCATTTCTGAAAATTCTGGCCTTGGAGGAGAAGCTTCCTTGCTTCTACCTCATTTTTCTGTGTTTTCTATAGTGATTGTGAGTGGAAGGGTGGGAGGGGAGGGGGAGGTGAGGGGCTCAAAACGAGTTGAGTAAATTAGACAACTGTTGGAAAAAAGGGGGACATGCAAAATCAAGTGTTCTACTTGCCTAATCTGTTTAACACTAGTGAGCCACCGAGCCTTGTGGGACACAGGAATAAAAGGAACATCTGTGCAGGCCACATGGCACGCTCCGGAGGAGCCCTCCATCCCAAGCAGCTCTGCTCTATTTGCAAATTAAAGCTTCAACCAACATCAAAAAGTTGAGGTGGATCCCAGCTGAAAGGGGAGAACAAATGTTACCTCTTGGTGCAGTGAAGTTCACCCTGAGAGCAGCCGTCGTGGTCTTTTTAATGATGCTTTGGGCATGTGTTTCTAATGGCAATGTATTGAAAGGAAAAAAAGGGGAAAAAAAGTTATTTATTTTGGAAAAAATATGTCTATATTGAAGGGTTTCAGGAAATTGCTGAGTGTCTCAAGCTACAATCAAATACAGATATATGAGGTAAAAATAAGAATTGGTTGTTTCATTGAGTTTTCATTTGTTATTTTTATTTTCTTCCTTTTTTAAAATTCACCTGGATGGGGACATCCTGAGATTCCAAGGCTCTCCAGATGATCTTACTCCTTTTGTTTGCTGCTGGGATGGTGTTTTGTAAACAGCTCCATCCTTAGGCAGGGCCCTGGGGAGCTGCTGCTGCCTCACTCCCCCAGGACACACACTGGATGGGGAAGCAGCAGTATGTTTTTCTTTACACTTGCAACCTGTTAGAGTGTGGTAATTCTTGCAGAGATGCATCTAGCTTGAAGCTTTGCATTTTCTAGACAGTCTGTATTGTTTTTAACAGAGTCATGTATCAGCAAGCTGGGTAGTCTGTATCAAGAAGGCATGTACTTCTAATATGTAAATAGGAAAGGATGGTATTTCATCTTTATTCCAATGTACCCAGGGTGGCAATAACGCTTTTTAAATCCCTGAGAAACAGATTGTATATGGCAAAATTAATGTCTCAACTCTCCAAGTATTTTCTCTAAAATATTTGAATTTTTGCATTTATTATGCCACTTGTTTAAAATAACGAACGGTATCAGCCGTGCATTCAGAGCTTAATTGGTGGAACACAGATTTATTCTAATTTAAAACAGTCACTTAAAAAACAGTTTTGTATATATGTATACATGGGCACAACTTTTCATACAGTTGTCTGTTTTGGAGCAGTCTCTTAGGCACTGATGTACAAGTTGAACCTGTTTTCTTTTGTGCAACATGGCTTTGAGAAATCATTAGTTAAAACAGTACACTCTAGTTTCTTTACAGTCAGTAAACAGCCTAATGTGAGTGGTGCACATGATACCTGAAGTTATGCCTTTGATCGTGTTCTGAAATGTATTGTGCTGAATGCAGTCCCAGGGTGCACATGTATCTGTGTATGTATGGGTATATGTGTTGGTGAAGGCTGCATTAACAAACATCTGGCCAAGTAATGGAATAACATAGCCATCAGGAATTGCCTTGGCAAGACAGTGGTGGAAGAGCAGCCGCAGCACCACAGACTTGTGCTCGTCCATGTCACCCACCCCTGGCAGGGCATGGCTGTCTGGAGATGCTTTGAGTCCTTTTTTTTGAGTCACATTTTGTTATTTGTTGTTGTTGTTTCCTCAGCCACTTTCCATTCTGTTAAGCCATCATTTTGTAAGGACTTTTTCTCTGCCACCCGTTTTGAAACTGGTCTGTTAGCAGTGGGATGTTTTGCAGCTCACTGCAATGGCTTGAGGGGGAGTTCCTGCACTGATGAGGGTTAGGTGCTGGTACCCCATGCCAGATCCACATAGCAGTCCCTGACTCACTCCGGTGGAGTGCGGGAATTTCAGATACTTTCTTGTTTTGCAGCTATTGCCTCTTTTCTCGCACCACACCTCTTACTATTCCCCTGAACACATGGTCATGTATCTACTGCCTGTCAAGGTTTGTCCTGTCTGTCCCCAGACAGGCCTTGATGTGTGGTGGCATTTCCAGCCTGTGCCACCCAGACGCTACTGGATGGTGATGCGCTGTGCTACTCCTTAGGTCACGGCATAACTTTTGACAACTCTTTAAATGCATCGAGTGCTGCATTCTGTCTTGCAGTTTGATGTATAAAACAGTACTCTTGGTTCCTTCAGAAGCCCTGGGAGCAGCTGAGCCTCAGGGTATAGATGCACAAAGAGGGCTGGAAGCATCAGGGAAAGGTGAGAATGGTGGGGCTGACTTCATGCTGTTGAGATGAAGTCCATAGTGGTTTGACAGATTGCCTGAGCTCTGTGCCTCTGCCTTTGAGATTTAAATAGTGAAATATTAAAACTTGTCTTTCAAATCTGTTCAATATTACAAAGATTAATTTTTGTTGGGGGCAGATTAATAGGTTTCCTATTCTGATTAATACAGTGATAATAAAAACGTTGTGATTGCTGGAATTAATGAAGCCCAGATTCTTGTTTCAAGGTTTGATTGACTTTGTACTTCAGTTGTGCTAAAGCTGCTGCCTCTCATTGTCCGTGTTTTAGCTATAGCCTTCAGACAACCTGGATGGGAGCAAGGCAGTGCAGGAGAAGGTCTGTATTGGAGGTCACAACAGAGAATCTGTTGGGGCATAAGTTTTATCAGAATGGTCAAGAGTTTTGCGCATGTTACAGCATTATTTGAATTTCCCTGTCTGTAAGCCAGCAGGCTATTTTTGTATAACTTGTAGAAGAGGAGTGTCCAACTCAAATGTGTGGGTGCATCATTAAAAGCTTCAATTTGTCAATGCCAGATCAAACTCAAATGCGTGGGTAGATCATTAAAGGCTTCAGTTTATCAGAACTGATCTATTATCTGTTCCTTTCCCTCCCTCACTCTTCCCTTCAGCGCTACATGTGCTTTCCACAGGCTCTCCAGTGCTGAGGACCATGGAAGGGCCTGAGCTGCCTCCGTGCCCCCTGGGCTCCCTCCTGACAGGCAGCCGCCTTGCTGGGCTCAGCCTGGAGCTGGAGTGCTGATGAGCCAGCTGACTGTTTGTTGAAGACAGCTGATGGAATGGTTTTTGAGGCTTCCAGTGTTTTGAGCCCCAGACTTCATGCCCTGAGAGTTCATGTCTTTGCGAGCTCTTGGCTCCCATTAATCCCAAGGGATTCAAAAGATGCAGGTGGAGGCTGGGCACAGGAATTACGTGATGATCACATAAACCTTGTTCCCTTGGGAAGCCTGGGAGTATTTTGGTGAGGTCAGTTTTGATGGTGTAGGAAACACCCGTTTATCCAGGTGCACTGGCAAAGTTTAGACCAGACTGGGATGGGATGTCTGCCTATCCCAACACTGCTGCTTCTTCCTTGTGTAGAAGGTCTGCTAACTTTCAAATCTGTTTCTTGATGCAAAGATGCCAAGATATTCCTCATACTTGAGAGGGGAAGGAGAATGAGGGAGAAGAGTGATCTGGAGGTGAGGATGGTGATTCTGTAAGCTGTAGCCCTCATCTGCTTCAGACCAAGTATATTATTTAGACATACCACTTTGCCTCAAAAGAGCATGAAGTCTTTTGAGCAAGCATTAGCAAAAATGAGTCTCCTCATCTTCTAAATGGGGCTAAAGATGCTTTCCTGCTCCACAGACAGATCATGGATAAAGATTACTAAGCAGCTGAACATTGTGGTGCAGCAGGTCAGCTGGAGAAGTCTTGCCCCAGCATCTGTAGGTGCAGGTTTCTGCTTGGGCACGGACCCATCTACATACCTGTCATCAAGTGCAGCAATAAAGCGAGCCTCAGATGTGTGTTTCTGACACTGCTCAGTTGCTGCTCTCTTTCTTACAAATAAAACACAATTGATGAAAGATGTTGGGTCACTTTTGGTTTGCAAGTATTTCAGAGTTTCTGAGAAAGAAGTCATGTTTAGCATAAATGCTGTTTAAAACCCCCTTTAGATCTGTTTTTATTGTGCAGCACAGTTCTATAATAGGGTCACATAATCTCTATATTTAGAGTTCTGACCTTTTGTGATCTTTGTTGAGTTCAACAAAGAATGGGAGAAAAAGCCTTGCGGAGAAAGGCGGGAGAAAGCCCCAATGCCATAGAAGTACCTACATTTGTCTTATGAAATATCATGTGGTTGTTGCAAAGACAGAAGCTTCCAGATGTTCCTGAGGAAGGCATCAGTGGACTACCAAAATACTCAACACCATGAGGTGAATTTTAGAGGTGGCAGTTCTGGCCACGGCCAAAGTGCTGGTAGATGTGAAAAGGCTGGGAGCAGCTGCTGCCTTGGGGATGCTGTGGAGGGAGAAGATGGGGGAATTAAGAGGTCAGAAGCACCACATGTGATTTTTACTTACCTATTTTTTCCTGCCCCCAGTCCCTCAGGAGATTTGCTGCTGTTGCAGAGTTTTTCTCCTGTGGGGTTTCTTGCTGCAAGTCCCTGTCACGTAGCAGAGGCTCTCCTGGGCACTGGTGCATCCGTAAGGGCAGCACATGCCCTTCCCAATTTGGGCAGGCGCTGGAGCTGCTCCTTAAATCCTGTGTGGTTTCATTGATGCGATACAGAACAGCTCTGGGAGCACCCTTGTTCATGCTTAGCACCCTTGTTCATGTTTCTGAATGTGATACTTTGTCAATGAAGAAATTACACATGTTATTTTAAAATAGCTGTGTTAGTAAAATGGATGTTTCATCAGCACAGCGAGCAGCTTCCTCTGAGCTGAGCTTAAACTCAATCTTTGCTACTAATGACTGGGGAAAAAAACCATGCAAACTGGTATTTCTTAACTGATGTTTGCAAATTTTGCCTTTTCACCTTGAGCATCAAATAGTTTTCAAATGTGTTTTTTCCTTATCTCGGAGGCAAGATCTCATTGCTAACAAGAGATTCTGCATTTTGTTAAGGTTTTATCAGGATGCTGTGAGTGAAGGCAGAGAGTAAATATTTCAGAAATTCTGAGACTGTTATGGTTTCATAATGCAAAGTAGGTTAAAGTATCTGGATTTTGTGCACGGTGCAGTGTTTTCGAGCAGAATACGGATTTGGATGGTGACACTTTTTGGTATTTGGAAGGAACATGAGCTTGCCTGTCAGAGCAGCACATTGCAAATGAGAAATAACTGTGTTTTCAAAAACCTTGCTTAATATTCTAAATTTCAGTATTATTTCAAGCCAAATAGTCTGCCATGTGGTAATGCTTGGGGCGTAGAAATACTCCCATAATACTCTCCCAACCTCCAGCGTTTAGAGCCACCTTTTATTTTCAAAGGGAAACAGTAGGCTTTGCTATGATTCTAAGTGAAGTTTTAAAACATGTTTTTGTCTTTCAGTCTGCTGAGAACATTTTTTCTGAGTGACTCCAGCTTCCAGACACATTTGCCATGATAAGGGTTTCGGTCCTTTCCTGTGTTTGCCCTGAGTCATGAGTGGATATGTGTGATGCCTGCAAGTAAAACTGGTGAGTCGTCTAAGCTGAGTTTGCAGTAACTCTCACTTACTTTTTTTTTTTTACAGTCTCTCTTTCCCTCACTCCTTTCTCCTCTTCTTAATGTGGTGGGGTTTGTTTTTTTGAATTGTCTGTACTTAAAAGCAAGTCACCACTGTTCTTAAAAAAAAAAAAAAGACCTTCATTGTCATGAAATAGCAGTGGTACCAAACTTTATCAATAGAGAAAAAATACTCCCCTAGTGCTTTTCTTCTCTACATCCTCTCAAATCCCATGAGCCAGGAAGTCTTTGGTGGTGAAACTGGAGTTCAGTGGAGTGGGCAAAGCTACTGCCCCACACTGAAGCCTTGCAGATAGACAGAGTCTAAAGATGCTTATGTGGGCAATTTGTGTCATGATAAAATATGAATACAGAGAGGTCTTCTCTGCATCGTGTGTTACATGATGGACTCTCAAAGGAGCCATTGCCAACAAATAATTAGCTCTGCTGTTGGCTGCACTTACATCCCAGTGACAAAATGGTGTCACTGGTACACGGGAGAGCTGTCTTGTCACATGCTCTTGCCTTGTTCAGCGTGACGTTGCTGCTGCCATGCCCAGCCTGGAGGAACACAGACACAAAGCCTTAATAGCCAGTTTTGGCCAGGGTGCTCTTGGTCAAGCTTGAGAGATTGGTGTGAGGCCCTTCTGTGCTAAGGGGCAGTTGCCATTTCCCCATGGTGTTAGCCAACTGAGAAGCCTGTTGGTCCCTTTGTGCCAGATGAGTGATGGTTGTGCCTCTTCTGGCTGTCCCTGTCCCCCACAGCCTGGCACAAAGAGCCTTCTTGTGCCATCTCCTGTTACCCACCTCCTGATTACCTCTCCTGACAAACAAAGTGAGAGGAGGGATAACATTTCTTCATTAATCAGAAGACCGAGGTTGAGAAAACAAGAATCATCTGATTTCACAGGAAAATTGGGAAGTCTATGCAAGAAATCTTTCAAAACTAGGAAATCTGCATAATTAAATTGTGTGGGGAATGTGAGCACAAAATGTTTTTTTAAATAAATTCAGGTTTCTATTATATATGTAATATCCCTCTGTGTGTTAGAAAGTGCATTTCAATTCAAAGAATATAAAACTTGAGAAATTCACACACTGGTGAATTGTGGTGGAGTTTGAAGTTTCTATTTTTTTCTTCTTTTCCAGAGGTAGCATAATTACCATGTCATTTAGCAAAGATTATAATAGCTGTTCAGTTTTTACCGACTGGTGTAGTAAACAGTTGAATAAACCCATATGGCAGCTCAAAGTGTGCATGCAGGAGAGGGATTCTTACCACTTCCTTCATGTCTGAATTACCAACCTTGCTGATACGACTCAGATCCCTAAAGAGGGACCGACTCCAGACTTCTCCACTGATGCAGAAATTTCTCACTGCTGTCACATCTGAATCAATTGATTTTAATCATGGTGGCTAGCTAATTAATTATTTCTTTGTGCCCATGAAGTATGCATGGAAAACTTGGGATTATATGCAAGGTACATGGCTCTACTGGAAGCAGTCTGTGCATTTGCTTAATACTCTTTTAACAGCTGTAAATAATACCTGGAGTCTGAATCTTAATATCCAAGCCACTATTAAAGGTGGAGGCCCTTCTGAGGCTGGCATAGGTGAAGTGTGACATCAGTGGGTATTGTGATAGCCCCGTGGCACTGCCTGTGACTCAGGTCTGGTCTCAATGGTGGCAAATGGAAGGACCTCAGAATGTTTTGAAGCACCCTCTTGAAATACCAGGTTGAGTAGTGGAGGTACGGAGATGTGGCCAGCTGGCATCTGGAGTAAGGACAAAGTCTTTGAGTAGTGTGCCCTCTGGATACAGTGTTAAACAAAAGTGTTGAAAAGAAGGATTATTAATTCTCTCCAAATGCTGGCTTGAGCAAAGAAAGACACGTGCTATTCCTTCTAAAATTCACTTACTTCCAGTTATCTTAAAATTTTCATGTCACACAATAGCTGTAAAATCCCTTCTGAATGCATTAGACTCTCTAGATGCTTAGAAAATATTGCAAAATAATAATATGAAATGATGAAGCATTGAGCAGTCCCACTGGAAAGGAGCAGTTGGCCAAAACTGGTGCTTGTGCTCATCTTAACCCTGATGTACGACCAGCCCTCCACCATAATTCTATCAAGAGATGGTAAGTTGCCTAGCAATGTGCTGACTGCAGAGGGTACATGTTGAGCTAATTCAGTTTTTGTTCTCGTTTTCCTTGAGAGTTCAGCTTAAAGGAGCGATCCTTTCTCTGGCTGCGGCAAGAGCCACTTCTCGGCGGTCTCTCTTGTTGCCCGCTCGAGTGTCCCTGGTGATGACGAGAATTCATTCATCGCCGTGCACGTTTCAGAAGTTTCCAGCTTATTGAGTAACCAAATGTGGTTTCTGCTGATTGTGTTGACTGAATACGTAGGGCCTTTCGAAGAGGCAAGGGTTTTATTTAAAGCAGAGCGGTTAGTTGTATACCATTTTATGGCAGGCAGAGGTCATCTAGGGTAAGCAGCCAGAACACTGAATTGCCTCGTTGCAGCACCAAGGAAAATGAGACGGAAAGTCACAGTAAAAGGCTTTAACAAATTGCTTATAGTTATGTGTGTTTAAAAGTCAAGGAACTGGTGCTGTGTACCTTTTTAAATTGGAGATAACCCTGCTTGTGTGATAAATTAAGAACAGAACACGTCAGAATAATGGGGTGATACTAGAAACACAGTGTCACAGTGAGTTGGCGGCAGGTTCGATGCTGCACACACCAAGCTGATGTGGTGCTGGAAACTGGCTCTGTGCCTGTGCAACTGGAGGCACCTCCAGCAGCCTTCCTGGGACCTCCTCTGTCAGGGATGCCCTGCTCCTGCCACAGTCCTCCAGTGGACAGGCTCCTGTTACACACAGGGCTCTATCTGCCTGTGACGTTTCTTGTGATAGCCAGGGAGCAAAACCCAAAGGGGCTTGTTGCAGCTGCAGAGCAGTAGTGGGTTCTCCCAGGTCAGTGGCTTGTGCTAACCTAGATGGGTGTTGGTGGGACGAGGGGAGTGGGGCAGAGCACCAGGAGCCAGGCCCAGCATCCCCCAGCACAGCTGCACATCAGGAGAGATATCAGCAGCCTGGAGATGGCACTTCTCCCAGGATCTCCCTTCCTCTTTAAAGTATCAGTGGCTACAGGAAGACTTTGCTTTTCTGAAACTTTTCTGTCCATGGAACTTTCTTTGTGGCAGGTGGGAGAAGAAGTAATTTTAACAATTTAATATACTACATAATGTGTTTTATAAGCTGGTGTGAATGCTCCTAAGTATTTTGGTCTTTTTTCATAACACAATGAACCTAATATTGGTAAAAATACAGATCTTAGCTGCCACCATAAAGAGAGGCTAGATTTAATAAACAGTTATGAATGTTGGCAGCTGCCTATCAGATTGTATAACGTTGGCTATAGCGCATGAAGACAGTGTCAACTTACATTTTATCTCAGAAGTATTTTCAAAGCATTTATTTTGCTTTCTCTTGAGTCCTTAACCTAATTCAAGTTATATAATTGGCGGAATATTTTTCCACACCGCTAATTGGCTGGGTGCCAGCGTGGAAACCATTGTCTGACTTGATGATGATCAGGAATTAACATGACATTTGCGTGGTGGTAATGGAATACATTAGTAATGTAATTCATGACTGTAAGAAAGAGACCATCATCTCCCACCTCTGATCAGCAGGAGGGGCTGGGAGGATGATGAAATGCTCCCAGCAGGCACCTCACAGCAGTGGCTGGCCAATCTCGATGTCAAATTTAGTTTTAAATTCTTCAGACAAAGCTGTAATGCTTACCAATTAATTACTACAAATGTCAATTAAAAATCTACCAAATAATGCAGTAAGATTAAATTTCAATTAGAAAAATTACATTTAACAAGGAAGATACAACATTATTTTAATGAATTCTGCTGAAGGTGACAGTGTATCTAGATATATTTATACCGTGTAGGTGGATCTAAATTCATTGGATGATGTTAACCATGTTACTCCGTGTACATATTAGTTTTGAAAATTATTTCCACTTTGGCTATGTCCTGGAGGAGATGGAGCATCAAGGGGCATTTCTCATCACCAGGAGAAAGGGGAATTTCACGCCTCCTAAGTACAAAAAATCTCACACCTAAAATGAGAGCTCTGCTGTAGACTTCTCTCCTGGCCTGATTAGTAGTGGTTTTCATTGCTTTGTGAAACCAAATACAGAATTTTAGTTGCAGTAGTGGAACAAGCCCTGATTTTTGCTAGGGCTATAATGATTGCTTGGGACATTTTTTTTTCAAGCAATCTGTTTTATCACACAAATAAAATCCATTATTCTGTTAAGTCACTTAACAAGAAAATATTCTGCTTCTTGAAGTGGTGAGCTGTAAGACCTGAGCAGAGCTTTTATCTAAGGCTTCACCCTGGCTTGGTAGAGTCTTGGAATACATGGTTAAAATCCCTTAGTTGATACTGCAGATGTGTTTTGAGCCAGGAGTGGCAGAGCAGAGAGGTCACGCAACTTTAGAGTTGGTGTGGATCATGAGTGTATACCGGCACCTCATGGGTGCAGAGTGTTAATAGTGCAAAGTGGGGTTTGTAGATGGAGTTTGAGTTTACAGTAACTGTGTTTTTACTGAACAAGGCAGATCTTAATGCTGATAGAGATGCCAGTGCTTTGGGAAGGTGTGAGAAGTGTGCACTTGCTGGTGTGGTGCAGGGTCAGAGCTGGGGTGTGCAAGCAGCTATCCTTTTGGTATTAAAGCATTTCTGAGCCAAGGCCTTTAATTACTATCTGAAGAATACTTTCTGAGCTTCCTTCAATTTTTTTTTTCCATGAGGATTTATTATGTTTTCACACCATCATGTCTAAAATAGGTAAGAAGGAAGACATAACTGAAGAAACAGATTTTATGTGTCAAGCTGGTGCTGAGAGAAGTCCCTCTCAGGGACCAGAGACTCCTTTTCCTTGGCACTGCTGTGTCTGGAACCACTGAAATTCAACCAAATTAAAAGTAAAAAAAAAACAAACAAAAACCCCAATGTGCATGCAGAAAATCAGGAAAGCTGAAAAAGTACTCATGGCAGGTTAAAGTAATGATGTGCTCTTCAGTAGATGGGCTTTTCCTGTCCCTTGGTTGCTGTTCAGGCTTTGACCACTGCTAGGTGAAGGCAATGAGCATGTTCTCTCTCTCACTGCTGCCTTTGGGATAGCATTGGGTATTAATAACAGCTTTACAGGATCATTCCTGCTTTGTGCTATTACCTGATAAAACTATCATCAGCAGGAGATGGAAGACAGCCTTTTTTTTTTCCATAAGGGCCTCAGGAAATGGATGTTATACAAGTGTAGGAGCAGCCGAAACATTTTCTCACCGGTCCTCTCAGACAGCGAGGTGATAGAGAGAAAGGTAGAGCAAGGCAGACTCATTTCCTCACTACCAGCCAGAAAGCTTTAAACAAAGAGGCAGGGAGGGAAGAGTGGGAGCACATAACATCTTTCAGCCAGGAGATGATGGCTTGAGGAGGCTGTGGATTTGGGGCACCCACTGGTCAGACAATTAGGTGGCAGCTGGAGCTGCTGCTCTTAAAAACCCATTTTCCCAGCGACTTTCAGTTCTACACAGGACTGGTCATTTTCAGATTTGAGCTCTGGAATGACGCTCTTGCTCTGGCTGTTGTTTGAGAAGTGATGTATGTGGTACAGCAGGAGCAGAGCACCTTCTATATCCCAAGTTCTGCTGTGTTGCCATGTCTTGTGTGGGGTTTGTGCATGGCATATGTGAGGCTTGTGCCCATCCTGAGCACCCAGGGTGCTGTCTGGTTTCCTCCTGACTTGTTGTAGGTGAAGATTTCTGCCTTCACTAGGGAAGTGCTTACCTGTTTCTGTAAGAGCTGTCCAAACATCTTGAAGGAAGAATATCTTTGACTTTGGAGGAAATATTTATGTGTCTTTTGGCTGGTGGTTGTTTTTCCGTAGTGTGGGGTTATGTCAACTATATTACATTGAGGGAATGCGAAGCTGGGGGAGAGAAACTTTAATAAGCTGCCCTTGTATTGCCAGTTTGTTCCCAGCTTTCATCCACTGATTTACATCCCATCTGAAGTAAAAATACCCAGACTTCAGTAGTTTGTTTACCTTTGCTTATATCACTCTGGGGTGACCTGAGGAGATGTAAAAACTGTTCTCACTCTGACATTTGCGTGAGCCGTGAGGTAGAGTGAGAGGAGACAGATGCTGTGCAAAGTGAAAAGGCAGCAGGGTTTATTAAGTCTTCATCGTACTATGGTTTGTAATATTTAGACAAAAGCAAACATCTCCAGGGAGTGCTAATGAAATGGGAATCTGGAGAAGGCTCTCTGAGCTCGTGGCAGATCCTGTCCTCATCAGGTAGCCACGAGCCACGTGGAGGGGGCTGTGACGGCTGTCTCATGGAGGGTGCGTACAGCTGCTTCGGGAGGAGAATGTGGACTTAAAGTACTTTCATAGGACAAAGGCATTATATTGTCATCGTGATAATGCACCTGGGAAAAGTAGCCTGAAATACTCATTGTCTTCACTAATACTCCTTCCCAGCAGAGCCTTAAGAGATCATTCTCACTTTGATATGCAAGGGAACCAAATACAGAGTTGTTTGTCATGAAAATCCCATTTATACACGGCGGCTGTAAAATTCCAGATGCTGAGTGTTAGAGGGAAGCTGCTCCGTCATCGACCAGTCGAGGGGAGAGTTGGCTATAAAACCAAGCTGTACTTCCCTCTTGACAGGGGTGTGGTGCTTGTGCCTTCAAAAAAACCTTCAAGAGTCTGCCATGCCAAGCCTTTGTGGATTTTCTCACAAGTTAAATAATAGATAAGTCTGAGCAAGGAGATAGATATATATGGAAGGAAGACCTTTGCTCTAGGAAAATATCCATCATTGTTTCTTACGATACAGTTTAAGAGTGTGGTGCAGAATGTCTCAAGCATTTGGGGTCCCCCTGTTGCAAAGGAGGGGCCTGGGGCTGCTCTTGGCATCTCATAAGCATTCAACGTCCTCTAGACTCCAGGGCAGCGGGATCTGGCCCTTGCAGAAAGACAGGCAGTGTTTTGGGGCTTGATGCTTATTGTTTTCATCAGAGCTCCACTGGAACCAATGAAGTTGCTGCCACCACTGCTTGGAGCAAAAGTGACTACAGCTGAACAAGAGACACAAAATTACCAATTAAAGAAGGCAATGCCAAGCCTATTATTTTACTCTTGAAAAAACGTCTTGTTTCCCAGTCTTCCCCCCTCCCCCACCATGGAGCCAATCTTGGAGATGTTAATGTTCTGTTGTCATGTTTGTTTAACATAATTTTTTGACAATGCCTTTTTAGGGTCAAAGCCTGAAGTTTTTCTCCATGTGTTTTCAGCTAGGCAGAATTCCTAGTGTCTCAATGGGGCTTCTTCCAAAATAAGTGAAGATTAATTCTTCTCAGCTTAATTGGGAATTTCATCTGAATAAACAGAGTAAAAGTCCAGTCTTTGTTGTACAATCAAATGCTGAGCCACAGAATGGTAGGGATTGGAAGAGACCTTTAGAGATCATCTAGTCTAACCTGCCTGCTAAAGCAGGTCCTACCTAGATCAGGTCACACAGGAACATGTCCAGGCAGGTTTTGAGGCCCTCCCAAGAAAGAGCATCCACACCCTCCCTGGGCAGCCTGGGCCAGGGCTACCTTACCTCAACAGTGAAATAGTTTTGCCTTAAGTAAACTTAAAGAATCTTTTGTGTTCCAGCTTCTTTTCATTAGCCCTTGTCCTGTCACTGGATACAAGAGAAAAAAAAAGGATGCTCCAGCCGCCTGACACCCACCATTTAGATATTTGTAACTGTTAATGAGATCCCCCTTCAGTCTCCTCTTCTCCAGACTAAACAGCCCCAGGTCCTGCAGCCTTTTCTCATATGGAAGGTGTTCCAGTCCCCTGATCATCTTGGTAGCCCTGCACTGGCCTCTCTGCAGCAATTCCCTGTCCCTCTTGAACTGGAGAGCCCAGAATTGGAACAACAGCGAAAAGTTGCTGCAGATGGGCTGGTTCTCACCTGTGAATTTGGTGGGCAGAGCCCTACACAGTGGCTTATTGCTTACGTGATACCCTGGGCTACCATGACCTGGCCATGTCCTGCCTTCCGGCCCAAACCTGCCTCGTGCCTCGTGTTGCCCAGATCGCTGCATGCGCTCGGGCACAGCTCAGTGAGCTGAAGACGGTGTTACTTTCAGAGATTTGGCCTTAACCTGGAATTTCCATGTTTTTGTGGGTTTAAGTCAAACCTTAATACCACTTCAACAAAATGTTTTCGTGGTTTAATGTTCTTACAGTTTTTTACAGTGTTTCTTTTAAATTCTGTCACTGAAGTGTATGAGAGTTGACAAGTGTAAATATGCAGTTAGACAATTTCAAAAGTGTATTATTTACTGATCGACCATAATGGCTCCAAAGGAGCCATTATACTCAATCATATCATGTCACTCTGTGGCACTTATTATGATGGTAATATGGATATGCATATTATTTTTTTGAAAGCATGAGAAGCATTATTGTGTGTGTGTAAAAGCTGTTTTTAATTGTCAGTACTGCTCTGAGCTCTTTTTTTTGATATCAAAAATTTAAACCACCTATGGCTACCAGCCTGCAAATCATGGTAGCAAAAAGCCATGTCTATAGGAGGATGGAAAAGCCACGCTTGATATTTACAGCAGTGTGACTGTACATCTCCTTTATATGGCTCTTTTACAGCTTTATTAGATCCGAGAGCAACCTAGAACCCTAACCTGAGACTTGGCAGGTAAAAGCTTTCTATTTTATCTCTGCAGCTTTCATCTGCTCCTGTAAGCTCTTCCCTTGACTTCCTAATTGTGTTTGTGACATTAGCAAATGGCTGGTCTGGAAATACCATGCAGTGCAAGTCACATTAATTCAGGGACCTTTTTTTTTCTCTTTTTAAGGTGTCACAGAAGATGTCTTTTTGTGGCACCGGGGTAGAGAAAGGAGGAGAGAGAGAAGGCACAATGAGAACATTGAGCCATGTAAAATAAAAGAAAGAGACAAGCAGAGAGCAAGGGTGCTAAATATGCTTCAGCCTTTCGATAGAGCTGGCTTTAGTAAAGAAGGAGGTAAGAGAATGTAAGCAATATCTTGCTTGCTAGAAAATGTCTTTTGTAGAGAATATGGGAGGAGAGTTTAATGACTGGAGGTGAGGAGCTAAGGTGTGAATCTGGCGTGTACAGCAAATCAATTGTAGAACAATAATTAGAGAGAGGAGGAGGAATCAGAAGTGTTTCTTAACTTAGAAATGAGGATGTGACTGGCTGCTGGCTGTTGCTACTCAGAGTTAGGTAAAAAAGAAAGGAATCTGTTGGGCAAAGCCCTCACTGCAGAAGAAAGTCAAGGTGAAATCCAGTTTAGGGTTGTTGAGGAGGAGATGCAGAAGAAGTGAAAGCAGTCTTGACAAAGAGCTCTCTGCTATTTGAGAGGGCAGTGATACATCTGTGGGAGCTGCAGAGCAGGTGAGGGGCTGAGCCCTTCCTGCCTGTGTGGGAGAAGGTGTCTCTGCCATGGGACTTAAGCAGGGGAAAGCAAGATGATGATTTCTCTTTGTGTTTTTGTTTTGGTTGATGAGTGTCAAAGCAGATGAGTACTTTGTCTTTTCTGTTCAGACTTTAGGAATAGTTCTGTTTTGTTTCTCTGTTATCAGAGGAGTTATTTTCCTTGTTCTGAAAGGAACTGGCCTAATTACTGAATTATGGTTTTCCTCTCTGATTCTAAAGAATCTTCTGTTGGAAATGCATTTTGCTTTAAATACGGATGATTAACGCTAAGATACTAGAATGAGCCTATTTGGAGTAGATCAGGAGTGGAAGGACACATATATGTAATTTTGCAGATCTTGAACTGATAGCAGTCAGATTTTCTCACAACAGTTTTTAAATTAATAAAAGTAACAAGTGTTTTTCAGCCAATTCTGCATTAATTCCAACTTGTCTGTCTTTCTGACATGGTATTAAACCTATTTGTCCTCTTTTGAAATACTGAACAAGAAGCATAAAAGCAAGTAAATAACTCTTACTATTTCTATCCTTGACCTATATAAACAACTGTATATTCAAGCTCAGGATTGAGCCTTGTATTTGTGAAAAGGCTAAGGCAAGTTAAGCTTAATTACTTCTTTTGAGGAGCTTCCTGTTCAGAGAAGTTACTTGTTGAAATCTCATCACCCGCAATACGAAATGTGCTGTTGCTGCTGGGATCGTTAGTTTAATATTCTGAATAAATTGTATAAGTACTCATTTGTGTGAGAGGATGGGATTTATGAAGCTACAGTGCATTTGTACACACACGCACTAGCACACAACACTTGTTGATGATTCAGAGAAGGAGTAGAGTAATTCAGCTCTTGGACTGCCTCACGTGTGATTGGCTTCCTTTCTGGGGGACTTATTTTAGGGAAAAATCAATGTCAACTGAAAAACATTCCATTCTGAAAAGACAAAAATTCCCCTACTTGTGAAAATGTGTCTTGGCAGCTGATTTAACTTATGATACAAGATTTAACACTTTTCACTAAACATGAATATTTACCATGGCAACAGCTACGTTACGGGCCACATGTTGGAGACTTGCACGCTGTTGCAGAAACTTGTAGCTCGCCACATTTAGCCAAGTCCTTGTTTCCACCGGCAGAAGGAGCCCACTCCTGCAGCTGCTTTGGGCATGGGTGTCCTGGCAGGGTCGGTGGGCAGCCTGCCTGCCTGCAGCAAGCCACAGCTCACCTCACTGGCCGGCGTTCACTGGTCATCGGCACCGCTGTGCTACATGCAGATAAAACACTTCATGACAGAACAACCTGATAAAAAGCTCGTGTTTGCCTCTGATTTGCCTTTCCAGTGGCAGGCTAGGAAGAGCTTCCTAAAAGTCTCGCTTCTCCAGACTTTTCCCCCCTGCATCTCTCCCCATCACTCCGCAGCTGTAGGCAGATCAAACCCATTTTGCCGCGTGTAGTAGCAGGTCTGCAGTGGCCCCTGGCCACTCTGCCCTCTGCCGTGCTCCCCTGCTACTGTCTCAACTCCTTGTCACCTTTCATTTGCGGTGTAAGTGGCTTTTCAGGCGACGTTAATTGAATCATGCTCATCAGGGACTTAATAAAAGCGTGAGGGCCAGGACAGAGCCCTGGCAGATGGCAGCCCCAGTTGGTGTGTGGCTGGGGCTGGGCTGGTGCACTGCAGGCAATGGGCTGTCTCTTCTGCAGGAGCAGAAAGTTCATGGCTTTGGAGTTGTGAGGAGAGCAAGCCAAAATGAGCAATTGTTTAAAATGGCCTCATGTGAATTAGGTTACAGTTAAGTGTGGGGTTTTTTTTTTCCTGGAACAGAACTAGATAACCATTCAGTAAAACTAAACACTAGCTATAAAGGACTAGATGTGAAACAATAAGAGGATTTAACTTTAATCACAAATATCTGCAGGTGCCTTGGGTAGGAGCAGAGGCGAGACGTGATCATTCTCTACAGCT
>WBNH01001466.1:1276-35700 GCA_013401255.1 Urocolius indicus
CCGCCCGTTGCCCTCCCATTGCCCTCCCATTGCCATCCCGTTGCCCTCTCATTGTCTGCCCATTGTCCACCCTTTGCCCTCCCGTTGTCCACCCATTGCCCTCCCGTTGTCCACTGGTTGTCTGCCCATTGCCCTCCCGTTGCCCTCTAGTCACCACCCATTACCCACCCGTTGCCCTCCCGTTGCCCGCCTGTCGCCCGCCGGTTGCCCGCCCGTTGCCCTCACGTTGACTGCTCATTGCCCACCCTTTGCCCTCCCGTTGCCCGCCCGTTGCCTTCCCGTTGCCAACCCATTGCCCTCCTGTTGCCCACGGCGGTGGCGGGTGGCTGGGCTCTGCGGCAGCTGGGGGCAGTGGGGCAGGCCACCTGCATCACTTGCCCAGTGCCTTGCTCTGCACCCCCACCTCCCCCCACAGGGGTCTTGAGGCTGAACCCGCTTCCATGCAGAGCCCAGAAGGAGATTTTTTCCCCCCGGCCTCGCTGGCTGCCAAGGTGTAGCCCTTGATTCAGGTGCCGTCCTTGCCCTGCCCGCCAGCCCTCGTCGGTGTTGGGCTCACCAGTGGCCAGCCAGCCCTGCCAGGTGGGCACCTGCCAGGCAGCTGCTGCACCACCTGGCACCTTCAGGCTGCCAGGCCTGGGCTGGCTTTGCAAAGCATGTGCTCCTCACGCTTGTACTTAGCAAGAGAAGCCTCCCAAAGCTCTGCAGAGAAGCAGTGAGCGCTCACCTGAGGCCAGAGGCAGCCGGGAGCGAAAGTGTTTTTAATAAGACTGCCCTGATTCCTCTTCCCTGTTGAGGAAAGGGAAGGGGAAGGAAACAACAGTGTGCAGAGGGACAGGCAGGACAAGCATGGGGTACAGATAGCCACAGGGAAATGCCAGCCACCTTGGCTAGCCCAGGAGAGGGGATATCCCTGAGGGTCCCCACTGTGCTGAGGCAACTGCAGCAACCAGCCCCTCAACAATGGAGTTGACACCATTCCCATCCCACCAAGAATCCCTTACCACAGGGACTGGTGTGCCACCTCCCCTTCAGGGCCCAGCCAGCATCACTGTGCCCCAACAGGGACAGGTGACGCTCCAGAAGCATCGTCTCTTGTCCCCAAGGATCATTTACCTTCTTTTCTGCCCCCCTTCCAAGCTGCCAGGTATGGTTTTAGCATCTTGGTCCTTCCTCACGCAAGGACAGAGAAGCAGATCCCAAGATTTCTCCTCTCCTGTTCAGGTTAACAGAGCTGGGGAAGGGTCTAGAGAACAAGTCTGTAAGAGCTGCTGAGGGAGCTGGGGGTGTTTAGCCTGGAGGAGACTAAGGAGAGACATGATCACTCTCTGCAACCACCTGAAAGGGTGTTGTAGTGAGGTGAGGGTCCATCTCTCCTCTCCACTAATGAATGACAGGACAAGAGGAAACAAGAGGGTCTCAAGTTGCACCAGGGGAGGTTTAGATTGGACATTAGGAAGAACTTTTTCCCTGAGAGAGTTGTCAGTCACTGTCCCAGGCTGCCCAGGGAGGTGAGGGAGTCCCCATCCCTGGAGATATTGCAAAGCCGTGTAGCTGAGGTGCTGAGGGCCATGGGTTAGTGATGGGCTTGGCAGTGTGAGGTGAGGGGTTGGACTTGATGATCTTAAAGGTCTTTTCCAACCAAAATGATTCTATGTCCGACCTATTTGCTTACCTCTCAGCTCTACCACCTCAACCCCCATCCTCTCATCAGTGAGCGTGGCCCATTTCTAATCATTTCCAGCACCTTTCCACTCCCAGAGATGGGTCTGCAGAGGGAGATGGGGCTTTCCCAGTGCTGCCTTCCTCTGCCTTCACAGCCTCTGTGCCCTGCTCTGCCTGCCTTGGCACTGCTGCTCCAGGAACAGCTTTGTAAGCCTAGAGAAAGAACATCTCTCTTTTTGGCCCTCAGGTCATTGTCGGGTCATTGCCAGCCTGTTCATGTCGTTAAACAGCACTTGGAGAAATAAAACCCAGAAACACAGTGACCTTGGACTTTGATTATATTCCCTGCTTTTAGACCTGACCTGCTCAAGTCCAGCTTCCAGCCCTATCCCATCAGGACTCAGCCCAGGCTTTGCCCTAGCACAAGATTATCTACTCACTCCTCTTCAAAGTCCCCGGGGCAGAGCTTTTTGAGCTCAGGAAAGGTGGAGATTGCAGGCAGCTGGGCTGCCTTATTCACAGCCTGCCTCCCCCACACCTCCGTGAGTGAGTGTCCCTGTGGGTCTGGATCCCACCAGCAGCTCCATGGACCTGCAACACAATAGCTGAGTGCTTCTGCTAACCTAATCACCAGTAGAACAATTAGCTCTGCCTTCAAAGGGACTGGAAGATGTTTCTGGGCTGCAGTCACTGCCTCCCAGAGCCCAAAGAGGCCTTCAAAGAGCAAAGGGGCACAGCTGGAGACGTTGGTCAGCCCACACACACCTGGGTCCATCACTGAGAGTCCTGCACAAGGATAAGTGCCCGGGTCTGTCACCTCCCTGGTGCAGCTGGGTCCTGCCTTGCCAGGGCACAGGGAGAGCCCGTGGAATGCAAGTGAGTCAGGGGAAGCCAGCACTGCCAGGGAGCCCACCACTTCTGTGCCCTGAGCCTCTTGCTGTGCTGGAGCAGCAACCAGCATCACTCTCCTGACCCTGCAACTCCATCACTCACCTTTTGCCATGACCTCCCTGCCACCCAGCAGCTGAGGGAAGGATCTCCCCCCACATTTAGCCCTGGCAGAAAGGCAGTGCTGTCCCTTTCCAGGCCAGCCGTCTGCCCACCCCCTGAGTCCCGGGGAAGGGTTCCCCTCGTGCCCTTTGCCTGGCTGCCATGCCTCAGGCCAGGAGGGGTGCGTGTGCCTCCAGCCCAGGGCTCAAGGTGTGCGTGTCTCCCAGCCTGGCACCAGCGGAGGAGGACAAGTGCAAACACTGCGGCCAGCGGGGCAGGAGCAGGTTATCTGGGGCCCGGCAGTGGAAAAACTCTCGGTGTGTGACTAAAGCCCGATAGCAGCAGGTGTGGGGCCAGGCAGGGCAAGCAAGCTGCAGAGTTATCGCTTCCCCCCGTGGGTTCAGGTGCCTCAAATGTTTCCTCAGGGCGCGGTGACAGCCCCAGTCCCGTTATCACGGCGCCTGGCCCACCCTGGGTGTCGGGGACTGCTGCACCTTCACTTTCTGGTAGGGATGGGAGCTTTGCCATGGCCCTGCCGGGAGAGGGGACGCCAGCCCCACCAGCATCCTTCAGCAGGGACACCTCAGCCAAGCTTCTGCCTCGCACTGTGGTGACGACAAGCCCATGTCAGCCCCAACAAGCACCCCTAACCAGTCCCTCCCACTCCACAGCACTCAGGCTGCATCCCACCTCCAGCACCCTCACCCCTTCCTCAGCTCCATTCTGTCCCCATGGACCACAACAACGCCAGGGTTGAGCCCTGAGCAAGGAGCCCTCCCAGACCTGCAACCTCCTTCTCCCCACAGCACACAACTCCAGGCCAGCTCCGTGAGACCTGCTAGGCTGCAGCACGGGGGATCCCCACAAACTAGGTCGATCCCCAGAGGACAGAAATCCCCACCTGTGCTGCTCTTTTGCCCTCCCTCTAGCTCTGAAACCCCCTGGTGCCCTGCTCTTGTTGGCAGGTGACTGCATGGTGCCAGGCCACGCTGCAGTCATGACTCACCTCCCTGCTGGGAGGTGTTTCTCCATGCCTCACTCCTTCCCTTCTTCCCCATTTACCTGCCTGCCTTGCTGTGGCTGCACCCCAAAGCCACGGGGCTGTGCCCCACGAGAGGGTCAGGGACCCAACACAACCAAAGCTCCCAGAGGACTTTTTGCCAGGAGGTGCTCAAGCAGGGCAGGGAATGCCAGGCTGGTGGGAGAGAGATGCAGCCTGGAACGGGGTCTGTGTGGCCCTGGTAATGGGCATGGTGGTGTCAGCACTGTGGCATTGCCTTGCCAGCCAGCTTTCCCTCTACACTGTCCCTGCAGCAGCCCGGCACGTGGTCCAGAACACCAGGACCTGCCCCTGGTTGTGACAACCGTGGAACCAGGGGCTGTATGTCGGTAAATCAGCTTTTCAAGAACCAGCCTGGCTTCTCCAGAGCATCCGTCTCTCCATTCTAGCACAGGACACGCTGCTATGGGTCCATGTCCTACAAGGCAGGGTCCTACCAGCTGACTGGTGCATTTTGAGTCCCTGCCAGGCCAGAGGCAAAGGGTTTTCCAGCTGGCCACAGGCACACTCAGCGCAGGCGGGGATTGCACCTCAGCCTCATCTCCCTGAGTGCTGCTGAGGGTGTTTTCTTGCTGCTCTCATCGCTTTGCAGGGCAGGTTTTTGCAGGGAACGGGACTGGGTTCCCTCCTGCAATGGAGAGTGCATTTTGGCCCAGGCAGTTGCAAGAAGGTGGTTTTTCTTTATTAAGAACAAATTAACCATAATTGCCTTTTCCACTGGAGCCGCTCCTCTCTCTGCCGAGGCTCCCGGCCCTGCCAGCACGTGTGACCGCTGTGCCCCATCGTGTGCCCCGAGCAGTGCCTCGCCCCAGGCCCAGGGGAGCAAACCCAGAGAAGGAGCCAAAGTGTCTTCCCCTGCCCTCGCCTTCACGTAAGGCAGCAGAGCCGGACCTCGCTCCCGCCCTGGCGCAGCGATGATGAAAGGTGAGGAAGAACTGGTTTGTGCTCTGATCTCAGAGCTGAACCTCAAAAACAGGCACGGACCGTCAGCTCCAGCTCCCAGGATGCTTAGGGAGGAACAGGACAGCAGAGCCAGCCTTTCCAGTGGGACAGGATGGTTGGAGAAATTCATCGTTCCCCTGGAAATAAAAATAATAATCATAATAAAAACACAAAGCCAGAGATTACTTATACACACACAAACACGCAGGCACGCACTCTCTCCCCATCTGGCTCTGCCAGCCTGACTCATCGCTAATTCAAACAGCCCACACCTTTCCCTCTCCCTCTCCCTCCATGTGACAATTTGAACAAGTCTCTGGGGAAGAGGCAGCAGTTTTTTGCTCTGGTCACCCCATCAGCATCAGACCCTCGCCTTGACGACGAGTGGTCCCAGGAGCAAGATACCCCCCGTCACAAGTCACTTGTGTCCCAGCTTGGTCAACCCCCACGCAAGGCACCTCTCTGAAAGTGGGGCAAGCAAAGGGTGGAGGCAGCTGTGGAAAGGACAAGTGATTGAGGCTGGTGGATCAGTGACACCTGTAGATGCAGTCCCATGGTCCCATGCCTGGGCTTGCAGCCAGGACATGACATCCCAGGATGCTGCCACCCTGCCTGGAGACACCCATGCTTTTGTACCTGCTCAAGGCAGACCCCACAGCTGGGTACTAGCCCCAAAACACTGAGCTTAATCCCAAAACACTAGCCACCCTTCAAGAGAGCAGCAGCTATGCTCTTCCCTTCCCACTGTTAACTCTTCACAGCTGCAAGTAGGAAGGAGCAGGATCAGCCCTGCCCAGCCCACGTTGGCAGCATGGCTACATCCCATTTCCTATTGTGGGCCAAAGAGCCCTAAGGCCACCCTAAGGCCTCCCCCAGCCAGCCCTGGCCAGCCACAGGGGTTGTGGCAGCGAGCACGGGAGGAGGAAGCCACCACCACCACCACCCTTGGGCCAGGGCACCTTCACAGCCTGTACAGCAAACTCCCTGAGCTGCCAGCACGGTGTCAGGTCTGGACAAGCCCCTGCCTTCAGAGGGATGTGTGCATCACAGGTAATCAGCCGTGGGAGGGAGGGATGGAGCCAGACCTGCTTGCTGAGCTCGGAACCTGCCAGCACGCTTGTGCTGAGTCACCACCTATTAACGTAGGGAAACCTCAGCACCTGAACCCCAACAAGCTGCTGGGAGGACACTACAGACTGCACCCAGGACACAGGCAGCTGCCACTGACCTCCCAGTTGTGAGCGCAGGGCCAGTGTCCCAGAGCTCCTGCTGCAGGGGAACGGCAGGACAAGACTGCTGGGGACAGCAAAGGTGGGAGCAGGGAGGCTCACAGGAGGGTTTCGGCTGCCATTCCCCACGGGGATGACTCAGCTCAGGACCAGTCACGCCATCCCGCTGCCGCAATTGCCCCATCTGCAGATTGGGGAAACTGAGGCACGGGGAAGTTGGGGGGGGGGGGGGGGACTCAAGAGCTGTTGCACAGGAGATGCTGCTCAGATGCCAAAGCTTGGGCGTTTCCCCATTGATCCTCCACAGCTAACTTAAGCAGAAATGAACATCGATGTAAATATTTACTGACAAGCAAAGCCCAAGCCTCACCCTCTCTCTCTCTCTCTACTCTTCAGGACAAAAAAAAAAGGAGAAGCTTTAAAGTAAACTCTCCTGGCTCTTTCATGTTTACACCTTGTTTATTTATTATACAGCAGATCACAATATTTCAACAGTTTGCATATAAAGAAAAGTAACATTTCGGAGTGCAAGAGACCTAACGTGCCCGAGCAGAGAAATGTTAATTAACAATATACACAGACGGGAACAGTGCACTTCCCAAAGCCGAGACTCATCTGTGCTCCCAGCTGGAAGAAAAAAAATATATTAAAAACCAGAAACATTATATATTACTGCTTTGTTTAATTTACAACTTGCTTTGCAGAAGCTGCACATTAAAAAGACTCATTTTCTTTTTGAGTTTTCTCTCTTTTCTTTTTTTATCTCCGTGAAAGTTTCAAGTATAGCAGAGACCTGGGCATTCATTAGCTGGACTCACTGTCCTTTTACACGCTAAAACTTAAAGCAGCATGGGGAAGGCAGCTGCAGCAGTACCTGGTGTCATCCTGAGGGGAAGAACGAAGACAAATGAAAGTAGACCAAGAGCCAGGAGAAAGTAGAAAAGAGTTCTCACCAGGTACATGGGCTCCCAAGCCAAAAAAATAAACTGTGGAAGTGGCCAGGACTGGACTGCCCAGCAGGAGGGGGGAGTCTCAAGCTCCCTGTGTGAGGTGACACTCTGCTGCCAACCCCTGCAAACCTTTACAGCTGTGAGCCACAGTCGCGTCCCACCCTTGCCCCATCCACTCTGGGCTTTTTGGGGGCAGGAGGTTATGTTCTGATGGCTACAACCAAGAGACCAGCGACCCACTTCCCAGCACCCTAACCCACGCACCCAGTGGGCACTGGACTCTGGCTGAAACCCCAACAGAGTCAGCCACCAGAGTCTCTGGAGACAGGATTTGCGGGTAGAGGCCGAGGGGGAAGGGGAGGGTGGGAGAAGCTTAAGCTGATGCTAAAATACAAGCCAGGAGCTCTGTGGAGCTCAGATCCCTGCTGCATCAGCTGCCCTCCCTCCCTCCCTCCCTTCTCACCAGGTACATGGTTGGGGGGGTGGGGGGGGGTCCCTCCAGGCACAGAAAGCTGAGTGGTGGTGCCTGAGAAGGTCCTGGAGACACATCCTGCAGCTTTGCTCCCCCATCTATACCCCAAAAGCAGCCCCTTCCCCACCACTCAGCTGGGCCCAGCTCTCACAGCAGGGGCAGGAGGAGAAAGCTAGTCATCAACTACCAAGCAGAGAGGGGCTGGGGAGCCGGGCTGCTCCCCGGTGCCATTCCCATCCTGACGCTATTTACACCGTGAGCTGGCAACTGGGGGGACATCAAGTCCGGCCACGGCTCACATGTGCCGCTTCATGTGGAGGGCGAGGTGGTCGGAGCGGGAGAAAGCCCGCTCGCAGAGGTGGCACTGGAAGGGCCGGTGCCCCGTGTGCTTGCGGTAGTGCCGGGTCAGCTCATCGGAGCGGGCGAATTTCCAGCCACAGCCTTCCCAGGTGCAGTGGTAGGGCTTCTCACCTGCAGAGGAGAGGGGAGTGTCAGTGGGCTTAGAGGTCCCCATCCTCCCTACAGCCTTCACCCCAATGTTCCCCTGCTCAGCATCTCATTCTGAGGAGAGACCCTCACTCACCACTCTTAGGAGTGAGTACTCATCCCCTGCACACCTCTGACTAACCCACCTTTCCTTTTATATCGATCTTCCTGCCCTTCCCCATGTGCCTCACGTGGGGCTGGTCCCATGGCCACCCCTGCCTCATTACAGCACCCCTCCATGTGCCCTTGCCCTGCTCCAAACCGTGGGTGCTCCTCTGCCTACCCATCCCAGCTATGGGGCCACACCGTGTGCCTGGTCCCAGCTAGCTCAGGGAGGTCTCGCCATACACCCCCAGTCTGTGTGTTCCCCCCTCAGCTCACCTCCAGCCCGGCTGGGGAGAAGCTTCTCCACATCCCCAAGGCCAAGGCAGGGCATCGCCGGTGTGATTTCACTCTGCACTTTGGTCCCTGCGCACACCCCACACACCACGGGGGTCCCGCGCATCACTCCCGGGGTGCCATTCCCATTTGCGCACGCTGCCCCACACCTAAGATCCCCTCCATGCAGCTCCGTGCCGGCTGCGGGGTCTTCTCTGGGTGCTCCCACCCTATCCCACCACACTGACCCCTCCGTGCACCGCGGGGGCTCTTTTCCGTGCCACTTTCACCGGCACCGCTCAGCACCGTCTGGAACCGTCACCGGAGCTGGTTCACGGCTCTCACCGTGCGCCCAGGTCCCCCCGTACATCCCCCGCCGCATCCTTACCTGTGTGGGTCCTCATGTGAGCCTTGAGGTGGGAGCTCTTGGTGTAGGTCTTGCCACAACCCGGGTATTCACAGTTGTGCGTGGCCGTCCGCTTGCGCGCCCACGAACGGCGGCCGCGTTTGGGTTTGCAGTCCTCGGGGGGAGCCCCGGTAGGGAAATACTCCAACACCGGGGAGTTGGGCGGTGTGACCAACAGCCCGGGCAGCCCCGCCGGGCCCGGCCCCGGCCCCTTCAAGGGCTCCCTAAAAACACTGAAGTGTCCATGAAACTGCGGTGGCGGCGGCTGGGGAGCGAAGTGGGGCGCGTAGCGGTGAGGGGCCACGGCGTAGTGGGGTGGCAGGTCGGTCAGGAGGTGGGGGTCGGCGCCGGGCATTGGCTCCTCGGGGGGTCCCAGGCGACCGTGGGCGAAGCCCGGGTAGGGCAGCGGCGGCCCCGGCACCGGTCCCGGTCCCGTCGCCACGCGTGGCTTATGCTCGCCGCCGCCAGAGCCCAGGTAGTCGACGGCGGGGGGCAGCCCCAGCATGCAGGCGCGCTCCTCCGGCTGCTCCTTTTTGATGCGGGGTCCGAAAGGCTGCGCGGGGTCCAGGGGCAACGGGCGGGCCAGGGACGGGTGCAGAGGCGGGTGGTGATGGGGATGTGGATGGTGATGGCCGCCGGGCACCCGCAGCTCCGTGTACTCCCTCCGTTGCAGATCGCAGTGACCCGGCAGGTCCGGAGTGAGTAGCTCGGCTACGTAGCTGTGGCTCTGGCCCTCGGGATAAGGCGCCGGGAATTTGCCCGGAGTGGGGTAGGAGCCGTCGCTGTCGTAAGTAGTGCCGCAACTCTCGGGGGTCTCGGGCAGAGGGTAGTTGGGGCCGGGAGGTCCCTGCCCGCCGCTGCTGGTGTGCGCCAGGATGAAATCCAAGTCCACGAACTTGCCCAAGTCGTCATCCTCCCGCTTCACGGCGGCGCCGCCGTCCTGCTGCAGCATCCTCTGCGGGTAGGCGGGGGGGGGGGGGGAAAGAGCCGTCTTAGGACCGGCGAGACAACGGCTGCGACGGCACCCACCGCTCGGGACGGCGGCTCCCCCGCGACTCGCCCGACGGGTCGGTACCGCTTCGGCTGCGCCGCCCCCGGGGCCGCCTCCACAAACCCGCCCGAGCCCTTTTCTGTCCTAGGACGCCGTGTCCCGGTACTCTCCCAATTTTACCGCACCCTCCCTCTTCCCCGGTACTTACGTGGAGCATATCTGCGGGCCGCTCCTCCAGCGGCAACAAGTTGGCGAAAGTGGAGATGGAAGGCAGCGTGCTGTCATCCACGGCCGCCGCCATGGCGGGTGGTGCGGTGGAGGGGGGGGGGGATGCGGGAGCCGGGGCCGGGCGGGCTGGGGAGGGGGATGCGCGGAGCCCGGCACCGCTCCGCTCCCCGCGGCGGCCGCAGCGCTGCTCCGCGCCGCCCCGCGCCCCAAAGCTGTTAACGGCAGCCCTGCGCTCCCATTGGCCCGTCCGCCACGGAGCCGCGCCGCCGCCGCTTGCCATTGGCTGCGCCGCTGCCCCCCAGACACGCCCCCTCCCCTGTCCCGTCCCGTCCCGTCGGGTTAGGGGTCGGTGCGGATCTCCATCTATCCCCAGCCCTGGACCCCCATCCCCATCCCCAGCCCTGGACCCTCAGCCCCAGCCCCGCGCCCGCCCCATGCCGGGAGAAGGGACGCGGCTGCCGCATGCGAAAGCTCAAGGTCGCTCTTGGTTTTCTTCCACGACGACAAGTCCTGACGGCTTTGCCCCCTCCCCTCGAATGGGGGTCACAGGGCTGGGGACTTTTGTGTGCTGGTTGGGGCTGGGGCAACGGCCGTGGCACACGGGCAGCGTGTGTAGGGGTGAGAGAGTGGGATGGGGAGAGGTGGTGTGGGGTTATGGGTTACAGCTGAGAGCCCACCTGCCCGTGAGCTGTGGGGGGCTGCAGCGGGTGTTTGTGTCAGCCAAGGGTCTGGGCCGAGGTGGCTGAGCCGTAATTCCACCACACAAGTAGCTTGATGTGAGTTGCGTTCGTGCCCCGTGCCGGTGCTGTCAGTGAGGCAATCAGGAGCCCAGAGCATACCAGCTCCCATCTGGCCGCACGCAGGGTGCGTGTGTGAGCTGAGATAACAGCAGGTCAGACCCTGCTGGGGGGGCTGGCACTTTGCCTGCACCATCTCATCTTGCCCCCACAGCCCCCACGGGACGTTTGGCTGCCCTGTCTGGGGACCGCTCTGCCATAGGGGTGCCGTGGGGGGCATAGGCTGGTTGGCCAACGCTGTGTGCCCCCCAGAGTCCCTGAGACAATGCTGAAGGCTTCCCACAGTGGGGGATGTGGGGGTACTGAGATGTCCCACTTCGCAGAAGACATCCAGGTACCCCACTCTCTGCTGGGGAGCTGAGATGTATCCCAGCATGGGGTGCTGGACAGGCCTCCCCAGGAGTTGTCTAGTGCCCTGTCCATCTCAGAGTGAGACCTTCTCCCCTTGGCCCCCATCCAGCCAGTACTAGGAATGGCCCTGCTACTGTTGAGTTTGTCGAGAAGCAATGCCCCTTATCTCCTGGAGCCCGTCTCCCTGCTTTCTGGGGCTTTCCATCCTCAGATACCTTTCTAAGAACTGGGGCTTCTGCCTGCAGTGTTGAGAAGCGAGGAGTCAATTTAAAAAAAAACAAATATAAACACCAAAGGTGAGGTGCACAGACACTCACACACACACACACACACACACACACACACACGCTTCTGGATCCAAAGCTACTCTACCAGTTGCTTTCATCACCGCGTTTTAATTATAAGGGTGGAGCATTGCAATAAATTATTTCAGTAATCCAGTGGAACAACAACGATTCAAATCTTCCCCCTTTTACCAGGAATCCCTGCCCTGGTTTCCAGAGCACAAGGTAAGGGAGGGAGTTTGTGAATGCCATCCAGCGGGTCAGATCACACGGGCTGAAAAGCCCTTCCCTGGAAAAAAGAGTCACCCCCTCAAAGTGGCAAAGAACCACGTGGACATCACTCAAAATCCCTTTTAGCCTGGCCCCCAGAGTGGCTTAAGTCATCAGTTAATCCCATTAGTTGTTTCTTAGCCAAATAATAATTAATAGCAAGGCAGTTCCTGCTCCAAACTTGTATAAATAAGTGAGAGCAGATGCCACAGAACACAAACACTGTTTCTACTTGGTTTTTCCCCTTTTCCAGACAGTTTTGGCGCCTGCACCCGTGCAGCGCTGGCTCATTTTAAGAGGGGTGTTGCCTTTAGATCAGGTTCATTTCTACAGCCAATATTTCTTGCAGATGTGGGATATTCCCCAGGAAACTCTCGCTACTGATGCTACGGTGGGGGGGTTGGCTTGGAGGGGAGCGGCACCACGCCAGGCACTGCACCAGCACAAGCACCGCCAGCGCTGCCCACGCAGGGACATGGGGAGGGCAGCACGGGAGGGATGAGCCCTGGGGGGTCCCTGCCACAGCCCTGCCAGTCCCTCAGCCACAGAGCCACCTCTGAGCCAAGACAGAGGTGAGCAGGAGCAGCTGGTGGGTACACAGCCTGCTGTTGACAGAAGCTCATTTAGGAAAAGTGGGTTATCTCCTGCACCACTCCAGCAGGCTCTACAGCGGCTGGCATCAAGGGAGAGCCAGCGGGGATGGGGGTGGAATGGAGAGTGGGAAGGAATGCCTGCCCAGGCGATGGCCAGAGAGGAAAGGGTTAATGGTTATCCCTGCTCTTGGCACATCTGGCAGCAGAAAAGCTGTGCCATGCCCCAGCGTGGTGTGCCGGAGTTGGCTTCTTGAAGGCGAGAGCATGGTCAGCCCTGTCAACACCGTGCCATGGCCACACAGTGCCCATCGCAGCACTCAGCACTCATGGGGCAGGCAGGAGGGTGATGCCCCACGGCACTGCTGGGGATGGCATTGGTACCTCGGTTGCCTGGAGGGGCCCCCAAGAGACCCAGAGGAGTCCCCTATCCCACAACAGACCAAGGATTGAAAAACACCCACACTGTGTCCCCTGTGATGCTCCGTCAGCCGGAGCTGGGGTCTTGAGTGAACCTGGAGACTCTCCTTCGGGGCATCTCCAATGTCCCTTCTCCAATGCGAGCCACGGAGCCCTTCCAACACCTTCCACAGCATCAGAGCCCAGAGACCTTCTGCTTTGGTGGGAGGTGAAACCCAAGCCCCCAAAACTCTGCAAGAGACTCCATGGGGCAGGTGCCATGGGAACACCCCTGTCTGCTGTGACACTCAGGAGTCACAACCCTGAGAGCAGAAAGTGGCTCTGGCTGGGTTTTACTCTCTGTCTTCCCTCCTGTGTGGGACTGGACCTGCCTGGAGAAGGGTCTGGGAGCCCCCAGACCTGCCTACACCTTCCCAAAACCCCCTTTCCCCTACTGCAAAGAAAAGAGGAACTGAAAATGAAATTAAAGCATAATTCAATCCAGAGTGAGTCCAGAGTAAAGTCATCTGCTCTTATCGTGTGCTGGCAGGCTCTTCCCGCTCTGCAACAAACACAATGTTATCAGGGCACAGAGGGCAGATTCGTTTGCACCCGGCGGAGCGAGCTGCTGTGTCCGCCCTGCCTGCCCCAGGCCTGGGGAGCACCGGGATGCACGGCCGAGGATCGGGGCTGCGCGGCTTCGGGGGACACCGGCAGCACTGTCGGGGAACTTGGCCCGGCGATGGAGTGATCTGGATCGGACACACATCCAGGCTGCCCAGCCAGGGCACATGGGTCAAGTCCAGGCTTGGGGGGGTGATGTCTTTGCCTATGGGAACACACATGGCCCCATCTCCCACAGGTGCTGCCCGGCTGCGGGCTCAGGGATGCTGCTGAGCTGGCAGAGCCGGGCACCTCGAGCCCCGGCATGGTGGCACAGCATCACTGTGACACCCCCACACCACACTGCATGGCCTGGACCGCATCCTGCTTTGATCTCTGCCTGCTGCCTGGCTGTGCCCTGGCCACTGTGAGGCCAGCACAGCCCTTTCCATCCCTCTTTATATACCCCTGTTATTTTTAACTCTGCCTACGCAAATCCCGAATCCGGAATGAGCAGCGGCCGGGGGCCAAGGGGAAATGGACATGGTGCAAATTTCCTGCCCTTTTTACCTCTCTTCCTCTATAACACACAGCAAACGTTTTTCCTCCACTGCTTAACTTTCACTGGTACAGGAAAGCTGAAAGCACTGGGCCCTGCACAGAGACACGGGGTCCAGCATCACGATGGATGGGGTATGCCCCTTCGCACCCGGCGTGATGCCGAGAGCTGTCCCAACATGTGATGCAGGGCCACAGCTCCCAGCAGCACCGCAGCCTGCTCCAGGCCACCCGCCAGCCCTCGCAGCAGCGGCCTCACGTGCGCTCACGTGCCAGCCCAGGGGCCGCATCCTGCCCCTATCCCAGTGAGTTCCCCCAGCCCCCACAGCACCTGAGCCTGGAGCGTGGCCATGGGAGCCGTTTGCTTTGGCTGGAGAAGGACCTGTGCCACCGGCGCAGCTTCAGGAGTAAAAGGAGGAATTGCTGTTTTCTGTTCCCTTGTGAGCAACAGGGAAGGCTGAGAGGAGTACAGCAGATTTTTCCCAAGGTCTCTGTTTTACCCTTTAAAAGAACCCTCGTTGCTATGTAGTGCCAGCAGGCTGCACAAAGAGTCTCATAGCGGGCATCACCGTATGGCTGCACAGCACGGGGGACGTCTGCATTAAAGCCCTTCTCCTGTGTGTTGGGGATTAATGGCTTTACGTTATGTACGAGCAATCGGACCAAGAAAGTTTCAAATAATCCAGGTAAAATCCTCTACCACTCTTTTCCAAGCAGCCTCCATCCCTCATCCCCAGCGATACTCACAGGTAGCCAGCCTCCAATGAACCTGCACTCTCAGAGGCTGGGGATAAACCTCCCTTGCCCGCTCACAGAGGCAGGTGCTGAGCCCAGCACTGGTCAGCCCTGCTCCACACTGGTCCATGCTGTTTCCCAGCCCTCAGGAAGCCCAGTTGGCCCCGGAGGCTGAGCAACTGTGTGGCCATTGCATGCGGGCACTGTCAGCCTGGCAGGAGAACCACTTTCTAATGGAAACCGTGGCGCGGGGCTGAGAGAGCCATGAGTCACTGGCACTCATGGGGACATTGCCCTGGTGTAAGGCATCAGGGGACAGCAGGACACGCAGGTAGGTGGGGAGCCGCCCTGCTCTGCACAGAAGCTGTTTCCTGGGACATCTGATGTTGTTACTCATCCCGTGCAGCTATCTGCCTGCAGCCAGCTGCCCGCTGCAAATCACGCACTGAGACACGCTGCACTGGGGCCACCCACTCCAGCACAGGATGCTGGCCACGGCACACGGCACATGGGCACATACAGAAGCCACAGTGCAGCTCCACACACATGAAACCACGAAAGCACATCCTCCCACCCTCACTCATCACGGCTGAGGCAGCGGCTGTCCTGCATCGGGAGCAAAAACCCTTTGCTCCGGCGGCACTACATAAAGCCGCTCGGTTCTGCTCCAGGAGGTGGTATTTAATGACCCAGCCTCTCTGGTAGTAAATAGGTTTACAACACATGATAAAAGGCTGTGTTTCTCTTTTTTTTCTCCTCTCTCTTCCCCAACCAACCCTGCTCATGCGCTGCCCAGTGAGCTCATCCCCTGGGAATACCGGCTCCAAAATAGATTCGCTCCCTTGTTGGAAATAGTCAAATGGGAATCCAAGCTGACTGAGCCCAAGCCCAATTCCTCCCTTTGTTCTGGGGCTCTGGCAGTGAAGGGGTTCAGAGTGGGGCGACAGGAACTTGCCTTCTCTTTAATTGACCTCCGATGATGAAACAATCAACCAAACAATTTAGAAATGTGCATCCAGTGAGATCATCGGGAAAACGTCTCCGGGAAGGAGCCTGGGGAAAGGAGGTAATCCACCTGCTCCAGCCACCTCAGCAGGCCTCACTGTGTGGTGTGGCATGGCATGGCATGGCACGGCATGGCACAGCATGGCTGCTCAGCCTGTCTTGAACCACTTTGCTGTAGCTTCACGCCAGCAGCCACCTTGCCAGGGCCAGCATCACGGAAAGGAGCAGTGGGACCTTCTCCAACAGGGTGAGATGAGCTTGGGACAGAGGTTAAGCGGTATTGCTTCCCATCCCCATGGTGCCAGTGACATTGGCATGGTCATAGTGCCGCCAAACCCATCCCAGCTAGCCCCCAGTCCCAAAGGCAAGGGAGTGTCTGGAGCCACCTGATGCCACGGGACACCCATTCTCCTCATTTCCAGCCCTAACCCATCCTTAGCTGCCGGGTGCCTATTTATCCCTGGCCAGCACCGAGTGGCAGCTCTGCCCATCTCCATCCCCAGCCGCAGTGCAAGTGCTTCCGCCCTGCTGGGCATTTCTGGGACAGGAGCTGCTATTCCAGGCCACCATGCAGGGAAAACCCTCCCGTGCCCATGAGGGTTGCCTCCCTGGGGATTTCCATTCCTGGCACCTTTTCCTCAGCTTCTCACAGCCCGGCGGGAGGGCAGCCACCCGGGAAGGGTTGGCACGGCTCCCTGGCCCCGACTGTGCCGACAGGGCTGCCCCGGCTTCCCCAGCCCGGGCAAGAGCAGGCTCCAGTTTGGCATGCAGCAGGGGCTAATTTTGGCCCCGAAGGGTTTCCCTTCAGCAGACTCTGCCACCAACGTGGTTTTGAAGACAATCTTAGCCAGAGTCTTCCTTCCTCGGCTGCCAGCGACCCGGAGCCGGGCTGCTGTGTTGGTGTTGTGTGTGTGTGTGTGTGTGTGTTTATCTCCAAACCACAACAAATATTTCATATTCGTTTTCTTTCTTTCCCTTTTTTTTCTTTTTCCTCCCCCCCTCTTCCCTCCAAGCTCTTGGCTGTGGTATTTAAATAGTAGGTGTGGTCCCGGCACTGCGTGCCAAAACCAACACCAGCTCCAGAGGAGATAACCCTGCGAGCAAACGCAGCAGCGAAACCTCACCGAGCTGCCAGCACAGCCGCGTCGGGATGGGACGGGATGGGCAGCGCTGCCAGGGATGGCCACAGCACAGCCCTGCAGGCGGGCAGTAGGCTGGCACGGGTGCCACGTGGCTCCCTGAGCCCCCCACACGACGGCTCAGGCCGGGGAGGAGGCAGTGGAGGCGGTGTGTCCAGCCACAGGGACACGCACTCGCTGCTTCACTCACTTGAAGCTGTTTGGGATGGACTTGGGCAGTCTTTGGTTTTGTCGATTTTGACTGAGACAAAAACGTTTTTTTTGTCTCCCAAGCGAGTGAAGTGTGAGCAAATGAGAGGAGGAGCCCCTCCAGTGCTTCAAGAGCAGCTCGCAAAGAAACTTTCTTACACCCTGGTGGTTTTTTTTTTCTCATCCAAGCCAGGAGCCCTGAAAAATGGTGAACGTCATCTGTTTCAGCATGAGTCACCTACTCAGCCACTTCACCTACCCNAGTGAGAGGAGGAGCCCCTCCGGTGCTTCAAGAGCAGCTCGCAAAGAAACTTTCTTACACCCTGGTGTTTTTTTTTTCTCATCCAAGCCAGGAGCCCTGAAAAATGGTGAACGTCATCTGTTTCAGCATGAGTCACCTACTCAGCCACTTCACCTACCCAGCCGGTGCTGGTGGTGCTGAGGATGGTGGGGACAGCAGGGATGGAGGGCACCTCTGGGTGCTCTTGATGGACAGAGACAAATCTGGGCAGGCAGGAGAGTGATGGACAAAGATCGCTGCAGACTCAGAGCCTGAATCCTGCCCTCCCTTTTGCTGGGGCTGCAGCCACTTCTGGAGATGGAGAGGGATTGCTTGGGAGCATCCCTCAAGCTTTCAAGCTTCACAGTATGAGCATAATCCTCAGGAAGGTCACAAGCTCATCTCCAGGTGAATGTGCACACAAGTGCCAGCTGAGTGGGAGCCACAGCACGCCAGCTCCTGCAGAGCCTGTGCCCGGCTGCTGCCATTCCCCAGGGCAGCACCCACATCCAAAAAAGATGGAGAAAGATTCTTATCTCAGCTTTTATGCTTCTCACATGTGTGTGGCAGGTTCCTTGGACAAGAGGTTCTTGCAAGGTTTTGTTCTTGCCATTTGCAAGCAGTGGGATAGTGGGACAGTGCCCAGGGGGAGGGATTAGGGGGAAGCCTGAGCTTTCCCAGCCCCAGGAAGCACACCTTGCTTTCCTCCTTGCTCCCTGGGTGGCCTTGGTGTGGCAACCCTGGTTTCCTCTTGCCTCAAGCCCTTCCGAAAGCAAAAAGATGGGGTACTGTCATCCCACAGTCATAGCCCCAAAGCAGAGACCACCACCTTGGGTCGAAGAGGGTCTCTGGAACCTCCAACTGCTGCAAGTGACACCAGGAGGTAGGGATGCTCCTCTCCACCTGCTCCAGGGCACGGGGCTGGAGCCCAGCAGCCTGCCCAGAGGATGCCTGGGGATGTGTCCCCTGGCTGGGCAGTGCCTGGGGACAGGCTACACGTTGAGCTGAGCGGGCGTGTGGCAGGAGCAGCCAGCACACCCCTCCCTGCCCCCCGGTGCCGCGCTGGCTGCGGCGCTGGAGCGGAGCCGGCCAGACGTGCACAAGGTGCAGAGTGGGGCCAGGATCCACCCAGCCTCTGGGAGAGTAGGAGGGTCCTTGGCAGGTGAGCTGCTATTTTAAAATCTAACAGCAGAGCCGGCTCCCTGCCCAAACCATTTGGGCCTCGAGCCCAAACCCAACCTCTAGCAGCCTCCATTTATCCCCGGCTCCTTCTTCCCCTCCTTGGCCCCACTCTGCCTCCCACGTGCCGGCTTGGGGCTCGCTCTGGCCACCGTGTCCCGTGGCTCCCCGGGGGCTGCTTGGCCCCACTGGCACGTGTCTCAAAGCAGAGAGGAAAATAAGGTTCAGATGTCACCTCCCCAGTCAGGAGAGGAAAAATCTTTCCAACAAAACACGTTTTTGGTTCCTCCCCGAGCACGGGCATCGTTGGAGCTCCCAGCCCCGTGAGTTCCCGGGCAAACAGGGAATTTTCCACCTACATCAAAGTGGAGCCGCGTGGTTTCGCAGGGACAGACACGGAGGCCATGCCCTGCACACCTGCCCCCTGCCTCCTTGTTTTGGAAAGTGATGGTAACTGTGAGGCACTGCGCAGGACCATGAGGTCCCCTGCTCCCCACTGTGCCACTTCAGTCCCTCCTGGCAGGACCATGAGGTCCCCTGCTCCCCATCATGCCAGTTCAATCCCTCCTAGCAGGACCATGAGGTTCCCTGCTCCCCACTGTGCCAGTTCAGTCCCTCCTGCCTGCCCAGACACCCTGTGCACTCTGGGGTGCAGGGGACATGGGAGGACTTTCCCAGGGCCAATGACCCTAAAGACATCTTCCCTCTGAGAGATGTGGAATGAATGAGGCCCGGCTGAACTCGTGGCACGTGTGAGGGCAAGAAGGCTGCTGGAAGGGGGCAACCCAGAGTATGGCTGAGCAAATGCCATGGGGTACAGAGAGCCATGGAGTTGGAGAGGTGATCTCTTGAGTTTCAGAGCTGTAAGAGCAGCCTGGCCTCACCACTGTCCCCTGATGCATGGCCCCATATCCCTTCTTTTGCTGTGGAGCTGGAGCTGCTGGGGAGCAGGGGGAGTTTCTGGGGCTGCACTGAGGCTCTGTGGGGCTGTGGAGCTCTCTATGGAGGGTTCTGCAGGGCTGATTTTTGAGCTGCCCCAAGGCAGGGGACAAAGGATCATGCAGGGGGAGAGCCCAGCCCCACATGCCAGGCACTCCCCACACCAAGCCCTTTGTGGACCCTGCCCTTGCAGGCTTAGAGCCCAGAGGTGGGGGTAAGGAGCCATGGGACTGTGGGCAGCTCCCCATCACCACCCTGCCCTAGGGAAGGCACAGGGCAGCTTAGGGGACAGGTATGTGGTGGAGTTGTGAGGTGGCACAAGGTGCCCTGGGGCCAGTAGAGCAGCACCGGGATGGTGCTGGGAGGAGGAAAGCCTTCTTCGATGCCCCAGGGGGTTGAGGGCTGCCATATCCCCGCCAGACTGTGGTCCACCCTCCCTTTGAGTGTCTGGGTGAATTTAAGGGAGCTGGGATGTTCCTAAAGTGACTCAATTTCGGGTTTGACTCAGTGAGTCTACTCCAGCTCATCTGGTGCAAATGAGGCCATGAGGCTTGGGGGTTGCCAGGATTTGGGGGACAGCAGAGGGATCAAGGTCCAGCCATGCCTGGCCACCTCCCTCAGACCACGTCTGCCCTGGGATCTTCTCCCCCAGCCCCTCTGGGTGCAGGTTTGGTGGATGCACCTCCCCATTAGCCCAATCTGATGCACTACAAAGAAGGAGAGCAGACCAGCTCCAAGCCCTGAGGCGGGAGCCACCTACCCTGGGGACACTAACAGCAGGCAGCAGGAGATGTGGGCAGCCTGGGCTGGCAGTGGGATGGATGCTGGAATCCCCAGAGGAATCTACACTTCCCATAAAGGGGAGGGATCCGGGAAGGCATTGAGGTTTTGATGTCCCGCACCTGAGGCATCAATGGGACAATTATGGGGGCCACTCAAGCCTCCTGGGAACCTTTTTGTCTCCAGCCAGGTCTGCTTCCACCCGATGCTGATTTGAGAATTCTTCTCCCCTCCAAGTCCACAATTGCAGGGTCATTTGCATCTAAAATGAGAGCTGGGCCCTTCAGCAGCTTGTCTGCTCCTGATAGCGGGGGCCTTGCTCCAGCACTAAACCTGCTAATGCAATCAGCAGGGCCCCTGGAGGCTTCTGCATATCAAAGCTCCCTGGTTCTCTCTTATAGCAGCCTCCAGGTCACAAACCTCCCCTCCACCACCTTTCATCACTGCCAGGGTGGCTGTCAACGCTGCTCCTGGGAGCCCCTGGCCGTGGGGAAACCCAAGGAGCTGGGATGGACAAAGGTCACCAGTCCTCCCTAGGTGCTGGGATGGGGCCACCACTGCACCCCTGCCTGCACCCCTCCCCAGCACCTCGCTGCTCAGGTCTCCTTCCCTGTAGGGCTGCGTGGAGGAGCTTTGGTCCCCATGCAGGTCATGGAGGAACGTGGCTGTGGCCAGGCTGGGGAGGGGGGCTGTGGGGCCAGCACGGGGCAGGAGCACCCACAAACACACTGTGTGTGACTCACGTGTGGGGTTACTGACAACATCGAAAAGAAACTGGCTGGGGCAGCCCTGGCCCACATTCCCTGCACCAGGGAGTGGCACAGTCCTCATCCCGCTGCGAGATGTCCCTGGGGAAAGGGCCAGCAGCCCCTGTGCCACGTACCGGTGGGGACAGCTCCACTTAGCACCCACCTAATGGGTTGATGCATTGGAGCCTGGCTGGGGGGGATGGCCAGAACCCTGGCTTGGCTCTCCTGAGGCTGCTGTGTCCCCCTCAAGGCATATCCCCACATCACCCAGCATCTCTTCCCCTTGGGAAAGTGCTTTCCTTCTTGCTCGCTTCTCTCTGCATCCCCAGGGCCTCCCACAAAGCACCTTCCCTGGGCGTGGAGAGGACACTGTCACACAGCCCAAGGTGGCATCGTGCTGCACCTGCACCCTGCACCTCAGAGATGGACCTGAGCCATCTCTGCATCTGGTGACCTTACACCTCCTGCTCAGTAGGATCCTACAGCCCCCTTGGGTCACTGCATGACCCTTGCTGGAGGCAGGTGCTGCAGATCAAGCCATGCCTGCATGGACTCCTTGCTCCTGGCTCTCCTAGTGCCCATCTATAGCAACGTCCCAGGTGGGAGGAGAGGTGGCAGAGTGTTCCTGGAGGGGCATGAGGACACCAAGGCAGTGGCTCAGGGGTGCTGGCTGCACCAGCCAGGGTGCTGTCCCACGGCTCCTGGCCAGCACTGGCATCTCCTGGCAAACACAGCTGCTGCCCCATCCCTTGCTGTGCTGTGCCGTGCCGGCAGTGCCAGTGCCTGTTGCCATATGGTGCTGGTGTGTACACAGCTCCTGGGTATGCAGAGCTTGGCAGGAGCCCTTGCAGCAGGGGGTGCCCAGCCTCGGGGGGGACACAGCACCCCCAAACACCTCTACTGTTTTGCAAGGAGCACAGCCCTGAATGTGCTGATGCTTTGCTGCCGATGCCCTGTGCTCCCACAGCTAAAGATGGGGTATGTGAACCAGCACAAGGAGCCAAGGACCCCAAAAAACAGCTCTCGGGAGGGATGTGGGGTGGCAGCATGGGTGGCAGCTCCTGCAGGAGACACTGGGATTAGTGAGGGCTGGTTTCTGCAGGCAGGGCTGAGCAGTCAGGCACCAGCTCTGCTGGGTGGTGGTGCTGAGGAGGTTACCTGCTGGTTTGCATTTTTAAGGGGGGGGGGGGGGGGCCCNCTGGGGGCTGGGTACAGCCAGAGGCACAGCTGAAGGATCAAAGAGGTGGGGGGGGGGGGGAGAGGAGAAGCTCGTGAGTTGTGGGTCATTATCTGTTATTAACATCTGTAATCTCCCGGAGAGCAAACTGAGATTTACAGCCTGTTATTAGGCTGTTACTCAACCTGTTGTGCAACAGCTCAACTTAAAAAAAAAAAAGAGGAATGTGATTAATAGCCCGCTAATAAGGGGGAAATCTCTCCTGTTTCATTCAAACAGCTTCTGCCTGGGCACTCCAGGAAGGTATAGCCCAGGTTCTCAAGTTGGCTGCTGGTCTCCTGCTGGGATCCCCCTCCTTCATGCCACAGGACACCAGCACTGGATGGGGGTCCAGGGTAGCAGTGGGTGCTACTGCACCCCCAGACCTGGGCTCTGGGTTCCCAAAGGCATTTTGGGGTGCAATGACCACCTCCTCCCAAGCACTGGATGCTCACGAAGGGGTTGCTGGCTCGTCCATGACCATCCGCTGTGGTCACCCTCTGGAAGAGGTGGAATCTCTGTGTCAGCTGTGGTTTTTATCCAAGCATCTTACCTTTTGTTTGACCATGACTCGCACCTGACTCACTTTGACCCCAAGCTTCCTGCTCTCTTGCCTTTCACTGCCCTTGGTAGGGAGGGTGCCTTCTGCTTCTAGGCATCCCTACCCCAGCTACAGCTTCACCTCTTGACTCTCACCTCCTTTTCCAGACATCCAAGCCAGTCCTGCCTGCAAACACCTCGCTGACCCCGAGACCACCGCACTTGGATGTGCTCCCTGGTTGCTGAACCCCTCTGCCCTTGGGTCTTTGCCTTTCTGAGTTGTCCCTTGGTAAGATGGGGAAAAGCAGGCGTCATGTGGCTGTTTCTTCCAAACCAAACCTCTGGACACTACTTCCACCTCACTTGGACTCTGAGGACCTGTCCCTGGTCCAGGAAGGGGTCATCAGCACAGTCACAGGTGGAAGAGAAGATGCCAATGACCACCTTGTGCTTTGCAGCCTGGATTCACTCCCTGCCACTCGTTCCCTCAATGGCCTCACTCTGATGGCTTTGACCCGGTGACTGAGCACTGTGTTTAACTGGCTTGCAGATGGCCCCGTTCCTGCCCCTGGTGCCAGCCAGAGTCCTGCCTGTGCTCCTGGGATGATCCCAGAAAGCCACCACCTGGGACCCACCTCTCTGCAGCCTTTCCCTCTCCCTGCAGCATTAAATCCCTCATCTGCTTTCCCTCAGGCACAGAGGAAATTGCCAGCTCTGCTCTGGCTGGAGAGTGTGGGTGCTCAAGGAGCTGCTGACACCTACTCCTGTGGGGTCTCCCCAGTCCCTGGCTGAAGGCAGCATTGCCTGCAAATACCAGTGTTCCAAGTCTTGCCAGCAACAGCCAGTCTCCAGGGCCATCTTCTGCCTGATCCAAGGTACAAGAGGAACCTGGGAGTCAAGAAGCAGTTTGTGCCACCTCCAAATGACACCTTGGGAAGAATGAGGGATCCCTAGTCAGCTTCTGGAAGGGCTGAGGCCAGGCTCAAGGGCATGGAGGGCAGCGGAGGCATGGACAGCACCCAAGGGCACCAAGGCAGTGACAAATAGGAAGAACTTTTTGACTGAGAGGGTTGTTAGACACTGGCACAGGCTGCCCAGGGAGGTGTTCCCATCCCTGGAGGTATTGCAAAGACACATAGCCGGGGTGCTGAGGGGCATGAGGGGTTCGGCAGCGTGAGCTGAGTGGTTGGACTTGGTGATCTTAAAGGTCTTCTCCAACCAAAATGATTGAAGCTGGGGTCCCCACTTCCCACACTCTTCTACCCAGCAAGCTTGGGCAGCTTTCCCTCGCCTTGCCTGGCCACTGGCTGTCACCAGCAGAGCTGCCACCCCTCACCATCAGCCAGCGCGGAGCTGCAGCACGCAGGAGCTGAGCCTGTGGCTCTTGGGCTCCCAAAAGCATCCCGTGTGGCTGCAGCTGCCGGCTGGGTGGGCAGCTGCACCGTGCCAGCCTGCTGCACGGTTGCTCAATGCTGCAGAGGAGGGCAAGATGAACCTGTCCCTCCGACCCACGCGTTTAATTAGGGCCTCGTTGGTGCCTCGTCAGCGGGGTGCCCTCGCTGCCCTGCCGAGCCTCGCACCATGCACGGTGCTGGAGCCTGGCTGTGTTGGCAGGCCTGGCCCTGCTTGCACCTCACGTGGCACGGTGGCTGGGCTGCATTGTCCACATTCCTCCCAGTTCTGAGTCACTTACACCTCAGCTGCCAAAACTTGTGCTTGTGCCTGTGCCTAGCTGTGCCGGCGGCCCGAGCCAGAACTGGTAGCCATGCACGGCTCTATGTGAGGCAATGTCCCTGTGTGGGTGCTCCAGGGTGCCCTCCTCTGCCCCCAGGATGGGTTTCCCACCCATCAGCAGTGTGAGGCAAATGCTGCTGCCCTTCTGCGGTGGGTTACTCCTGGCCAGATGCCAGGTGCCCACCAAAGCTCCTCTATCACTCCCCTCAATGGGACAGGGCAGAGAAAACACACGGAAAGGCTAGTGGGTTAAGCCCACGTGATGTGCAGGTACACGTGAGCCCAGACTGAGCTGTGGGGCAGGGAGAGGAGTGAGGTGAAGGGGGTGGTGGAGGTGGGCACTTGAGGGGTTTTGCACATGTGAGGGGTGTGTGTGGGGATGCGGGGATGGGATGGATGGTGCGGGGTCTATGTGAGGCACAGGTGGATGTGATGGGGGTGTGTGTGATGGATGTGTGGGACCTGTCTAAGTGTGTGTGTGCATGTAAGGGGCACAGTTACATTCAGATGAGAACATTCGTGGGGCACATACGTGTATGGGGGGATGCTGATGTGTTTTGGATGTGTGTATGTGTGTGTGTGTGTGTGTGTGTGTGTAAGCCTCTGCATGCATGTGGGATCTATGTGTGGGCATGTGCCTGGCAGGGGACAAGTGTGGAGGGGTACACGTGGGTGACCAATGTATGTACACAGGGGTGGGCACTGCAAGCTGTGTGTGGTGTCAGACTGTGTGATGTGTGTGTGCACACGGGGGTGGGCACTGCAGGGTACATGTGTCAGGCTGTGTGATGTGTATGAGCACACGGGGGTGGGCACTGCAGGGTACATGTGTCAGGCTGTGTGATGTGTGTGTGCACAGGGGGGTGGGCACTGCAAGCCGTGTGTGCTGCCAGGCTGTGTGTCTGTTCTCCCGTGCCACATGCACACGCGTGCATGTCCCTGGCAGCATTCCCTCCCCCCGGGCTCGCTGGCTGCGGGCTGCTGAGCTGTGATGTGAGCTGGCGGTGAAGCCCTGAGCCCTTCTGGTGCCTCTCCCCAGAGCGGCGGCTCCCAGCCATGACACAGGGGCCGGTTTGTCTCTTTCCGTCTGTTTCCCAGCTTGTCAGGCCAGTCGTGTCGGGTCTTGCCGCGATTTCCCGGATGGTTGCTTGGCACCTACCTCTTCCCCATCCGGACGGGCAAGTTCCTGGAGCACCAAGCCGGGGCGATGCACGGTCCTGGCCCTGCCTCCCTGGCTCTATGCCTCGGCTCCGGCATCCCGCCCCGTTCACCGTGCCGGGGCAGCAAGGGAGCGGGGCTGCGGGTGCAGTGAGTCAGCCAGGGGCTGGGAGGAATGGGCAGCAACCCTCCGGCTCTCTGCCAGGCGAGGCAGGCTGGGGCAGCAGCGCTGCCACCATTCTTCTGCCACTGTAGCTGGAGGACGTGGCCAGAGAATGGATGCTGGTGGGCACAGGCGTCCCTGGGTGTCAGGGAGAGGCACCCAGCATGGCCAGGCTGGGAGGGCAGGAGCTGCCCAAGGCTGGGAGCTGGGCAGGCAGAGCACGGTTGGGATGGGATGGGATGGGATGGGATGGGATGGGATGGGATGGGATGGGATGGGATGGGATGGGATGGCTCCGGTGAGCAGGGTTCTCCCTCCCACTGAGCACGACGGTACCAGTCACACTGGGATGCTCGGCCTTGGGGAGAGGCACAACCTTTGGTGGCACTCACGCTGCCCACAGCCGCCTGTATCTCCGTGGCAGGGATGAGGAGGCAGTTTGGAGCAGAGGGTGTAGCTGTGGGCGCAGGCGGGTGCGAGGGAGCCGCTTGCCACGCCGAGCCCTGCCGTGCCTCCATGTCCCCGCAGCTTGCCCGGGGCAACTGAGGCCATGCCACCACTCCTTCCCTGACAGCAGGACAGCTCATGTCCCTGCTCGCCCAACCCTCCTCTGTACATGGGGAAGCCAAGGCAGGGAGTGTGACAGAAGTGACATGCTGGGTTGAGCCCCAGAGAAGCCACAGGCACCGAGCCAACAGCCCTGCCCAGCCTCACACAGCCCCAGAGCATCCTTTGGGGAGAGCTGGAGCATGGGGCTCAGGTATTGTGGCAATGTCAGACTCATTTCAGTGTCCCCAGCAGCCAGAGGACTATCCTAGGAATGTGCTCCTCAAGACCATGCCAGGTTGTGCCTCTGTGCCCTCCTGGCCCTGCCAGGCAGGACACAGGCTCTTGTCTGGGGCAGGGGAGATGCAGATCCCCATGCCCCCAGAACCCTTTTATTCCCATAACCAGTGATTAGCATTGCTGCCAGGGACTGTATTTACCTGCAGCTCTCCCTATCCAGAGCAGGGGTTCCCTGTGGAGCACAGGGGTAGTCAGGGTCCTAGTGAGGCAATTCCCTAGCAGGGACACAGAGGAACCCCTGAGCTAGAAGCCCTTCCACTACCCGTGCCAGACCCAGTGGGTGTCCTGGCAGATGCGCGTGTCAGGGCAGGAGGCAAATGAAGGAGGGAACAGCTGGGACAGCCCATGTGATGGAGGAGTCAAGGCATTCTCCCTGAGCAAGAGAAGCTGGATCCTGGCTGGATAGGAGGGATAGAGCCCTGCGGTGCCTGGAGGCTGGGCCCTAGAGCTGGCCTCACCATCCCTAATCACCTCCTTCCCATTCCCGACATTCACATCTAGTTAATGAGCCCAGGAGCTGCTGCTGGGAAGATGCTGGGAGCCTTGTCCTGCTGCAGCTGTAACCCTTCCCTGCCCGGGCTCCCACAGCCTGCTCCATGCCCTGCTCATTGCTGGCACCACGAGGGTGAGGATGCAGGAGCCACAAGGTCCTCAGATGGCCCATCAGAGTTAGGATGTGCCCAGCCTGCGTGGTCCCATCCAGACCCACAGTGTCCCAGTGAGTGGGCTGGGGAACAGCCATGCTGGGGAGACTCAAAGGGTCCCCACAGGGCAGCCAAATGGGAGTGCAGGGATGGGACTGTGGCAGGGGCCAAGGTTGCACCCCAGATAGGTATTTGAGGGGCAACTCTGCCCACCACAGGCAGTGGCAATTGCATGGCAGGACCAGGGCCTGCCATGATGTGAGGCAACAAGTGGGCTGTGTTGCCCCACATGGGACAGCAGCGGTTTGCATCACTTGAGGAACCCATTCCTGGGCATGAGAGGGTGGCAGAGCCTGGCACACCCGCACTCACATGTGCATGGGGCTGTACATGCCTGGCACACACAAGTATGTGCAGAGGGCTGATCCCCTACAGCAGCATATGGGCAGCATCCTTGCCCTGGCTACAGCACTCCTGGATTACAGCAGTGCGTAGGGCAAGGGTGCTGGACACAAGGGCTCCAACAAGCCCACTGTGTCCCTGTTGTCCCCCCCCCCCGCCACCGTTGTCCTGACAGAGCCCTCACCCCATGAGCCATGCCTTCCAGGGGCTGGGACAGGTAAAGCAGGATCCCTGCCCCAGCCTGTCATTTCGGCTTTAATTGAATCCCCTGCTGTTCCCCTTCATCGGGGCTGAATGAGGGGCTGGCTAATGAGGAGAGTGTGATTAGCAGGGCAGGGGGCTGGCTCTGGGCACAGGGAGGCTTCCCTGGGCCAGGTAATGACAGGCTTTTGTCCCCTCTGCTCCTGCTCCCTGACAGAGGCAGGTGGATGAGGATGCCCCGGGCAAAGAGTGGGTAGCAAAGGGCTGAACTCAGCAAGTCCTGGCCATTCCCACCCTCCTGCAGAGCCATGCTGAAGGGATGCCTTGGCTGCTGGAACCTGGCTGGGGGGGAGCCCAGGAGTCCTGACTTCAGCTTGGCTGCCTGGTCCAAGGTGTCAGCTGGGGAAGACACATCCCAGCCTGTCACCTGCAGTCCTGAGGATCCTGCTCCTGGCTGGGAAACCCACCCAGCCATCAAATTCTCTCTCAGGACACTGTATGTTTGATGACTCCCAACGCTGCTTACCCAAGCAAGGGCCAGAATGGGGGCACACGTCAACTGGCACTGTTGGGAAGGCAGATTCGAGCTCATGGCTGCTGAGAGCCAGGGACAGGGTCTGTCTCTTTGTGGTCTGAGCCACATGGCTCAGCTTCAGCCAGTGCAGAGCCAAGGAGAGGGGAAGGACCAGTTCCAACCCTGCTGTGGGGTCAGGCCTTCAGGAATAGAGGTGTGTGTCCCCACTTTAGCCAAGCTCTCATGGCCAGTGCTTCAGCCTCAATGAAGTCCTGCACAGGACACAGAGAGCCCAGGCTGGGTACAGTGTGCAGGAGCAGGACCCTGTGGTTGGACCCTCGTGTAGGCAGCACAGGGGGCAGGCAGCACAAGGTTTGCAGTGCCAGCAGCCTGGCAAACAGGTGAGTGGAGAGGCAGATGGATTGTGTGTGACAGGCTGGGGATAATTCACTGCTCCCGAGGAGAGAAATCCTCCACCTGGAAAGGAATCTGCCTTCCTCCACCCTGCAGGGCCCGGAGGGGCAGGAAGGGGTATGCAGATGGGCTGCTGTGCCCTGAGCCTGTGCAGGCAGCACCCCTCACCCAGGCAGGGCATCTGAGCAGGACCCCTCCGCCCCATGGATGCAAATCCAGATGCTGGGGAGGAGATCAGGGTCGGTGCCAGTTGCTCACCCACCTTGCAGGTCTACACATCCCCCCAGCCATGGCCAGCAGAGTCCCTATGCCAGGGGCACACACTGGGTGAGCTGGAGGGTGCTCTCCGATCCCAACAGCTGCTGGCCACCAGCAACCCATTAGCTCCCATCCCTGCCTCTGAGTGGGAAGGTGATGCTGATGCTGGCAGGGGGCTGGGGGTGCCCTGGCAAGGTGCTTTGCATGCATGGCTGTGGGCAAAGGCTGTGGTGAGCTGCACTGAGAGGGCTGGGAGCCACAATGGCTGGAGTGCTCGTGGGAAGGGTCCAGTCTGCATGGCCCAGCCCATGGCCACTGTGTTAGGGAAGCTGCTGAGGGACAGGTCCTGGCATGAAGCAGCAGCTTTGCTGAATGTCTCCTGTCTCAGCATCTCCCCAGGGCTGCAGCATGTTCCCTGCAGGGGCTTGGCCTTGGGGCTGCCCAGGGTGTGCACTGATGTGTGTGTGTGTGTGTGCGCGCACATATGTATGAGCATGAGTGTTTGTATTGATTGGGCACGTGACCTGTCTTCAGTTGGGGCTAATTAAGTAGTGAGCTAATCAGCAAACAACCCTCCTTGATTGGCTTTCTGGGAACAGCAAAAGAGGCAGATGAGGACCAGTGGGGACACGGGTCACTCCCAGCATCCCTAAGCCACGAGCAGCCTCACACGAGGGTCTGGGAGCAGATGTCTCCTGGGGGAGGGCTTCCCCCACCTTCAGCCAAGTACTCCCATCCCTGGTACACCCACTCCTGTCCTTCTTGACTCTCTGGGGAACAGGCTGAGAGGATGAGGACAACGTGCTGGTAAGGATGTGGGAGCAGGCTGCAGGGCTGGGGGAAGCCATGCAGGAGCCCAGCACCATGCAGCTCGGTGGCCTCAGCTCCTGGGGGGATGCCTCCCCCCAGGGGGACACAGGGCCTGCCTGCTCAGCCAAAGGCACACGTGGCCATGGCAGGCAGCTTGCCTGCAGCAGGCAGGGCTGTGGCAGCAGCCCTTTCCCTGGCACAGCCACCCTCCCCTCCAGTCCCCACATCTCCCCAGCGTCCTGCCCCACACAAACATTCCCTCACTCCCGGCCACGGTAAATATTGTAGCAGGGCAAACAGTGAATCAGCCCCCTTTGTTTGAGTGCTGCTGGCAGCCCTGGCTTGTTCAACTGCTGTTTAATGACCCTCCAGTTGTGTACCCTGCAGGTACTCATTAACCCCGGGCTGCAGATGGTGAGAAGGACGGATCTGAGCCAGCCAGGAACAGTCTGCCAGTGCTAGGGACCGGCTCCGGGCAAATTCTGGTGACCTTTTAGCAGGTGCCAACATGCCAGAGGTTTCCTCTCGCACTTCTGCAAGGTGCATCCAACCTGCTGTGAGCCCAGCAAGGCTGCAGGCCCATGGGCACCCCACAGCACAGCATGGCACAGCACGGTGGGGCTTTGCTTGAGGCAGCATCCCCTTCAGAGCATCCCACTGCAGCTCAGCACATGCTCCTGGCACAGTCACGGGTCGCATAGAAGCTGCTGGCTCTCGTGGAGGGATGCTCAAACACTCCTTTGCAGCAGGAGGCATCTTGGTAGGAGTTGTACAGAGGAGAGCTAGGCAGTGCAGCTTGGGCTGGTCGGTTAGGACCAGGTGGAAATGAGCAGTGGGATATCCTGAGAGGTTCAGATCATGGGACAGGGGCTGGAAATGGGCAGTCCAAGAGGGACTGGGAAGAACTGGACAAATGCCTGGCTCAGAGCAGGGAGATGGGGGCAAGTGGGAACACAGAGCTGCTTCTCTGGCCTTGATGCCATCCCATGAGCTGTAGAGAGGCTGCATGTCCTACAGAAAGCCCCTTTTCCCAGGAGACACCCACAGAGACCCAGGGCTCCCCACCAGTGGGGCTGGGAGAGTGCCAATGCCCTCAGGTGTGTGCAGGGCTGATGCCAGCATGGGAGGGCTCCACAGCAGCAGTAGCAGGGCTTGATCTGGGGCAGCCCATGGATGCTGGACCCACAGGAGCTTCCTGACAGCACTGTGGGGCTGCTCTTGCTGCTGCCCCTCTGCTTGGTTCTCATCTCCCATTCATGTGGCCCTGGCTCCACCCCATATTGTAGTCTTGCTCCTTCCCCTATTGTGGTCCTACCTGGGCTCCTCATTGTGTCTTTGGCCCTGGCCCACAGTCGCCCTAAGGTGGCCTGTCACCAAGGAGCAGTGCCAGCACAGCCCAGAGACTCCCTATGCACCAACTCTGGGCTGAACCAGCAGTGTCACAGGGTCCCCAGGGTCACAGCAGTCATGCCACAGGTCCCCAGAGTCCTCAGCACCAGGTGGGTGATGCCCCACACCAGCAACAACAGGTACCAGGATGCCAACCCCACTCCTCTGTGTCCCCATGCACAACTGTTCCCAGGCTACTGGGCAAACTGGGCTGGAGCCAGGAGACAGGACAGGGCCTTGGGCCATCCCCACTACCACCACCAAACAGCCATCTCCAAAGAGCAACAGTGGCTGGTGGATCTTTTCCCCTGAGGGCCTGGTCGTGGCATGGGGCAGGACCCTGTGCCCGTGTCCTTGTAGGGCAGTGCAGGACTCATCCCTGCTGCCAGCAGAGGGGACAGCCCAGGGAGGAGCACAGCGAGCGTGCGGGGTGCCCGGCGTGCTGGAGCGTGGCTGCCAGGAAGGCAGCACCGATAAACATCTAGCCTCTCTGTTTATTTATGACCGAGGATATTTATACCACCAAGTCCTTTAAACGTAGCTGGGGACACACCCAGGCACCATCCAGTGCCGGCAGCCACGGGGCTGCTCTCGGCGTGGGGCTGGTGGTGGGTGCACCGGCAGCACCGCGTACAGCCCGGGATTGGTACCCCCAGCACTGACACCCATCGAGGGCCAGTGGCAGTTGTCACAGGGTCAGGATGAGGCTGGCACCCGGAGGGACGAGGTTCAGTCATCAGTTCATGATGGCACAGACTCTGTGCCCATGCAACGAGGATGCTGGCGCACCGGAGCAGGTCCATATCTCCCCTGACCCAAAAGCACATCAGATCAAGCTGGCACTTTCCTGTCCCAGCGTTGTGGCATCATTAACAACCTTGGGGCTATGTCCCAAAACAACAGCTCACAGCTCAGCCGGGACATCTCCCTGTCCCCCTGCCCTCCTCAGCCGCTCGGTCCCAGACCTGAGCTTCCCCACCGCGGTGTCTGCTTCCCTCTGCCGGCAGCGGGCACCAGCAGCTCCCCGCATCCTGGAGCTCTGCGGTTGCTGCTCCCCCAGCCCCGAAGCAGCACCATCCTGCACCAGCCAGACCCGCTGCCCCCCTTCCTCCTCTCTGCCCAGCTTTGGGTGTAATACAGCCTTTTGTTTCCATGCAGTCTGCAGCTGCTCCACCACGCATCACCCTGCCCTCATCGCTGTGGCATCGTCTGCAGAGTAGAACCAGCAGCAGTTTGTCATTGCTCCCGCCTCATGGTGAGCTGCAGAGATGCCCTGGGCATCCACAGGCCTGGAGCTGCATGCCCTGTCTGGATTCTCTGCGAGGTGCTGCAGGTGCTCACCTGAGCAGCCCTTGGTGCTGGCAGCCCCAGGCTGTGTGGACGTGCCACCCGTGCTCAGCACAGCCACTGCTCTGCCCAGCGTCTCCATCAACTGAATTCCTTGTCTCTGCGAAGGACCCAATAGGTTTGGACAGGCGAGGTCAAGTTCCCAGGAGGCAAAGGCAGTGTGTGCTGGGATCCCTACCCATTCAGTCTAGATTAATTAGATCCCATCTCACTTTCCCCTGTTTCTCCAGGAGAGATGATGCCCACCAGCCTGTGATTGTCCTTGACAGCTAAGACAGCCCCACGTCCTCCCATAATTGTGCTGCACGTCATCCCACCGAGCCTTTCAAGTCCAGCTTGTCCTAAAATCCCTGCCTCTTGGACCAAAACAAGTCCTGAAGGACTCTGAGCAGTGGGAGCTCAGGGCTGGCCAGCCTGAGCAGGGTCTGCATGCCCAACACCTCAGCAACCCACCCCACAGGGACCATCCACTCAGATGTTCCCCTGGCCTTGGCCATCCCTCTCTATTTTGCAGCCATCCCCTCTCGTCCTCTGCTCCCCTTACTGCTGACAACTCACATTAAGAGCTGCAGCCAGCAGAGCTGGCTGAGATGTGTGTCCAGGGCACAGAGGCCAAGCTGCGAGGCACAGCCTGGCCATGCCCAGAGGCTGTCTGTCCTTGTCCTTGTCCCTGTCCCTGTGCAGGATGGAGCTTGTTTCTGGGCTGGGGAACAGGGCTATTTAGATCTACCTGCTGTGGAGGGGCTCGGAAGGCAACCACCCCTCAAGCTTTCCCCGCTGAGCTCCCACAAATGCTCCCCAGGGCTGCAGGAGCAGTTGTGGGGACCATGTCCTGCAGGGCAGCACCGGCACAGCCCTTGCGGCTGCCAGCAGCGGGGTCAGGAGCTCCGGCCAGGCTGTGCCGTGCGCGGGGAGCAGTGTCCTGGCTGGGCTGCAGGAGCCTGTCCCGGCTGGGCTGCAGGAGCCCGTCCCGGAGGCTGCAGTGAGCGGCAACTGTCCGCAGAGGGAGCCCGGCCCCTGCCCAGCCCTCCCGGAGCCGGGGGATACCCTGGCATCCCTCCTCCTCCTCCTCCTCCTCCGTCCCGCTCAGGAATGCAGCTCCAGCCGGGGCTCCGGCCCCTCTGCCCATGAGATGAGAGTGTGGGTCCTCAGCACCTGCCCGCTCCCCCGGGAGCGTGGGCTGAGATGTGGGTTAGGTCGGCAGAGGGATGATCCCCCCACCCTCCACGCCTGGCACGGCTGGGTCCCTGTCCCTGCTGTATCCTGGCCTCCATCCCTCTAGATCTGTGGTGGGGACACAGCTCCCCAGCCGCTTAAGGCATCCCCAGCACTCCCGACTGACTGGCCGTGCCTGCAGGCAGCAGCCGTAGCACCCGCTCATCTCTGCCAGCACTGGGAATTTTACCCATCCTGGGGTCTGTGGGCTTCAACCACGGAGCTTTCCAGCTGAGCATTCCCACGCTGGGACCCTCATTCCCAACACAGCTGGTGTTTGCTTGGCACCAAGAAGGTACCGGCTTGTCGTGACCTCAGTGAGAAAGGCACTCGGGGCTCATTAAGTGTCATATAAAATGCTATTTATTAGAGCTCACACTACAAAGGGATAATGTTGGATCCCTTCAGAGGCTGGAACCCTGCGCTGTGCAGCAGCGAGCAGGCTCCCAGCCCATGGGCAGCATGCCACGCAGACCTCGTCAGCAGAAAGTGTTACACCATCTTAGTCATTTGAGCTGTTGGACAATTTCCATGGAAGAAACCAGCTCCATTCATATAGTTTTTTTTTTATTTATTTATTACTGCCCAAAATAGTCTCCCCTGAGAACTTCTTGCTGCTGTTTTAGATAAAGACACAGCCACACACACGTGGCAGGTATCAGGTACGAGCTCCCCTGCAGACTGAACTGCTACAAGTCTGGCTTTGAACGCGGTTGAGCTTGCCCTGCAGCCAAGGGATGCCCACAGCACAGGTCTGGGCCTGCTCAGCTCAGGCTTGCTGTTACATGGGTCACTGGCTGCGTGATGTACTGTGGTCTCCTGGACAGGACCATGCAGCAGCCTGGCTGGAGTGAGGTGTCAGAGCTGCAGGGGACTGTACTATTTCCCAGGGACCCAGCCCCACGCCATCAGTGCATGTGTGTGTGTGTGTG
>WBNH01001468.1:0-85252 GCA_013401255.1 Urocolius indicus
CTTGTGAGGAAAGGCTGCAGTATTTTGGGACTGTTTAGCCTGAAGGAGACTGAGTGGAGATCTTATAAACTCTTATAAATACTTAAAGGGTGAGTGTCCAAAGGATGGGGTGAGTGGTTTTTTTTTTGTTTTTTTTTTTCTGTAGCACCTGGTGACAGGACAAGGAGTAACAGGCACAAACTCTAACACGGGAAGTTCCTCTTGAGCATGACGAATAACTTATTATAAGGATAAGGATGGCCTGGCGCAGGCGTCCTAGGAAGGGTGTGGAATTTTCTTCCCTGGAGGTTTTCAAAACCCACCTGGATGCATTGCTGTGTGACTTGTTAGAGATGAACGCGCTTTAGCAGGGAGGCTGGACTAGATGTCCCTTCCAACCTCATCATTCCACGGTCTGCAGAAGGGCCTGCATGGCCGCTACCTGCAGCTTAAGACACGGAACGGGCCCAAAATGGCAAGACGTCTGCCTCCCGAGCAGAGGCAGCGCCGTGCCGCTGCAGGGTACAGGCTCCCTCTCGGCTGGGTGCCCCGCGGACGCGGGCTCCCCGCGGCACGACAGCGCGGGACGCGGCCGCCGGGGGGCGCGCGGGCCGCAGACACCGCCGTCCCGTCCCGTCCCGTCCCGTCCCGACCCGTCCCGTCCCGTCCCGTCCCGTGCTGCGGGCGCTCGGTCCGGGGCGGGAGCCGGCGACGGCGCTTGGCTTTGGAGCTGGGCTGCGCACAGCGCGTTGTCCTGCTCAGGCTGAGCGGCCTGTGGGGCGCCGGCAGCCGTGCCTGCCCTTGCCAGCGCGCTCTGAAATCCCAGGGCTCCTGCTGCATGCAGCTGGAGACCACTGACACGCTGCGACGCCTCCGTGCCTCAGCCTTCAGGAGAATGCCTTTTTGCATACCTCAGTGATGCCGTGCCGTATGCGGGCTCCTGGGAAAAGCGGGTGAGAAGGCAGGCACCGCTGGCTCCCAGGCTGAGGACAAGCTCGGGCGTCGTGCCCTCCCATCCTCTCCCCTCTCACTGGCTTCTTTCTGTTCACTGAGTTCACTGGGAGGTGACTGGAGGGCTGCCTGTTTACTTATGTCTCAGTAAATCAAGAGCTATTAAAAAATCACCCAGGTTGAATGAAAAGCTTTATCTGACCAGAAATGCCGGCACGCTTGAGCTCACACAGAGCGTGAGTGGCAGGTGAAAGTGTTTGAGATGCTTTGTTAAACGTTTCTAAGCCATTTTAATGCACAAAATGGAAAAGTAAATCTGGAAACAAACCCAATGCTAACTCTTCCTCGTTTTTCAGTGTAAAATCTGCTGATGTCTCTCTCTGCTCACAAAAACACCGGGAACTGGAATGGACTGCCTGAAAGGTTTAAATGCAAAAAGCCATTTATTAGTTGGGAGGGTTGGTTTTTGGTTTCTTTTCAGTGGAGCTGTTTTCGTAAACTTCTGTTGGTGGGAAACCCATTTTCTCAGGTGGCTAGAGAAGAGAGCATCTGTTAGGATGACTGGTGGATAAGGAAAGAACTTCTCTGTCCTGTCACAGACACACAGGTGAGTACAGGAATATGGGAGGCTGCCGAAGGTCTGATTTACTGGAGCTGCTTGTGGTAGGAGGCCTAGAGCAGCAAGCAAAGACAGCAGGTCTGGCAGCGGAAGGCGACAGCAGCAAGAGGCTCTCGATGCAGATTAGCTGTGCCCTGCTCCCTCCAGCATGGCCGCCCCAGAAGGTGCCCAGCAGAGGTGCCTGGGGGCTCTCATGGCCGCTGAGGCAGAGGGGAGGGCAGAATGGGCTCTCACACCGCACTGCGGAGAGGAACTGCTCCTTGCTCAGTAGAAAGGGACGAGGTTGTGTCAGGATGTACAGGCACATGCCAAAGGTGGAGTAGAAACATGCCAGGCTCACTCATCACCCCAGGAAATCCGCTTGGATAAGAACAAACTTTCTCTATTATTTTTTTAAATCTCTCAGACACCTACACTCCACTTCTTGTCCTAAGCTGTCTGGAGCTGATTTTATCTTGCACGCTATGCACTTCAATGGGGAGGAAGGGGGTGATGGTTGGGCAACTGATACAAGGCTTCCACTCTGAGCAACCTCAGCTGTAGGCAGCCCATTATGAGTAATGGCTCTTCCTCTTCCTGGCAGGGCCCAGAGTACCTGGTTTTCAAAGTATTCCTAAACACACGTGTAGCTGCAAGTCACAGGGCTGGCTGCTGGGCCAGAATAATGTTGCTCTGACTGGGGTCTGAGGGGCTCGAATCGCTGGGAGTTTTACCCCCTTCTGGGCATCCTGAGCAGATCTCTCTTCCTCTTGCAGCTGCTGAGGGCTGGGAACAACTGCTGCTTCTGTCCTCCATTGTCTGCTCCGTTGTATGAGGAGAGTAAGAAATACCTTTCATCTAGAGGCTTAAAAGCTTTCAGCAGGGAGATTATACCTCCATTCCCAAACTGTATCTTCAATGTATTATTCTTAATCCAAGACCATACCTAGAGACCTCTTTTCCCTGGGATTTCCAGCACATGTGGCTGCCATTTCCCACAGATATGAGTGCATGTCCAAAGGAGAATGAGGTAAACATAGCCCCTCGGGACTGTCATTCCCAGCTCTTGCAGATCAAGCCTTGCCCATGTCACCTGTGTGTCGTGCTGGTGGTGTATCCACCACAACCACTGTAGCTGGATGCAGTATAGACATCTGTCTGTTTGACTTGCATTTAAAATAAAGCCAGGATGTGCCTTTATTTTAAAAGGAAATGTCTGGATTTGCAGCAGCTATGTCAAACAGCTGCCAACTTCAAAAAGATGCCCTTTACCCAAAGCTGGTCTCCCCATGTGCACTCCTAGGCTGGTTGCATCATCCATACAAATCACTGACTTGGCCATCTAAAGACAAAATGCTCCTATGCGCACAGAGAGTGAGTGTCTGAGCTGGGCCCAGTGCTATGGGTGAAGTGCTTTGATGTGATTACTGTGGGATGAGACAATTTCCAAGTGAAGTTTCACATACACTTGAGTCATGTCTGCGCTTTGCTGTAGAAACCTCCTGCTTTGACCTCAGCAGAGTGCAGAAAAGACTAAGCATGGAATTCCCCCCATTGCTGCTGTTATCCTCAAAATGTAGTTCTGAGAATGGGGCTGCTATACAGTATTTTCCTTCAGCTTTCAATTCCTGTTTGAATGTTCCTGGTGACGCTCCCAGCTCTTCATCAGAGGTTTGTGCCGACTTCTGATTGAGCAGATAACGTGACTGTTATTCTTTCTTCCCTGTTGCTTCATGGTATGCAACAGGACATTAGTCAAAACAGTTGCTTCCAGGAACCTGCTGTTTCAGGAATGACCTATCTACAAATAGCTATTACTTGCAGATTTACTGCTTTATTTTAGTGAAGAATCTCCCAAATGAAGTGTTGGGACAACAGGATTGATGATGTAGCACATCTTTCCATCTCTGGGAAGAGGAAAGGACTGACAGATGATGTAAGTTAGTCTGAGACCAAGAACTGCATGGAGGATCCCTGCTTTCTGCCAGAGCCAGCCCTTATATCCAACTCTCCCTGTCAGCAGTACTCCTTTCCTTGGAGGATGCTAGAAAAGGTGTGCTTCTAAGTGCCCATTATGCCCAGCACTTATCAACATGTGGGAGCTGACTGAGGTTCTGGGGGCCTGCCTCAGCTGTCTGCTTACATACAGTGCCATGACCCATACCTGCCAAGAGGCTGTGGTGCTGCCTGGAAGGAAGGTGCAAACTCAGAGGGAAGAGTGATCTTGCAGCATGAAGCTCATACTCAGTTTCTCCCTTCATCTCTGTCTGTGGTTTTCCAGGTGGCTGTGTATACCTGGCACCTGCCTAGGCCTCAAAGAAACGGCAGTCCTGGACAGAAGGAAGGAAATCCCCATTTCCAATAGCCTCTCTTTTAAAAGGTCCCAAACCATACATATGCCACATGTATGCTTCCCACCACAGCCCCTTATGCCCCGTTCCTTCAGACACAGATGAGCGCAGAGCAAAACAGTTTCGACCCTTTGTGTCTCTGTCCTTTATCCAAAGAAGAAGAGCAAGCGAGAGAGAGAGAGAGGGCTACTGGTGTGATGGAAAAGCCACCCTAATGGGGAGAGAAATGGGGATCACCTTGCAGTTGTGGCCTAAAGACAATGTCATTCATGTGGCCTGTGCATGGCCCCTTGCTGCCCAGCCTCTCCAATAGCTCAGCTGGACAAGAGGAGAACAGGAAAGGTCCTGCCCGCTCAGTGTTTTCTGGATCAAAGCAGAAGGCAAATTAAGGAGGAAGGAGCTGGCCCCATGCAAGCTGGGTTCTTGTCAACACCTTGGAAGACAGTCAGCATGTCGGAGCAATGGGCAGCAGCCAGTGTCTGATTGTGCCTGGCAAAAGACCAAGCGGGCAAAGACAAGCTTTGTCTACTGAATAAACGGCGAGCAATCTCCTGCGAGATCTTGGCAGCGGGAGGTATTCTGTAAAATCCCAGCTTCCGCTGTGGTGTTTGCTTTGTGTGGAGCTGGGTTCTGTCCCAGTGCCATTGGCGTGGGGGAGCAGCTTGGTTTTCATGAACAAAGGCACTCGGGAACCCCGGTCTGCCCAGACAGATACCAACCCTCCTGCTGCCTTTTTATGGGCTGAGCATGCACAGCCACCCAGACATCCTTCACATGCCACACAGGCCTAGCGCTGAGAGCTGCTCTTCAACTCAACTGTGATCCCATTGCCCCAGCCCTTTAGGGTGGAGGATTTTATTAGGAACTTCCAGCTACTGCAGAATAAAGACTTACAGAGCTTCATACTAACATTCTGCACACGCTATGCTGACAGAAGAGCATAGAGTATGAGAACACGAGGCAGTTCTGCCCTCCTATATCACAGCTTTTGTTTTCCTCAAAGAACTAAGACTCCTGTGAGCTGAAGACTTGACATCTCTAAAGACAGTGATGGCATATAGGGCAACTACATCTCTGGTATGCTGCTGGTCTGTGGGGATTTCTGGTGTCATGTTGTGTCTTGGGCTGCACTCTGCTGTAGGTAGGGCTGCTAACACTGACATGCCAGAACTTCAGAATCATACCTGGTATCAATGAGGAAACTGGAAGAAGCATATATTTTCCCAAACTTGACTTCTCAGTTTTCAAAATACCAACAAAACCAATTATGTATATAATAATATCTATGTATGTACATATTTATATATACACACACTTGCTTACCCTGCCAGAAAGCCGCAGGTTAGCCAAAGTGAGCATGCTCTGGATTTAGCAAAAGCAAATCAGATGTGGCAGCTTTGTCTTATGTATCTAGGATGCTGTCAGTTAATGCTTTTCAGTTCCTCTCTATGCTATTAGAAAATTCATTACAGGAGGGGCCTTGTAGAAGCAGTTTATTATTGTTATTACCACACAAAGTTTTGAATAGGGCTTGAGAAAAGGTGGTGCATAAAAAGCACCGTGTTTGAATCCATGCCAATAGCATATTTATGATACAGAACAGAAATGTGTCCTGGAGATGGATTTATGGCATGTGATGGAAAAGCTGTACCTCAGATACGGATTTTGCATAAGTATGGAGGCACACATCCGTGACTGTACCTTTAAACTGCCTGAGACAGTTGCCATAGCTGCAGGTCAAATGAAATACCTGCAAATGCCTCAAAGATCCTTCCATGCTATGATCTTAGCATGGTGGGGGGCACCTCCCTGTTATCTCAGAAACTCAGTACTAATGGCGGGGGGGGGCTGTTTTTCAGTATGCTCTCAGGAGAGATGCTGCAGTGCTGAGGTCAACCCCACCCAGGACATCCTCAGGGGACCAGCATGTCCAGGCCACAGCAAAACCCACAGCTTCTGATGAAAAGTTCCCACTGACCTGAGAAGCCTGTGGCTTAACGTTTGTCAAAACTGTAAAGACTGTTACTGTGGTATGAAACTTGGAAAGAAACTACGGCAAGAATATATTTTAATGCTACCACTGGATGCATTAACATTATATTCATCTGGTGGATTGTTTATACAGACAAAGAAATGCACTTTCAGGAAACAAGGATTACAGCTTGGATTTAGCAAATGTGTTTGGCTGGGTGGGGGTGACCTTCATTTTCACTTCATTTTGTTTTCATATTGTTTCACTGCTTTTCATGGAAACCCTTTGGAGTCTTTCCTTTTCAAATGTGTTTGTGCTGAAAATACCTGGGATTAAATGCTGAAGAAAGAAAATGTTTTAGTCAATATCAAACAAGGTTTTTAGGAGTATTCCTCTCCCTGTTGAAAACGTGCTTTGAGGTTGATGCGAAAGGCAGCATTTTCTTTGATTTTTTTATTTGATTCCTCCTTAACAAAAACATCTCTCTCAGCCTAACTTTTGAAATATATCTGCTCACAGCAGACACATCTTTAATCTATCTCTTCACAGCTGGTGAGGCAGAAAGAGAAAAATAAAAGCAGCACTTTGAAGCTGATGGCAGCTCCACCAGTTGACAAGGTGCAACTTCTGCTCGAGTGGAAGAGGATGGAGCCCAAGTGCCTGTGAGTTTCTGTGGCATGCCTGCTCCAAAGAGAAGGCTGCTGCAGGTGACCTTGCTGACCTTGTATGATTTGGAGTTGGGTTAAAGAAGGTTATCTGGCTCCCTATTAATTCAGAATACATGCTGACTACGTATACACAGAAATACTCATGGCTGTTTCGGAAAATGGAAGAATTTGTTTCCTTCTTTGTGCCCAGGAAAAGCCCTCCCAGAGCACCACTGACACAGCTTCATTTGAGGCAGCTTCCTGTGTGAACGGGGAAGATTTCATAATTTTACTTGCTATTTGGAAAGGTAGAGGGTGCTTTTTAGAGTTTGCAGAAGAATGCAAGGCTTTGCATAGCCCATTGGCAAATGAACAGAGATAACTTGGAAGCTAAGCTCCTGTGTTGCTGCCTTTGTATCTGTTTGATTTCCATTTCTATACTATCAAGGTAATTTTCAGCGAAACAAATGTGAGCAAACCCCTGGCTCATGGCAGATAGAAGAAAGCAGAAAAGACTCATCTGCCAGAATGAATTCTGCCAGTTGCAGAAGTCAGGATTCACTCCCACAGTTGTAAAATTAAAAATGAGTTAAACGTCCAGCAGGTGTTAATGGAAGGCAACCACCCGGCAAACCACAAGCCTTGGAAGGGGTACAGACTGAACACAGGTGGGAAATCCCCCACCCAGCCAGGTGGTGGACACTGTCTACACCTGAGCAAGAAGTAACTGGGGATGGTTTACTTTAGGTGGATTATTTGCAAGTGACCGAATGTGAGTGACGTTCATTCCCTTGGTTCTACAGCAATGTTATCAAAAGAGTGAAAAATCAGCCCTTGTTATCTACTTTCACCAGTTTACTCTAACTGGTAGGTTCTATCCTCTCTGAAGACCTTATCCTGGTCTCCATGAGTCAATGGCACTTCATCACGATGCAGGTGTCAAAGCCAGCTCTATACGTCTGGGTCACAGGGCATTCAGGGCTGGATGAAGGATGAGGAAAGAGAATTATGCCCATGAGCTGCAAGGAAGGATAAATTTCTTGGTAGAACTGGGCTGCAGTGCTTCAAGGATTGATGCTAATGTAAAATTTCTTCACTCACTTCTTCACTCTTCCTTCACGGAGATACAAATGCTGACAAATAGTACAGGTCAACAGATAAAGGTTCAGATTTGACAGGTAAGGCAAAATAGTCTTAAGCATGACCAATACCCACAAGGAGGAAGCTGGCTGGGACAACAGTGCCATGCTTTTCTCTCTGGCATCTCATTTCACCCAGCCTGAATCTTTGCTAGAGTAACATATCTTTTCTGAAATCCACCCACTCTTACTAGTAGTGAGTTTTTCATTTCCCTATCCACACACCTCCCCTGCCTCAGCATGCCCTTGTTAGTTCAGACTGGCTCCAGGTAACTCCATGTGTATTTATCTTCCAGAAACAATCAGTCACTTATGTGTGCTGGTTTATGGACATCCTCCCATCTGGCAGCTGGCTCCATTGCAGTCTGTTGTATTACGTGACCTCCCTGTCCTCCTGGAGACTCTGCTATGGCTTCCAGCTCCATGCATCAGGGCCAACAGCAATAGCTTAGGACCTGCAACAGAAAGGGGAAGGACTGTGTCTCCACAATGGCTAGTCTTTTTCCATCTGTGCTTTTGTTGGGAAATGGGAACTGATTTCAACTGTCTGGTGACAAAGACGGACTAGGCTGGATGGATTTGAGTCTTCTGGCTGGTGCTACAGATGGGGCTTAAAACTGATCAGAGAGACACCAAAAGTACACATTTTCATGTGTCATTTTTTAGGCACAGGATCCTTTCACTATGAATAAAGGGAAAAGAATATCTTAAGGCCTCTGGAGACAAAGGCTGCAGTGGGGATGGGCTATTTTCCTACAAGAGGTATGAGTGTAGTCTTGTTATCTATTTCTCAGTGTACCAAGGGAGCATATTTACATTGCAAAGTGTTCCTCATATATCAGTGGGTCTATGTAAGGCAATTAGTAAGTAGTTTTAAAGCTTTCCAAATAAACTTCAGAGCAGGAGCCCTTCCTGTTGGTACGAAAGGGCTGGTTATGAGTGGTAGCTCTGAATGCCACCTGCTAATCACTTCCTGCCAGTGGGCTCTCCCCACTGGTGGGTTTCTGCTGCCTGTCTTTCCTAACAGAATAACCTCATGGATCATGAGAAAGCTCTAGAAAAAAAAAAACCCTCAAATGTTGAAAAAAGAGGCTGGAGTAGCAGGCCTCAAAACAGACTGGAAGAGTTATGCAACTCCCAGCAGCGGTGCCATGAGTAAACGCAATTTGACAAAGTGGGGTGCTGTTTATCACCTCTCCCCCAGTTCGCATTACTTGTTTCAGAAGCATGAGTGCTCATGTCTGATGAGGTCAGTGTGTCAGGCACGCAGCTGGCTGGGGACGGGCTCAAGGGGCGCAGCAGGAACAGGCAGGAAAGGCCTCTTGTGATGGTTCCCTGCCCCCTCAGAGTGGGGTGTGCTGCCAGGCCCCTGCCACTGCCTGGACCCTGGGCAGGGGCTCAGTACCTTCCCGTTGCTCAGGTGCTGACACTGGAGGGAGATGTCACACTTCACACAACCCTTTCCACACACGAGATGGAAATGTGACCTGTGCCTTCTTGTATGACAGCTGGTTTCTGTGAGTGCTGCAGAGTGAGCCAGGAGAATCTGCCGTGTAAGTCTTGGGCCAAACTTTCTTTTGCATCACATACTTTTATTTTCCCGAACCCTTTCAAATCCAGTGAATCAAAGAGTGAGAATCAAACCTAAAAGAACTGCACCCATTTAGGTGAGATGCCTTGTGTCAGTGACAAGATGCAATTTGCCTTCTTTCTGGGATGACAGATGTTGAAATTGCTCCCTTCTCCCAGTGAAATTCACTTCAACATGTTTCTCTCCTTCCCCTGGTCACCAGTTCCCACAAACCTAGGACTCTGAAGGCCTTTGGGGATTGATCGAGATTTGGAGCAGGGCAGAAAGCCTGAGAAAGCTGTGGTGCTTCTCAAGGCAGACCAGCAATTAGCTAAAACAAAAGGCAGTCATTAGGTGAGGATGCTCACGGGTTACCTGGCCTGCCTTATCCATACCCACAGCATTTCCCATAGTCACGTGTCAGATCGCAGGGCACATCTCAGTTTAACTGTAGACCCAGTATAATTATAGAAACCTGTCTCTTTTTTTAAACATCATTGAGCTTTTGGAACTGACACACCATGAAGGTGAAATTAAGAAAAGCAACAATGCACTGCACATCTTGGGACAATTTCCTCTTGGCTCATAATTGCTTGTTTTGTGACCTAAAAACTAGTATTCCTTACAGTCCTTCACAAGCCTACAGGTTACTTAAACTATTTACAGATGCTTTGATCCTTTCTGCAATCGAGGTGGTGATACACAGATCAACCAAATGTGACATAGTTCCTGGTGCTGCCATCTTGAGCTATGCCTCATGTGACCTACCAACTCCTCGTAGTTGCTGTGGGCACACTTTATCGGCTCCATCTATTGCAGTCTTCGAAGAGGTCCCTCCCTAGTACAGAGGATGCTTGAGAAACGGATATCAGGCACGCTACGTTGTGTCATCAGCCTTGATGAGGGGGTTGAGGGAAGTCTGTCTTGGCAGTACTTTTCCACTCGCTTTCCTACCAGGGTGCTGGTAAGCCGGCTGTTACGACATGTATTAAGTTTCAGTGAGGCTGATCCTTGCAGAGCTAGAGGTCAGATTTGGCTTGGAATATCTCAGCAGTTTGGTGACGTTAGTGGAAAGCGTTATTTTCAGGTATGAGAGATCTCAGATGTTCCTTTCTTCCAGAAAGCACCTGCAGGTGAATTGGAATGGACCTAAAAAATACATACTCAGTGACTTGTGTTAATAGTCACTGAAGATGCCTGAAAAACACGAGGGCTGAAGTCTGTGGAGCCTCTTTTCATTCAACAATTCTGGCACTTCCCATGGTCAGATAGGAGCAAAACTCCAGAGTTGGCAATTTCCCATAAAACGAGAATCCTAAGGAACATGCACTTCTGTTTTGGCAATGCAACCGCTTTGTTGCCATAACCTTTGTGTGTTTCATTTTGACAACAGGGGAAATATTTGTCTGTCAAAAGGCTGTAATGATATATTGCATTTAACATCTGAGATAGTATTAAACATAACTGTGAAAAAAAAATAGTCTTGGAGATGAAGGAAGAGGAGCAGGCCCCATGAAAAATAAAAACCTGAAGAGAAGAAAGAATACCTCACACAAGAGTGTGCCTGGGTAGCCAAGGGGCTGGCTAATGAGCAGATGCACCCATCCCAGTCACCGCTGGTACACACATGCACCATGACATGAAAGATGAGCATGCTCCTGTACAGAGTCTCCAACCCAGACTGCAGCCAATGTCTGAACTTCCTGCCCCAAGAAAAGATTTTGTCTTGAGGAAGTGTTTGTGCATTTCAAGGGGTAAAAACTAGGATGTAATGTTTTTCTCTTCTAGGTGAGCTAGAACTGGCTTCCCAGGAGCAAGGGCTTGACTCTTGTGCATGGTAACAGATATGGTGAGAGGCAAGGGAGTGGTGGGGCTGGAGAGCTGCTCTGCTGGAAGGACCGTCGCAGGAGGGAGCAGGCAGGGCCTGAGAAAGATCCCTCTTGTCTTGTTACAATGGGAGCAGGAAAACAGGCAGAGAAGGACTGAGGATGGCCTAAGAAAGCTGAAGATCTACAGAAAGAAGTGGGAGAGAGGCAGGAAGCAGTGAAGGGCCAGTGCTATGTTGAGTCCTTCCCTCAAGACCTTGCTCCTGAGATTTTCTACAGGAATAGTTTTGATTTTTAGTGGGCAGAGCTGCCTTGAGTGGTGTGGGAGCAAAGTGGGACTTGGATTTCAAGCAGGCAAAACAGTGAATGGCATTGCTCAGTTGGCATCCCTGTGAATTTACTTGCTGTGACTACCAAAAACTACCCTTTGTTCCCTTGGCCTCCTCACTAGCGTGGATGGGCTGCAACACCAGAGTGATTTAGGGAGCCCTTACCCTCAAGTCATGGGTAGAAGGAATTCATATCCAGTTCTAGACCACAGGTACACCAGGCTTTGTTGCTCAGGTTTGAGGATATCAAGGATGTATTGAGGCCTGGCACAGACTGCAGGCTTTCTGGACCATGACTTAGTGGAACGAGCTAGTCAGATTTTGAACCAAGGCAAAGGAAACACAGAAAAGGCTCTTCTTCTGGGAGATCATATCGCCTCTGCAACACTGAGAATGAATCTGGAACTTTCAGCATGGAACTGCTTGTGAAATCCTGACCTTTCAAAGTCTGTATTCCCAGCCGAGCCTCTTTTATTATAAAAACCTTAGAATTACATATACAGGGCAAATCCTCCTTCTCCTGCCTAAAAAATTATGTGACATATAAGCAAAATAGCTTCCAAACAGAACACGTGAAACAAACTCCACTAAGTGGCCTATTTCCCCAAAATGCCACCTACTATAAATATTTTCTCCTCTTACTTCCTGTGTGCTACTTGTTACCTTATTTGTTTAGGCCAAATCACCATGTGGCAACTGCTAACACACATAATCTGACTAGCACTGCCCTAGGAGCAATGGAAACTGCAAGGACGAGAAGGACAACTAAGTGAAAATGGAAACCACTGATATTGTGAAGTGCAAACTGATAAAACCAATACAAAGCCATCTCCTTTCCTCACTGGCAATGGACTACATTGGTAAACTGGCCTTTAACATGGGGGACTGAGACTTGCTTTAGGAAGACTTTTGTTTCTTTAAACACCACAGGGCACAGTGTTTGGGCTAACTTGGCAGATCTAAGGTACTGCTGCTCTTGACTCAGCGCCTCTGATGTCATTCCTCCTGTTGGCACAAAAAAAAAAAAAAGAGCAGCAAGTTCAGATAGGAGCAAGACAATTTCTAACTTAAAATGGATGGCATGTCACACACCAAACTCTACGAAGGCAGCAGCATCCTGTTTCCCTGACCACCTCCTCATTAAAACTCCTCCTCCTTCCCCACAGAAAACAACTGGGGCCAAATCCTCTTTTGCACCCTGGGTACAAGCCTCTGCCACACTCTGCAGTCTCTCTGTAAGGCTTCATTGTGCCCTGTAGAAGGTGAAAGACCTTTGCACCGAGACAGGGAGGTATCCAGCCCAAGACAGAGAGGAATACTGTGCTGGAAGTATTTGAACGTTCAAGTGGCTACTAAAGGAAGGCCTTGTGCCTGAGTGGTGTGTCTGCAGGCCTTTGTCTCTCCCCTGCTGCACCCTGAGCTGCTTGTATCTCACTCTGGTCCCATCTGTGGAAGGAGCAAGGCTGTCTTTACTTCAGGAGCCCTTTAGGGACACATGAGCCTGTGTCTCAGTACCAGCCCTGCAGGCCCTGCCCCTCAGCAGTCCATGCTGCTGGGCCACGCAGATGGTTTTTCCCAAAGTTGGCTGTTTCCAAGGGCTGAGTCGGTACCTATTTCACACCAGCCATATTGTACCTCCTTCCTCTCTTGCCCCCAAGAGTCTAGAGGCTTCTTCTGCTGTGACTTCCGCTCTCCTTTCTTAGTGAAGCAGCAATTTCTTCCCTGCACCAGCATATTCTCTGCAGCCTGCAAGCAGCATACAGCAAATGCTGGCAAGCTGTGGCCTGTCCGGTAGGAATGCCATCCGCGGGCAGCGGGAGCAGCAGGAGACATGCCAGACTGCCCTCACTGGCCATGCAGGCTGCCAGGTAGGGAGCTACAGAGGAGAAAATGCACCTGTTTTATTAAAGGTATATTTACATCGAGGATCCTGCCTTACTCTGCTAAAACTGTACCGTGGAGTGGCTTTTCTGGAACAGCCCCTGAATGGGCTTGTACAAACAGCAGCAGAGGAACATCAAAAGGTGCAGTGATCATCCACAGATAAGCACCTGAACTGTCTGATCCTGAGCTACCCCCAGGCATGGCTTAGTAGTTTGTCTGCCCTTGAGGAGCTCTTGCTGTAGAGCACCTTTATACCAGAGCCTCTTTCCATGGCAATTGCTTCACACAGATGGTAAAAAGCTAACTGACTGCCAGTTAAGAAGATTTGGTATTGAAAGAATAGCTACTTGCTGGGTAATCCTCAGTGTGAAACCTTTTGAACAGAGAAAGGAATGGGAATGCAGGTGTGGGTCAGTGCTAGAGCAAGCAAGACCCTGCTGCAGTGACCCAGCTACAGTGGGAAGCGTGTTTGCATCAACCATCCTTCAGTAATTATAGCAACAGATGCCTCAAGATCAAAGTGTGTTTGTGAATGATGTGGCGAAGTAAATCTATGTAAATCTGAGTGGTTTTATCTCCGGATCTGTCTTTAATGCTGACTTCTGTCCGGCTTTAACCTGCCCTGGGAAAACGTCTCAGGTTCCACTGCTGCAGCGCTGGTCTGGACAGAGCCTTGAGAGCCACATGACTTCCTTTCACACTCACCTCCTTGCCTTGTGCAAGGTATGAGGGCTGCTGGCTCACACAGCAGCCATGGAAACCGCTAGCGATTGTCTCTGGGACCTGATCCCCACAGTTATTCTCAATGCAGGAGGGCACGTTTGCTGCCATGGTGAGTCAACAGAGCCAGGTGCCCAGGTGCTTTGTGCCGACATGCCGAGGTGTTGCTGGTGGTTGCTGCTTCCAGGGTCTGCCCCTCCCAGGATCGACACCCCAGCGGGCAACCGCTTCTCCGGTGGCCCAGCCCAAGTGATCCAGAGACAGTTTCTGACACAACTTCTCCTGGTGTTGTCCAGCCTTATGGCTGGACACTAAAGAGAGCTTTATGAGAAGGCACTTTGATTCAGTGCCTTCAGTGCCTTTGATTCAGGTTGACAGGGGTGACAGCCGGCAGCTGACCAGCACATGGACAGGCTACCATTTGCCCAGCCCTCTGATTGTATCCCATGATCACCCTTTGTCTAGGTTGAATCTGTTTCATCTTCTCCCTGTCACGTATCCTCCTATCAGCTTCTATCATGTGTTTATCCTGTATTTTCTCACCAGTTAATTACTCTGTCCACGATGCCAAGCTCCAGTCGCTACCCACACCAGGTGTTCTCTTTATGCTATTGATCTGTGAGTGCTCCACTGGGATGTGTCCTCTCTTCACAACCTACTCTGGACAGTACCACAAATGTCTGGCGAGATCTCTCCAAACCCTTGACAGCACTACAACTCTCCAGGTCATTAGTCTTCTCAGCAGTTTCACAGCCTTGCTTTCAGTTCCCTTTCATTTCCACTACTGTAACAAAATACTTTTGTTGTCTCCTTTGTCCTTATAACATGGCTTTTGCCTATAGCCCTCTGCACACGACCAGCAGGAAAATTCTTGCTCTTAGCCTAAAACACAACCTAGGATAAAATCCTGCCAGAGAAGTGACTTGCTGAGTGAGACTGCTAATGAGAACCTTACCTACCCCTGCCTGCGTCCCCTCAGAGACTGGCAACCAGGAGCTTGGTCTCAAGTGTCACTTTTCTGAGCTGCCCTGCAGGGAATGGAAGTAAATGCCTTCCAGGGCCGTGGTGAGAAGGGATTGTGATGATCAATGGTTTGATTTGCTTTGTCACTTGTGTCGTGGATATTCACCCACCTCACATCATGCTGCACCATGTAGTGGATGACTGATTCTCCAACAGAGGTTAGAGGAAATGAGGCAGGAAGAGGTTTTCTAAATATGAGAAAGAGAGAGAAATTACTCCACATACTGGTCTGTCATGTGGTTCCACGCTGGCTCCAGACATCTTTCCTGCACAGTTCCTGGCTAAAGATGTTTGAATCATGCATAGCAGAGTACGGAGAGAAGGCCAGGGTGGCTGGGGATTAGGTGTAGAGAACAAATCCTGACTTATAAAGCATTCCCCAGATGTCCCTGAGATGGTCTTGATCTCTTCTGGTGATCTCTCTTGCTTTCATTTGCTGTTTGATTTCCAAAGGCATCTCCATAGCCACTACCTTCCTCACAGTTACCATGTGGCAAGGATGACCATGTTGGGTAAAGTTTAAATTTGACACCTGGTACTAGGGACTGGTGGCATCTATACTCCAGGATTTCCTATATCACATCAATCATCTAGATTTTTCATTGCTTGTGCTGAGATAGTGTTGCATCTACATGCTTGTTTCTCAACAGAGCAGAGAGGCTTAATTATTGGGTTGCAGAGCTCCTGAGGGTCTTATGAAAATTGAACTGGCAAAGTATCATGATATACTGGGACTCCTTATACTGTGATAGGTTGCTGTAATTGTTGATTTGCTGCAATCCAGGGGAGGCCTGTCCCCAAAACCAGCTGCCCAACATGCATGTATTTTGGTTGCTATCATCAAAGTCTACAAGATGAACAGGCAATTCATTATTATTTAGAGTAGTGCTTTGAATGTTACCATGTGAGTTTCTTAAAAGCTTAATCTTTCTGTCCCTGAGATCACATCTTCTTGATGAGAAACAATTAGAGTATGCTCTGGTGAAACACTGGATTATTATTAAATGAAACTTGCGCTGCCCTGGTGTTTTAATTGACTCGAGTGTTTAAACACATGCCTGACTTAAAACATGTGGGCACTCTCATTGCTGCCACAGGAGCTACCAATGCTTTTCATGTGTGCCAAGAAATGTTAACTATTAAAAACGCATTTGGCTGTTTATTAACCTCAGTTCCTCACATGTCCTACTCAAAATTCCTCATCATAGAGTGCTGAGCACTTAATGTGCCCTTGAAACTAAACAGGTCTACATCTTTCTTTTCCTTAAGTCTTGTAGGAAGAAATATCTGGATTTTTTCAGTGCAACCATTATCCCTACATTCTATCTGCCTCTGAGCCACTCTCAGTTGAGGTCTGTAATATCTGATACCATTTTTGTCAAGTTTTTCAAGACTGGAGCTGAGCTTTGAGATTTGCACACTGAACTTAAATACAGGGACGCTTTGACAGTGGCCCTGGGTGGTAACATGCTTTTGTCAGGCTCACAGCTAAAATGAAGTGCTTGAACAGCTTATGTGGTGGGGATAAAGGGGGTAATCCAGGCCATGACTGCCACCTGGCTCAGGTTATAAAGACAATGTGGCTGAGGTTTCTGCCCATAAGCAGAAGGCAAAGGGAGGTTTGCTACTTATTTAAAGTAAGTGAAGGTTTGACATCCTTGTATCTGTTCCATGATCCCACCCTTCCAATTCTCTTTCCCCATTTCAGGTTATTGGATGGAGACAGTGAGGTTTCAGGAATGTGCCTTGTCTTTGCTACCTATGTGTATGACTGGGTACAGCTACATCTCAGTTCGTGCATGGAGACTCCCAATCACTCCATGGTATTGGTTGCATTTCCTGGGCTGTATGCTGGGGCAGATGCAAAGTCCTTGCGCCAAAAGGAGCAGAGATGGCGGGATTTGGTGCTCTGGGCCTTCATTTGCACTGCACCTCATCTTCATAGGAGAAAGGCCAAGGTCAGCAATGGCACCAGTTGCTTCCAACGGCCATCCACGAGGAGCACTTTGTGGAAGTCACATCTGTTGCCCTGATAAATGTCATGATCCAGGAATGCAGCTACCACTTAGCCAGTTGCCAGCTGGCCAGAGCAACTGCAGGTGTGTATCTTTTTATTTGTTTATATATGTAAATCAAGTCCAAAGTCTCAAATGATTAAGTCATGCAATGCAAGGCGTGTGACAGTGGTTACGAAACAGTGAAGGGCAGACAAGGGTGACAGGAGTAAGGCATTTCAAAGTGGCAGCTGTGAGCTAAATCATGTTGGAATTGAGTAACCTGGATTTAGGGGAGAGGTTGGAAAGGAAGGGTGTAGCACTGGGAGAGGAGATCTTTTTTTTTTTTTCCTCCTTCTGGAATGAGCCCCGAACCTTGGGCTTAGGCCCTGATATTTGTTTTAAGTCTGCTACTGCAGGGCTGATGTGTGCCCACCTCATCAGAGAGGGACCTAACGGATGCCCAGAGAAGGCACAAGTTGCAGCGGCTGTAGACAGGCCTCTGTCTGCTGTGCTCACGTTGGATCACACAGAAAGTCTTAAGGTGAGTGGAAAATGCCCATTTTAATGGCAACTGGATTTGACCCCATAATTGCCACAGCCATCACATGTCTGATTTGCAGTCATGTGCACAAACAAATGATTGCCCATGCACTGATTGTGCTTCACATTAAATGCTCCTGGGTCCTGGTCTTTAAAAAAAGCCAAACCCACAAAAAAACTGTCTTCAGCAATACTGGTCTGATCCTCATGGAAGTGAGGAGGAATTTCTGTATAGACTGTACCCTTACACACAAACCAGCCCAGTGGCAGACATCAAATGATGTTGTTCCCTAGCAGTCTACTGATGTTATCACTGTTTCTTCAAGTAGTTAGAAAGAGCAAGATCCTACAATGACAAACTCCAACTTTTGTTGTGGTACATAAAGACAAGTTAAAAAGAACCCAGAAACTTTCCCAAATATATATATATTTTTAAAGTCCATTTCACATCCCTTTTCTTTTTCATGGACCAAGCACCTTACAGATAATTTGCTCATGATCTGAATAAAGGGGACTAGGGTCCATGTGGAAGACAGACATAAAACAGATAGAAAACCAAGCCTAGAACAAAGAACTGCACCACTAAAAATGAATCATTACCTTATACATGAGCTAAATCAGTACCACCTTTACTAAGCTTTGAGGCATACATTTCCAAGGAACAACAAAAAGGTTATTTTATATTAATTGATATTGTTACTTCTGAGATTCTTCTTGGTGGCTGCTTTCATCCTGGTACTAAATGCTGTTTATAGCACTGCCATATGGAAAGCACTGGAACACTCAGTAGTTGTTTCACCTCCACTGAGTGTTGGCTTTGTAGATACAAACTATTTGCATTTGTGCTACGAGTATTTTTCTTTTAGGTTTAAGGATAATACAAAATCAGCATGCAGAACTAAGTTTGAGCCTCTGATAAGCAGGAGTGTCAAATTTTAAGTCTGTGGTGGCTGGGGCCTGCTTTTTTCTTTTTTTTCCAGATGGGATCTCCAAACTCTTAAGCTCAGATTCATCAAATCCCATGAGTTTCTGTGTCCATAATAAATCAGGTGGATATGGAACGTGTGTTAAAACACAAACTTGTGCCTAAACCTGGTCCAATAGTGAGTGAGAAGTGTGCAGACACTCAGCAGCAATGCATGCCGATGTTCTGCTGTGGCCCTTCAGGATGGGAAGCTGGGGCAGGTTTAAACTGGAGTGTGATAAATTAATTAACAGGATTATAGAATGTATTTGTTTGCCATGCCACTGGTTGGACCTGATGCACTAGGAATTACTTTCCAGTCCTGTATTCCTACACAAAGCCTAAAATACATACATAAGTCATCTAAGTAGAAGTGTTCCCTGACTTCACTGGATGTTGCACAGGGGAAACAGACTGACTGTGTTTAAAGTTTATTCCTGACACACACAGCATTGATCTATGTAAATGCTGACCTAAGTTTTGAGGTTTGATGGAAGATATTTGCTCCAACAAACCATATAAGTTTGGCCATTTCTTTGCTAGATACCCTTGGCAGTTGTCCCCTAGAAGAGTTAGCCACTCCTGATACAGAAAGATCCTAAGAGGGTTGAGCAGTACGCCCTACAGACTTCTATGCCCTGTCACTGTGAGGGTGTATGATTTCCTTCAGTGACCAAGTCCTAAGATGTGTGTGGCACTTGAGAGTGATTGTTGGCTTTTGCAGAGCTGTTGGACAGAGGGGAAAAACATTTTTTCCATTGATTCTGTTTGTTATTCTGCTGTGAACACCCCCATCTCCTTCGTGTCAAAACAGCCAGCAGTGTTGTCATGTCGGCACTGCTTGTTTGTCCTGTTACCCCAAGAGCCACAGCGAGTGGGAATCTGGCTGGCCCCAGGGAAGCCAGCCACATCAAACACCAGCACACGGAGTCGCACGAGGATTGTGCTGCCTGTTTACTCCCTGCTGAGATTCAGGTGGGCCGAGGGTTTGGGCTCAGCTTGCTGGGGAAAGAAGATCCTCTTAAGAAGATGTTGCTGCACTGATGAGGACGACGGGATGGATCTCCATAAGTGGTATGGGCTTGATGTGAGGAGCATAGTTCATTCTGTGCTAACACCACCAGCGTAGGTGACACCACAGCCCTGCTGGTACTGGCCACAAGTACGAATTTGGAGATGTTACTTTTAAGCTTGAGGCAAGAAACATCACATAACCACACAGAAGTGAAGTCCTACATCTACTTTTGCATCACTAGGTCTGGTTGCCCTCTTTTTCATATTTATCAGGAGGCCCATAAACTTGACCAGACTCTGACTACTGTATGGCCTCGCATAAAGCAGCATTACCAGCACCTGTAAATCCAGTTCAGTCCCTGGAAAAACACTAGAGGAGCAGTGGTACAGACTTCAGGGTGGAGACTCTTCTCCCAAAACCAGCTGCAACTGTTTGTTGTGTAATGCTGCCGATGAAGTTTTGTAACTCCCTCATATACTGGGAGGATTCATTTAATCACAAGAGTAATTTCACTTTCTGGCATCTATCACCCATCAGAAATTCCAGGCCAGAGCTTTAAAAAGCAACTAGTGTCTTAGGATCTCATGACTGATGAACATTTATATTGAGGTGTCTTGGCAGGCGTGCAGAATCCTTCTTCCTCAACCACCTCCTCAAAACAGGCACCAAAACTGTGGGTCGCTCCAAAAGCCTTAGGCTGTGAGTGGAACTCACACTTGTCCAAGATGAATCACAAAAGCTCCTTCTGAACCAAAATGTGAGTTCTAAGCCCCCAGATGAAGATCCCTGCCCAGGATTTCAAGAAGCACACACATCCTGCCCTCAGCTATGGGACTGCATACAAGTTTTATGTGCAGTAGTGCCACAAGCGTAGGGAGCACAGCTTAGGAACCCTGAAGGCCACCTGCCAGCATCATCAGAGGCCACAAGCCTTGGCAGCACTGACAGACTATGGCAACCCCAAAACATGACCACTCTCAGCCTCGTGTCAGGCTTTGAAGACCATGCAACCAGTTGGGTGACACCTGAGGGGGCACATGGACAGAGGGCAGGGCCAAACCCAGAGGATCTGGTGAAAAGTTGTACAAGCCTGTGCTCCTCTTGCAACTTCCTCCAGACTTAGCTGACAGGGAAGTGTCAGGTGTCACCTCAAAAAGCTTTCCTCAAAGTAGTGCTGACACATGCTGTGCTTCATCAAAAACAGCATGGCAAGGGGAGGCCTGGAAGGTGCCTACTGCACTATGCTGGCAGTGGCTTGCCTGCCCAATCAGGTTTATGGTCCCAGGAGTCTGCTTTGGTGAGCATGGCTCCTTGTCCCTGAGGAATGAGTCCAGCTATGGTGTTTCCTATCAGCTTATCTCCCTTCTTGTGTCAAGTGGCTGCTCTGTGTGCTGTGGATGACGGGCAAGCATTAACTGAACTGCTGCTGCCTGTTGGGTAAGGAGGGAAGGATTGTGAGGTCCTTCTGCTTATATTTGTTTCAAGTGACCATCAGTAGAACTGTGGGTACTCAGTAGGACTGTCATCAAATAGACAAAGAGAAGCTCAGTGCATGTTTGCCAGCTGACAAGCAGGAGTGCAAGCACAATGCAGACCACAAGCAAACTGGTGTGTCTGTAGTTGAGGCACAACTGTCAACTTTACAACTGATGTGGGATCACAATGGGTTGCCTCCCCAGCTTGCTAAGTTGTACACAGGGGACTGCAGCCACACTGCACAGCCACAGTACAAAGCCAGCCTACTGCTTCAATGGTCCCAGGGCAGGTTTGCTGCTCAGCCTAAGGTGATCTGAGCGAATAACATGGATGACTTGTGCAAGACTGTTTAGTGGTTAGTACTCCTGAGCAACTTGCACCAAATACTCAAAGCCAGTTCCTGTTTTGGACATGCTTTGGACAAGACTGGGCTTTCATTGCTAGACCCTGCAGACAGATCTTACAGGAGAAACCTAGCTAAGTAGCTCCAAGACCTTGTCATGCAGCAAGACTGACCCTATTTGAGTGACAGTGAAGTGAATCTAGGGAAGCTTGGCAACTCTGTCTTATGGCTAAAGGTCTTTTGTTAAGCTATAAAAAAGCATCCTGTCATCCCTGAACCCATCTTGAACTCTGCCCTACACCAATCCCTGGCAAAATGGTACCTGCATCCGTTCCACCCGAGCATACAATCTATTGGTGACTCATCGTCACATATTCTTATTCATGCATTTATTGCCCAGATAACTCTCCATTAAGCTAATGAGTCATTCTTTTACGCCCACCAAATGCATAGCTAGGATGCTGTTGCTTTCTGCTATTCATAAATTAGAAGTAGGGGAACAGACAGAGCCTTGATCCAGAAAACATATCTCCTCTTCAAGGCATGCACAGCTGGATTTGTGACCTCTCCACATAGTCTCATTTTAACGCATTTGTTGAAAGTAGGGCTGTGCTTTTCTCGTACATCTTATTTTGAATCTTGTCTACTTTTGAAAATAAACTGATCCCTGAGTAGAGGAGGGAAGAGACTGTAAGAAGATATATAAGGTTGCTAGGTTTGATAGGATTGACTGAAATGTATTTGTTAAGCAATCATTCAGGGCCCTTGCAGCTCAGACATTGTCTCTACTCTTTGCTGGGGAATTGGGTAAATGAGATCTCCAGCCACATGGGCCACTCACCTGAGTTCAGCTCACTTCAGGTTACTGCTGGCTCCACTCACTGCTTGTACTACCTTGATTCCAGTGCAGTATGTTTATCTCTAGCATCATCCACCAAAAAAGAGGAAGGCACTGTTCACATAACTCTACTGATCCCAGGGCATCAGTCTCCTTAAGATGAGTTATCTCTTAAAGATTCCTGTGACCACTGCAAGGATCAGAACCCAAAAGACATCCCCTCCCGAGCTGCATGAATGAGTAGCTCACAGTTGAGTTCTTGTGTGGGTTGTCAGATAGTTCAAGGGGCAAGCTCCATTTTCCCAACTCAAGGAATCAGGTCTTCTTTGTGTGTTACAGGGAATAACCAAGGCACCAGTAACTACTGTATTGTCTACTGAAGAGATAATGTTGAGTGGTGAAGCGTCCCATATTAGTCAACCTCTAGAGACTGAGAATTTTGGTCGGGGCTTTGCAGGCCTGGGATGCTCAGGACTCATTGGCCATGCTTGCAGTTGCTTCTCTGACATGAGCACACAACTTTATTCCAGATATCAGTAATTTTCAGGCAGGCCAGGAGACAAAATGCTGGGCATAGCATAACTGTATGTATGCAAAATCCATGCAAACTTCTGACATATTAGACTAAGAACTGTCAATCCAGGCTAGTTTGGCAATATTTTCTGCACTCCTTAAGTCCCTAGAAGATGGGGATTTCTGAATGAGGCATGAATCTCTGGGGTTTTTTTCCTTAAAAGAGGATTTGTTCCCTCAGAACTGTAGACAAAAACAAAAAAAAGGAAATGTGATTTCAGTGCATCCAAACGAGCAGAGAAATCAGTTGGCAAACAAGAGAATGTCTGTAATATGTATTTTTGTGAGAATAATACAGTTCCTATACAGTATCAAGGTTGAGGCCCAGACATTTGTTTTTCATATGCTTGATGTAGCCTGTAACATATAGTTGTATTTGAAAGCTCTTTTGACCACTTTCTGTGATTTGCAGCTGAGGAGAAGAGCTGTGTGAGCCTTGTAAATGAAGCAGTGGCTTGGTGTCCGAGAGAAATTTGATGGGAAAAGTTTTACTGACTTTCTGGTTTGTGCTACTGACACAGGTCAGGAGTGTTAAACCAGACCATAGTTTAACACTGACCTTTCATCCTGCCGTATCAGTGGGTGCCCTCAGCCAGGAAGCTGACAATCGCTTCAGCCATCAGCTGACTGATTCAGCTTCCTAAACCTTATCAAATTATTTGCATAAACACTGTGATCAGAGCAAGAATGAAGGAAGCATGGGCTTTTTTGGTACATTTTTCTTGTCTTCACTCCTCTGTCTGCCCCTGCACTGCCTGTTTAAGGGACTTGTTCCCCAGGGACTCGTGATCCCAGGTTTCCTCTGGATTGCTGTCTAGAGTTGAGGCCTGTGTGCTCTCTGAGGTGAGCTTGTACTGCCAGTTTCTAGTTAGTGGAGGTACTGGGGGAATTTTGTTCTTTCTCCAGTGAGCTATATTCATGACACAGGCATGAACATCATATCCCTGAGATCCTTGATGTGTGTCTGAATTTGGCCTGGACTGAGACATGCATTGCACAATAGCTAAGACTCATTTCCTTAGGAAAAAAAGCCAAGGATGCTGTGCTGTTACACAGCATTGTAGCAGTCTCTGAAAGTCCAGACTCTACCTTGGACTGCCATAGCTTTTGCAAATATTCTTTGTTTCTTTTTCTAAAAAACTAGGCAAATTTTTAAGATGCTGAGCTCTTCTTACCAGAAGCTTTTGCTAGTTCCCAGAACTTGCAGAGGATCTCAGGCCTATAATCTCTGCTAAGAAAAAAAAGTTCTCACATCTGTTCAAAAGAGGAAGGATGTGACATTGACCAATAGTGAGTAAGAAGTGTACTCTGCTCATTTCAGAGGCAGTTATGGGAATGTGCTTGATATTCACATAATAACTGACGTCTGTATCAGCTTGTTGAGTGATGTCTTGAATCACACTTTGAAAGTGCCATGTCTGAAGTTTCTGAAGGCAGTACCTTGCTGCCATTCCCTTTTCAGTGCTGTCACTCAGAGCTTTTCAGCCTTGCCTCTGCAGGCAATTAGTCAGACTAGAGGCCCATTCAAAACTAAACCTAAAACCCAACTGGGCTTATTCAAGTACTGATTAAAAACATTCATTGGAAAAAAGGAAAACAATCTTTTCTGGAATAAGTTCACTTAATACAAACAGCAACAGAATGCTTTGCCCCAGTGAATGTCAGCTGAAGAGCAAGACCCTTCTAGCCACCCATACATTCTAGCTTTGGCCATGTCATAGGATTTTGGGGGTGTTGGCTTCTCTTGTTTCGAGGCTATCTCCTACATAAATGAGGTTTAATTGCTCCTTCCATCAAGCCTGACAGAAGAGTGCTAACACACCTACTGACTGTAAGTAGGTCTGTGACAGTCTGCAGATCAAAGCCAATCCGACTTCACGGCAGCAGCCATGAGCACATTCCAGGCTAACGAGAGCCCTGTAAAGGGTATGGAGAACCCTGTAGCCCCGCAGCACTCCCCACCCACTGCTGACTTCCATTAATTAATTAACTCTGCAGCTTTGTTCCCTTATCATAATACTCCCAGCAACTGCACAATAAATTGTACTTGCAACAGATGCTTAAATGAGATGATGCCAGGTCTTTGCAACCTGAAACAAGGGTGGGAAACTCACAGCTTTGTGGTGATCTCCAATTCATTCATGATACAATCAGATCTTAATTGCTTTAAGAATATGATTCTAGTACATCTGGCCTCTAGTACCACTCATGCTAAAGGCTGCAGTTGCTAAACCTCCATGGCTATACAAGGTCTTTTTTTACTTCAGTGGGCTCTAAAGTATTGAATTACCTGTATAAACTAATTCTGTGTTCATTGACTCTCTGTTTACTCATTGAAAGGATGGATAGGTACCAAATTTAAGTTAGCTGTTTTAAGATGGTGAAGGAAAAGGCATTTCTATAGGGAAATTAATTTAAAATGAAGCACCTAAAATAATCCAGGTGAATCGTCCACTGGAGATGTTTCTTTCTATTGAACACAGAGAGGGACAGGCATGGCATGAGATGCATAACTTAGAGACTCCTGAAGCTGACTACAATGCACCTTATGTGTGCAAAGACCTGACTATGAGAATAAACACCATCTTGCTTCACTGTAAAATTTTGATATGAAAAGTGCAAGGGGACCAACTGATGCATCATCCTGACACTGGTAAGAAGGTCTACAAGTGAGGAGATCCATTTCATTTGCCTGATTGGTTCTGTGAGTATCCATGGGACAGAAACAGAAAGCTGCACATTTCAGTGGCCATGCAATTCATGATCCATGTGACCAGATCAGATAGGACACAGTTCTGAGGGGACACTTTCTGAGTGGAAGGATCTCCTCACAGAGTTAGAAACTTATTTGGGAGAGCTAGATACACAGGAATTACTTTATGTCTATGTGTCTGCATGTACTGACAGTGATCAATGAGAGCTCCTGGGGACAACATGCTTTTCAGCTCAGGATTTGGAGAGGACTGGAAAAAAGCTCTTGTTTTCTGACCCTTTCAAATTGTCTATAGTGGTTTTGCCTGGGCCAGGCTTTTAGGTTGCAGGGGGAGCTACAGGGGTGGCTTCTTTAAACAAAGATCTGCCAGAAGCTTCCCCTGGAGCTGATAGGGCTAATGCCAGTCAGTTCTAAGATGGACCCCACTGCTGACCCAGGCATGGCCAAATAGTGATTGAGGTAACACCTCTGTGAATAACGTATTTGAGAAGGAGAAGAAGTTGTTGGGCAGTTGCTAAACTGCAGCAGCAACAGGGAGTGAGAATGTGAAAACATCTCCCCAGACACCAAGGTCAGTGGAGAAGGAGATGGAGGAGGGAGCTTGGGCCCTGAAAGAAAGACTCCCCTGTGACCTGTGGTGAGGACCATGGTGAGTCAGATTGTTCCCCTGCAGTCCATGGAGGCCACTGGGAAGCAAAAACCCACTCATGGCCCATGGAGGATCCCACACTGGAGCAAGTGGATGCCTGAAGGAGGCTGTGACTCCCTGGGAAGCTCACCCTGGAGCAAATTCTTGGCAAGACCTGGGAGCCTGTGGAGAGAGGAGCCCATGCCAGACCAGGTTTGCTGTCAGGACTTGTGATCCTGTGAGGGACTCAGGCTGGAGCAGTCGGTACCTGAAGGACTGTTCTCCTGGTGGGTGACCCATGCTGGGCAGTGTCTGAGGAGCTGCCCCTGGGGGAGGCCCCATGCTGGAGGAGCTGTAGCCCATGGGAAGGACCCACGGTGGATAAGTTCATGGACGAATGTCTCCCGTGGGAGGGACCGCACAGTGTAGCAGTGGGAAGTGTGAGGAGGCCTCCCCCTGAGAAGAAGCAGCGGCTAAGTCCATCTGTAATGAACTGACCGTAATCCCCATCCCCTGTGCCGCTGGAAGAAAAGAGAATCCTGGGAAGAGAGAGGAGTGGGGAGAGGTGTTTTATGATTCAGTTTTATCTCTCATCTCCCTGTTCGTATTGTTCCTTAATAAATCAAACCTTTTTCTCCCCAGTTGAGCTTGTTTTGCCTGTGACGCTAATTGCTGAGCGATCCCTCTCTGTCCTTAACTCACAAACCACTTGTTATATTTCTCTCTCTCTCTCCTGTCCAGTTTAGGAAGGGGAGTGATTTTATGACTTGGTGGACACCTGGCTAAACCACCACAGTCTTTTTGGTGCCCAATGCGGGGCTTGAGGATTTTGAGGATTTTGAGATAAGGATTGTAATTGGGAGAGGCAACAAGCAAAGCATGGACTGAATGGTGCTAGAAGGGAATGATCGTGGAGAATTTTGGATTCTTTTAATTGTGGTGAAGAGATGAGGGGTGGATTCTTTTCTGATCCTTTCAAATTGTTAAGCATCACTTCAGTCAGAACAGCAGCATTTAGGGCTCAGGAGTGTTCACCTGATACACTCTGGAGTTGACTTCCCGAGTATTTCATCTGGAGCATAGCCCTCAGCAGCGTCTTCTAACAGCTCCCATGGAAGCCTTGGGTTACAAAGAGATAACAAAGAGTAACATCCTTGGAGTGGTTTTGAAGATGATTCTTCCTTAAAAAGCAAGACTGCACCGAGTAAACTCCGACCAAAGCCATTCCATCCAAACGGAATGTCTAAACATAAATACAGTGCAAGATTGATGAAGTGTATGAAATCCACGGCTCCAAGGGTCCCGCCGCGCAGGCTGGCGACCCAGCAGGGGGCAGCGTCCGCCCGGGCTCGGCAGCGCTGCGCTGCGGTGCGGGGTGTTGCAGGGCAGCGCGGTGCGGCGCGGTGCGGGGTGTTGCAGGGCAGCGCGGTGCGGTGTGGTGCGGGACGTTGCAGGGCAGCGCGGTGCGGTGTGGTGCGGGACGTTGCAGGGCAGCACGGTGCGGTGTGGTGCGGGACGTTGCAGGGCAGCGCGGTGCGGCGCGGGGCGGGACGTTGCAGGGCAGCACGGTGCGGTGCGGGACGTTGCAGGGCAGCGCGGTGCGGTGTGGTGCGGGGTGTTGCAGGGCAGCGCGGTGCGGCGCGAGGCGGTACGTTGCAGGGCAGCGCGGTGCGGTGCGGGACGTTGCAGGGCAGCGCGGTGCGATGCGGGGCCGGGCGGGTCGCTGCGGGGCAACGCGGCGCGGGCGGCTCGGCGTGGGGCGTTGCGGGACGATGCGGGACGGTCGCGCATCGCGGTGCTGCTCCCGGCACTGCGCGCAGCCCCGACACAGCTGACTGCCAGGGAAAGGCCGGCTGCCAGGCTTCGCTCGCCGAGCAATGAACCCTGGGACAAAGACCTAAAAGCTCTGACCTCCAGGACAGCAACCGACCTTGCGGGCTTATGGGCTTTACGTAGGCCCAGGAGGTACTGCCAGCATCTCTGACTCCAGTGCACTCCAGAGGATCTTTATCAACAACCAGTGCAATTACAAAGAGAAACTGAAAGGGATTTGGCACTTTGGAAAAGGTTTGGCTCAGCAGAGTCACTGCTTGTTCATATGATGAGCAGGAGGAGGGAACAATATAGTTTTGCCGTAATTTTTTTGGAGGGAAACTTGTTACAGGGAAGAAAACTGAGCCCATGAGAGCTGTGTTTTTGGAAAGGGACAGTTTGTGGAGTAAACAGAACCTAGCAGAGCTTTATGTGGGATGTGACTTGCCCATGAAGCAGGGAGTATTTTTATTATGCAAGACAATGTACATCCTCAAGGAAGGTATAAGGAGAAAGTCAGGGGGCAAGTGTCGTCTCAGAGGAGGCAAGACAGGCTCCTGCTAGTGAATGAAATTGCTGTTTTCTGCCTGCTTCCTCCTGGAGTCAATATCAGGGACCGTCCCCAAGGGATCAGCTTGGTGGGGGGCAACATCCTCCCCTTGGGTGGGACAGTGCTGAGCAACAGGGTTTTTTTTAACTCTTTACCTGAAAATCAGAGGAGGAACCATTACAACTGTGAGAAATTATCTTGTTTGCCTCAGTGGATGCTGTCAATCTCTACCTTACTACTCAGCGTTATGCCGGCCTACCCTTCTCTCTACCCCTGAACAAGCTTGAACGAAATAGCAAGCATATTTTCTCCTCTTACCAAGAGGCTGGTTTATATTCACACTCCTGCCATTCTCTCACAACACTTTACATAAGTAATCACCATTGTTTTTGGAGTGACCAAAACAGTTTGAAGGAATGTGTACAGGACCTACCAGAACAGAGTTTCCCCATGTTTCTGACTCTATAATCCCCTTATTCAGAGCTAAATCAATAGCTTCACACCTCCCACACAGAAAACCCTTTCCAGCTCCATCCACTGCTTTTAAAAACAAATGAGGAAACCCACAAACTCATGCCCAGCTATTACCATGAAAGAGAAAACAAGAGACACAAAGCAAAAGGATTTGCCACGTGCAGTTCTATAACTGCTAAGTCCATGAATGAGGAGACATTTGTTTTTGTTCCGTGTAGTCAATCATGTCCTAATCTTTAAAACACCTTCACTCTAAAATTACAGCTGATGGCTCAATCACAGGAGATTTGCTACTTTTGCAAGGGCCTCTGATGAGGCCCCTGGGTGGTGATACTGCTCCATTATAAATTTAAGGATCGATAACATTTAGGGAAGACTTCTGTGAACAGCTGCCTGAAATAAAGTGGCTGGCAGCACTTACCTAGGACCACACTGTTGCCAGTACAGATTGCAAAATTCACATCTGCAGCTCAGAATAGGCTCTGCAGGGTGAGTGTTGGGTACTGAGCTTACTGGGTGCCCAGTAGTCCATTGACTGTGAGTTAAAACATGTTGCCCAGGACAGACCAGAAGTTGAGACTTTACCTGCTTTTTTCTGCAAAGAGGCTAAGTGGCTTGCCCAGGCCCACAAAAGACGACTAATGAAAGGGGTGATGTCAGATATAACAGTTTCTAAGCTTTCTCAGTCAGCTCTTACCAGCCCAATTTGCTGGCTCTGGCACTTTCTGTAAGACTGTCTTGCTCCTTCATTGTCAGACTCCCATCTGAAACAACCACAAAGATGTCCTGCTTCAAGCTGACCTCCCTGGAGCTCTGAGTGCTGACACCATTCTCCCATATGAAGATTGAGGTTCTCATTAGCACAGTTACTCCAAAGGGAGCCAACTGTGGTATGAGGATTACTAGGGGAGTTGTAATAAAAGTGGAGACTTGCCTCAATGTTGTTTTTCATCTTTCACAGCTGGCTCCATCCATGACATTGTCTTCACGTCAGCTGTTTGCCCAGGGAGGAGAAGGTACATTTAAACACAAACATTAGAGCTAATCCCTCTAGCTTGTTTCCTTCTTCAGTGATTGCTGTTTTTGGAGGATCCACAGACTTGCTGTTGCCAACTTTCTCACAACCCAGGTATTTCCTTGATCACTCAATACCTGGGGAAACACACGCCTTATAGCCCAATGTCTTCATCTGGGTGCAGCCATGTCCTGTTCAGATTGACTATGCTGATGCTAGCACTGAATGCGGCATGACAGGAGCAGACCTGGGTTTAGGTGGTTTGTACAGAAGGCCTCTACGTGGTCTTTACATGCAGCTGGATCCCTGGGACAAAAGCCCCAGCACCTGTGTATCTCAAGGCTTCTGAAGAGAAGATGACTGAAAAAGGAGAACCTTTGCTTTTCCTGTGGCAGGCCTCACCCAGAAGCACTATGCCATCGTTTTGCCTGCCTCATGGATAACATTAACAAAACTGTGCATCTCATGCTAAAGCAGTCTCTTTCCTCTGTAAGTTTGGGGGTGGTTTTGTTTTGTGATTGTTTGGCAACCAGTCATAGGAAGCTTCGTCTGTGCCTTCCCAGGTTATTGTTAGGCTGCACCCAAGACTGTAAAACTGGCATAGAAAAGAGCACATAGCATTGGGCTCTAATTTGGCATGAAGAAAGCAACTGTGTTAACCCCAAGCATCTGAACTTCAGAAGAACCCCTCTTCCCCTTTCCGCTCTCAGGCCCATGTTGTGTTTTAGTAAGGTTTGAGCTGAGTTTATATTTTAGGTGCCTGGTTTTGTACCTAGCACTTTACTGACATACCTTGCAACTATGAGCCACATAGCTTCAAGAAACTGGGAGGCTGCCCAATAAGCCATTATTTATTAGTACTTCCATAATGAATAGCTCATATTTCCCTAAAATTAGAACAGGAAACAGCAAAGGTGTTCCCATTTTTTTGAACATTATGTAACTATATGGGTGCATGAAACCACCCGGACGTGGAGGTTTTTCTGTGGGACCTACAAGTCAAATCCTTCTTTGACAAGTTTTTGTGGAGAGGCAGTTTACTTCAGACCAAAGATATGTGCCTCAGAGCACGTCTATCCCAAGACAACACTGAGCATATGTTCTTTTTGCTGACAGTGGGAGCTAGGCATACACAGGTAATTCTGTATATGCTGACTACGTGTAAGTGTACAGATCTGGGAATATTTCCCACAGCCATACCCAGCACGGAGGGCTGCAGAGATTCAAAATGGGAGCTGAAGGTGTATGCCCAGCCCTACAGAAAACTTTCCTCCATTTTTTATGTCCTTTCCCATTTTTTTCCCTTGCCATATGCAAACACAAAGAATATTTCCAAACTGTAAAACACTTGTAAAACATTAGTACCTCATAAAACTATGTGTGCTACACACCTCTGGAAAGCAGTACTTGTGGAAAGTCCACAGCCTCCCCTGCCTATGCAGCAATCTCTGTTTTGAGGAGATTCTTCTTCCTGGGGTTCAGACAACCATCCCTGAGTAGTTATGTGACATGAGGCACCGTGAGCCTGCTGCTTTTCCACCAACAGCAGAAAACCAGCGATGACCCAGTGTCTGCTCTTCTGGTGGCATGTCCACTACGAAGCTATGGGCACTGCGCTGATCTATACAGACTAGCAGAGCTAATGGCTGAAAGGGCCATGCTCTCAGTGGTCCAGCTCTGACCCCCCTAAAGCAGAGCTGTCAGTGACAACAATGGTGGCAGAATCTGGCTAGCACTACAGCACCCCATCTACATATTTATAATAAAGGCTGAACTCCTACCTGGAAAAGGTTATCATCCCTGTAGGGCCTAAAGGAGGTAATCAGAGAAAGGCAGACCTGGGGCGATGTCCTTGAGACATGGCTTTTTGAAGACATTTCACCTAACCCAAAGGGAGTAGGCAAGAAGTGGTGGGGAGGCTCCTCTGCACATTACCTACTATAGTACTCCTGTGGCAGGCAGCCCTTCATTAAGCTCCAACTGGATGTGATGCTTCAGAAAAAAACCCAGCCCTCCCTTAGCCTTAAATCTCTATAAACATCCCAAAGTAGCACAAGGTCCTTGGGTGGCACAGACCAAGTTATGCATAGACAACTCAGTGCTCTTTTGCAGTCTGGCTATGGAAAATAGGATTGCTCAGGCTTGCAAAACAGCGTGAGAATGTGTGAATGAAGTCTGCAGACTTCTTCCTTGTTCCCAGTTTACTCTGGAATAATTGTTTACTTTAGCTAAGCTCTTCCTGATCTACATCCATAGATCAGCATTAGTGTCAGCACTCCAGCCTGTCATGCAGTATCTCCAACATGAAAGAGACAAGAGATACGAGGAGGCAATTTTCTCCACAATACTGCTTGGTGACAGCTCTGAGGATGTTGTGACTTTCAGGCACGAGGCATAGAATCAGAGGTGGGTACTGGGTTTGAGTCACTGCCTTTCCAACCTAAGCATCTGGCCAGCTGTTTGGCCCCAAAAGTGCGGTGCCATTTTCCAGAGCAAGTGTGGTTGTTCTGTGGTTTCTATTGTTGACATGCTCAAAAACCCCAGCTTTTATTCTCTGGTTACCTGCCTGCCACCCACCAGTCTTTCAGGTCTCGTGTTTGGCCGAGAGCATCCTGGGAATCTCCACTCTCATCTTGCTGGTCACGGCCACGCGGTCAGTCTGGGCTCCTGCCTGTGCTTGCTTGATGTGTGACCCATGCACAGGCTGCCCCTTACCCGAGGACACTTTGATGCAAACAAAGAGGTGACCAGTGTCTGGGGTGCAATCCAGGGGAAGGCTGCGCTCAGACACCCTGTCCTGATGAGAGGCTCTGATGCTAATCACCTGCCTTTGATCCATTTGCCTTTCAACTACAACTGCCATCTTCTCCCTTGTCTCCCTTCAGGCTCTTTTCCAAATGAAGACCTGTGTAGCTGCCAGAGCACATGATAGGAAGTGCCACATCCAAGCAGATGAGAACTCTTAAGCCTTGGCGAGGATTTTCTTTGGGTAATTGAGGGTGTTTGCATTTTGCACAAGCAAAATCAGTACCGGTTTGTGCAGCTAAGTACACAGCTGCACCGCTGCCTGGTCTGAACATGCAAATTGCCTTTGGTGAGGGCAAGTGCAGCCTTCAGAGACACAATACAAATCCAAGACCTCAATTTCATGTCTGCCAGCCCCAGAAAATGGAGGTTTACTTTGCTAGCCCAAAAGCAAGACAGAAGTTCAGTTATTAGAAATCAATGCCAATTTCTTGACATTGGCAATCTACTAGAGATGGGTGAAACTACAGAAACTACAATCAGAGACCTTGTAGATCTCCCTTTAAGGCAGCAGGCTGCTTCTAAGCATAATTTCTGTACGCCAGTACTAGAAAGGTTAACATGTGATATTTATTTTCTGATTTTCTTATTACAAAAAAAAAAAAAGGTTAAATGAGGTTTCCATTTATTTAATTAGGTTTTAAATAATTCCTTTTAAATTCGTCCCCTAGATCCACATTGGGTGGATCTCATCAGGATTTGTGAGACATTGTTCCTTACCAGGATGCATATTTGACCCTCATAGAGGCAGATTTTTATTTTCATTTCAGTTTTGAAATTCATGTCTGAAGACAAGACCCCCATCTGGGTTTGGATCCAGGCATCCCACAAAGCATCAAAGTACACAGCTCCCTCTGCTCGTTCTGGTACCCGTAACTAGCCCAAAAGAGTGCCTTCCCAGCCAGACTGTTTCTAGGAACAGTATCAGTATATTAGGCTTGTAACTCATTAATGCTAATAGCAGTTGCATAATGCATAGCTGAAACATGGTTGTACAGTAAGCTAAGAACATATCCCAGCTGTATGAGGTATGATTGCCCATCAAAGTTTTCACGTGAGTAGCTTTGCTTACCCTTATAGCTGAGTTTATCTTTAATGGTAAATGCTCTGAAGGGGACTACATTTCAACATGTTGCAAAGTCACACCACTAACTCTAGCACAGTCCTCCACCTCAATGCTGCGTGCTTGGCCACAGATTGGAAGGAGGTATGAGCTCACCTTGTCATTTCACTGCTTACCCTGTGCAAAACCTCAGGAGAAGGGGCTTGTTCACTCATTGCATTTAACTGAGAGGGAGCTCCAGCATCAAAGATGGCACATTGTCCTCTAACCTTCAGGGAGCCCCAAGAATCAAAGCAGGAGAGTGTGAAGGTGATGTACCTAGCTCTAGAGGGAGCCTCTGAAGCTGCCCAAGCCATGAGCCAGCCATTGAGGTAAGGTAGCTGCACAGTGGCTCACTGTTGTGAGCCCCAGCAATGAGCATAAGCAGAATCATGCTAACAAGATGGAAATCTCAGTCTTTACAAACATTTCCAAAGCCTAGTGTGTTGCACACAGATGCAAAATGAATTTCTTTCACATTCTGCAGATTCAGTCAGTTCTGATGACTCGGTGCAGCTGTCTCATCCTGATGGCTTGCCAACACGACATTAACTATGTCTTCCTTCAAGGCTCCATGTCTTTTATTTTGTTATAGCTTCATTTACATGCTCTTGACTGTCTTTAGATAAACAAGCTTTGGACCATTTTTAAACCATAAGGCCAGTCATATCCTAGGGCCATCAGGTAACATGCAATGGAGCTCTGTGTATACAAGCTAGACTGAGCCCTTATTTTCTACTGCCTTCTCCTTGACAGTAAAAGCATGCAGGGTAATTCCTTCAGGAGGTACTTCTTTGTCTCCTGACCCTTGAGCTCAAACTGACCCTTGAAATTTGGTGGCAGGCACTCAAAGCATTTTCAGCTTTGCCTTCCTTTGAGTCTCACTTATCTTGGCTGCTTTGTCAGATCTCTTGTTTTCCTCTAAAGCTCCAGAAAAAAAATATATGCTTAAAAAGGAAAGTCATCAAGCAAAGGAAAAGGGCAGCATCTTCATTATGTTTTTCTGGGCTGTATCCATGTGCCTCCTGGCTGCTGTTCTCCCTCCGGGCTTTGTTGCTCCAACAGCCAAGGGCTGCCACACTGCCAGTAAGGGTGGAGCTTCTATGTGACCACCTCTCGCTCCAGAAGTGATTTTCCTCCCTGGAGAGTGAGCTGCTTTGCTTCAAGTGAAAGCCAAAGTGCTTGCCTGTCAGTACAGATGATGAGCGAGTGGGATGTAGCCTTCTGACACCAACACAGTGCAGGCAAAGCCAGAGCAACTCCACGTGATGCAGCAACAACAGACAACAAACTTGGCTGTTCAAGGCTGCTCCTGACCTTCCACACATTTTGGCCAGTCTGGGGGGCTCCTGGTGTCACTGTGAATGCTTGAGAGGGACATGTGGCTCACTCTGCCCTCAGTTCCTGGCCAGAGAGTGCCTTGTGGCAGCCCTTGGAGTGGGATTCCCCCGCACCTATCCAGAGGGATGAGGCTCTGCTCCCTGCATCACAAACCTTTCCTGTGTGCTGTGCCCTTCTGCTCAGCAGGATGCAGTCCTTTGCTCTAGGTGCCAGGGTTTTGCCCAGAGACAGAGAAAGTAATGCTTAACTGTGTTAAAGGTTGCTCCCTCCCAACATCTGTGCCTGCTGCAGTGCCACTTCCATTTGGGAATGAGTCCTGATGAGCAAAATGAATGATAGGGCTGAATTATGATGACATGGGGCTGTAGGAGGATAAAGACTGATGCTGCAATTTTGAAACAACAGAAAATATTAAATAAACCCTAATTCCCTGCTGGCACATACATGTGCGCTATAAATAAACATTGTAACTATGTAAATAGCACATAGCTCCCAGGAACTGGATCACCTGCTGAAAGAGCAGGCAGAGGAGTCTGCTGCTCTACAATAGAGGGATTGTGTTTGGCTAAAATATGCCATTTGTTTAAATATGTGCTGTACAGTAACATAGTTTTTGAAAGCCACGTTATTTGGCCTTCCTGAGTGATTCCCAGGAGTAATTCCTGTGAGGAGCACACACCCAAGCCAGTCAGAATTTCTGGAATAACATCCCAGTTGCTCAAACACCTGGTTATGCAGATAGAAAACAGAGCGACGCCTTAGCCAGTACAATAGATAAGGGTGTGAGAATTCACCTCTCTGGCTAGCACATGAAAGTGTGAATGACCTCGCCCCATGTCCAGGATTGCTCAAGCCATAGGAGATGTCAGTATCAATACACACATCTTGGTTTACAGTCACAGGACAGCTCTCCTCTCAATGTTTGCTTCTGCCCTCACATTTTAACCCCAAAATGGAGTGAGAGCAAGATGCTTATTGAACAATGCATTTGCAAAGTTGTTTGCTTCTGCAAACCAACTGCAGGAAAGGATCAGTGAAATTCTTTCCTCTATTATTCCATCTAATGGAAGACCTTCCACCTCTTCAGATAAAGTCACATGCAGTTAGAGGGAGGTCGAAATAACGGTTTCTCTGTTCTCCTCAAACTGAGACCAGTGGCTCCACTATATTATCTCCTATACAATGACTGGGTGACCTTCACCGCATTAAACAGAAACAGGCTACTCAGTTATAAAATCTTGGAGTGTAATCAACTTCTTTTTATAAAGCAACAAACAGCTTCAAGCAAATACCATTTTGCATCTATGTACTCGATATCTATCGGGAATGGGCCAGGAATTCTTATTTTGCATACATAACCAGAAGAAGAGATGTGTATCAATGGCAGTCAATTAATTAACTGACTAGCAGCTTTTGGCAGCTGTAGCCCAAGCTCATGGCTTAGGTGAGAGGGGTGAGGGGGTGAAGGCAATTGCTTGATGTGAATTCCTCCTTGTTCCAGCTGAGGTGCAGAGACAAATTTGCAAGAGCGAGATGCAAGGTGGTGAAGGGTGGGTGAAGGGGGCACCTAAATCGTCATGCCAGTGACATCCAGGGAAGTTCTGGAAGGATTAGGAAACCAAGCGGTCTGGTGCTAATACAAGAGGCCCAGCATGTCCTGCAAAACCCTGCACTGAAATAAATCCCACAGTCCAATGGTTTGCAGGGTGTGTGTTCACATTTCACGTAAGTGTCTTTCCCTGAGCTAGAGGGACACCTTCAGCAGTAGTGAGGGTGCCTTAAGTTACAAGTAGGTTCCTAACCTGGCTACAACATTGACTAAGGAACTAGTCTAACACTGTAAAGGCAGCTTTGGTAAAGACCTGCAAGTATGAGTAGACAGGATTAGATGAGAGAAAATTGCATTCAGTGGTGCATCTCCCATAGTAAGGGAAGATGTATGTGACAGACTCCAGTACCTGTCCCAAAAGCACTAAGGAGACTTGCATTGGCCAGCTGGCTTGCAATTCCTGCTTTTCTTTATTAGCAATGATCAAGGTCATTCAGCCTTGATCCAGGAGATTCCGAAGGCATGTTTTGCTCCAAAGAAGAGATGGCAAAGGCAATGAATTAGGAAAGCAGTCTTCCACTCTTCTTTCATTTTTTTTTTCTTTTATTTTCTTTTCAGTTTTTTAAGAGCTCCATAATAACTGACACACAAAAACACATGGGAGCTTCCTGTGACTTGAGACATGAGGTTATATTAGAATGTATCTGAGTGTCTTCAAATTGTGGGAGAAGGGCCAGATCCTCAAAGACAGTAAGACCATTAATTCTTGCTGGAAGAAATGGTTCTTTGAGTATTTGGACCTGGCTGTCTAATGTCCTCATCCCAAATAGATCCATAATTTGTCTGGTAGTGTGACATACGCCAAGTCTCTCGGTTTCTCACCAAATTCAGTGGGGTGCAGATTGGCCCAGGCATGAAGTTGTTGAGGTCTCTCTCCTGACAAGAGGTTATGGGCCACTGGAAACCCATGTTTTTCTGTCATGTGTGACCCAGGGAAATTAAACTCATTCCACCTCAGTTTTGCCATGTTAGAAGTTAGGCAACAATCTTCACTGGTTGGGGTGCTGACCCCAACCTGTGGGCTGCCTTCTTGCCTGACCTCAGACCAGCCCGGTCACAATGGATTTGTGCAGTGACCTGCACTCTGGGCTGACCCTGGCTGCACTACAACAAAAAGATGAGAGACACAGAATAGCTAAGGAAACCCCCTTGGCTGGGACGAAGAAGCCTACCTTGAGCCTTTTAATGCTTGTTAGCCATCTCTCTATCCACAAGGCAGAACATGGGACAAGTGACCAAGGGTATTCATTTTATCAAACCTATTCCACTGAAAACAGAAATATTAAAAATTCCTTTGATTCCTTTGTAATAAAAGATATGACGTCAGTAAAAAGGTTTGGATTTACCTCAAAACACTGCTCTGCTTATTAGCCATGCAAGGGAAACTTCAGTATCACTTTGGTTATATATGCTTTCTGGGAATGGCAATAGTTTCCAGGCCATTAAATATTTGTCTACTGATGTGTTCTCCCTCCTGCTCACCTGCACTGCTAACGTACTTTCCCTGGGAGACGGAATGTTTGCCATACCAAAATAGCAACTACATGAATGAAAGTTCAAATAAAGCTATAAATAGAAAGGGCACTAAGTTTTCACAGTGTTCATGTAAGTTACTTCACACCCACTTCCTTTTGTCTGCCATTAACTCTGAGATGTGAAGCGAAATAACCTTTCTGCACTGTGGAAGAACAAACAGCGAAACAAGAAAGAGAATAAACTGTTATGAGGAAGTCACTGAAATGCTATGTAGGCAAGATGGACACACTATTTATTATATATAGTGCTGTGCCACACAGCTGGTGTTGCCAGATAGTAAAATCCAGTTTAAATTTTAGCAATACTCAAGTAGGAATTTGGGGATGGCTAAGTGAAAATGCCTTGGGTGGAAATTCACTGTGCCCGTTCTACTTTAACAGTCCCTCCTGTGTGATGTGGAGCAAGGCCAACCACTCAGGCTAGGGGTAACGCGCAGAGGCACCTCCTGGTGGAAACCAGCTTCCAGGCCTGTGGGCTGAAAAACAGGGAGAAAAACATGTGATGAGAGGTAACGCAAGAAAGAAAAGCTCAAGAAAACCTCAAACCAACTTTTTTTTTTTTTTTTTTTTTTAAACTTGCTTTTCATACCAAAGACAGAGCACAGTGGCACTATCCCAATGTTGCTTCTTTCATGTAAATAAACTTTTATTCATGTTGCCACAAGGTGTGTATAGGACAACTATGGGTGAAAGGGAGAAGGTTACAAAGGCAAACAGTGGGAAGGTGCTCTAGAAGGCAATCTCCACTGCAAGACTCATCCCCTTATCTCAGCTCACAAACCCTCATACTACACTTCATTTTCCCATGTTTCCCCTGGATTGGCACTGTCCAGAAATTCTCTTGTGGAAGGCTGTTAATATTCAATAACTGACACTGAGATAAAACCCAAATAAACCTGGAAGAAAGTAGCTGAGTCAGGCTAGATAAGATTAGGTGGTAATTTACTATTTTTAGTTTTAGCCTTCGGAAACGGGTACCAAACAAAATCTCACTAAAATGAAACTGCAGAGCAAAATGTAGCTCACAAAAATGTAACAAGTTCACGGGCTGGGTTTATTATTGTTTCAGTATGTAACATGAGATCTGCATGTATAAAGGGATGTCCTTTTCTCTGATTATGAAGGTTGGCACATCTAACACTTGGCCTCTTGGGTGTTTCACCCTGTTTCTAGGTGCAAATGCAATAATGAGTAATAGAAGAAAGTATCACAACATGTTTCAATGTGTCTCATCTTCTGATGGCAACTCCAGACTGTTTCTGCTCAGCTGTCTGAAAAGAGCTCTCTCTATCAGATCCTTATCTTTTCACTCCTAGCAAGGAAGTGTCTGTACTTTTTTTCTTTAACTTTAAAAAAAGTTGAGGAAACTGGATGGAAATGCTGACAAAACAACTTCCTGCCTTTTCCTCCCAAGCAACTGGTCATGTGAGATACTTGCTCTATCATCTCGTTTACCTCAGCGTATACAGCACTGGGGGCTGGGTGGAGAGGTGACTGGCTCACACACACTGAACGAGTGGCTCCTGCAATCCCCAGCTGAATCACTGCTTGTGAACCCTGGGACTAGATGTACCGAGTCAGATGGTCACTGCCACCCTGTTTTCTCTCTCATCCATCCAAAGCACCCCCAAAGGGAAGCAGCTCGGATGAGAAAGGAACTCTAGTTGTGTTTATAAAAGTGCTGCAGTGCGAAGCTGCTTATCCCAGGACTTGCACGACTGCACACAATGTGAGCAAGGAAATAATCTGTCTGGGAAGATGCTGCCTTACATGAAAGCATCTGCCTGCAGCTAGATTCCATCAAAGAGTAGATCTGCGGATTGATTTTCCCAGTATGACATCTTCCATCTGCAGAGCATTCAAAGGTTCATTGGCCTCACTGTTGCTTGTGAATCAAGCAACATGATGAAACAGCTCATGAAAAGGCTTCACAAACTCTGCCCCACAAGCAATACACAAAGTCCCAACCTGGGGTGGTGGCCCAAGCTCAGCCACGCTAACAGGGGCAAGGGAGGAGCCCAGGAAATGCTGTGAGCACAGACGTGAGCGGTGATGTCCAGCACTAGCAATGGGGTTTCTCAAACTGTCTTTTAATGGAAGCCCACCTCATATTCTGGGGACAAAGTCCAAGAAGTAGCTTGTGTCAACACAGCTCACCTGAGCAGACAGTCTGAGGAATGCTGTGACTGCAGTCCATAAAACTGGCACATTCATTTACTATTTCTGCCTCTCCACTTTGGTTCTCTGCATGCAGAGGCATGTTTTATGCATTTTAATTTTATTTGCAATGATGTCATGGGCAACCTTTTGATGACTTATGACCCTCAAGAGGCTAAGCACCACTGGCATGTGAAATAATGAAGAGAGAAGAAAGTTAGGAAGAAAGCTGGAATAACATTAATTAAATAAACTCAGTAATCAAAAGGCCAGAATTGGCACATAATTTCAATGGTGACCTGCCACTGGCATCTTGGGAGGAGTCAGAGAATAAGGGAGGCTTTCAAAGTACCTAAGAGATTTGGACATGGCAAAAGATCTTCCCTAAGGCTGAGCACCTGTAGCCTGAATAGCCACATCAAACATTTTTTGGGGCCTAGCATACAGCACATCAATTTGCTGGGGACTGGGCTCTGCTACAGGATATGTTAACACTACACGAGAGGTCTGAAAACATCCTTGGAGTAACCACACAAATTTGCATATCCTTCTTCAGATTTTATTAGATGGCCTGAACAATTTATTTAACACAAGTGTGCTTTTATGTCCTCAACCTATTAGAAAGCTCTATTAGACCATTATGTTGTTGAAAAATAGTCTCTTAAGTTTTGGAGGGAAGCTATTCCTGAGACATTCCCTGTGCTTTTAATTGATGGGAGAGCATTTCCTACTCATTCACTTCTCTTTATCATCTGATTTACAGGTCTCATTTTGACTTTTCACCACACCCAGATCTACTACTGACTTCAAGGAACAGGGCTCTGTGGGGGCAGCATGAAAGTCACTCAATAAAGGTTTTCAAGAGGAAGCTACTGAATTCATCAACACCAGTATTTACATAGATCTAAAAGATGCTAACAGGTTAGCTACAGGAAGTGTGAGGAGCGGTGTTAACTGCACAACATGATGAAGACAGACTGTGCAGAATGGCCCAAGGATTTGCAGTGACAGGGCTTCCCAACCTCAGCAGAGTAGGGCATGTCCACTGTATGCACTGTCCACATCACAGCACATCTCCTTACCTCAGTCCCAGCATGCACAGAAGCTCTAATATACCTTAGATAATGTACATTGTCTGAGGCTTAGGAGAAACTGTGATGTGTACAGATTCATTGTCATTTCCCATCCCACACTCCAAAACATTACCAGAAGCTGTCGTCTCCAAGAGAACCTGGAATGCATTGTGATTATTTCATTTCCTCCATGAAGAATATGCCACAGACCCTTGGCTAATCCTCTGCTCAAATGAGAAACTTCTTGTGTTTGATGCTCCATAATCACATAGAGCACGAGTTGTCTTCAGAGATGGACAAAACCTAGGACAGTTATAAAAGGGCCATGATGCAATGTAGGGAACCACACAGTGCTGCAGTGTGGAAAAGCCTCATCCAGCCTCCCTCTCCAGGCCATGGCAGGAGTGGTCTTGGAGAGACACTGAGACACAGTGAGGCTTTGCCAGCTGCATACTTAGGATAGAGTGATCTTGTGTCTTGATAATACTGCAGTAATTAATAATAAACACTATTTCTGTAAGATCTGGCGGGGAAGAAATATTTTCTTTCTGCTGAGAAGAAAGAGAAATGATACCCTTGAAGAGCATCATTTGTATAAATGATTGTGCTTTTACCCACGGATCATCTGCCAAGCTCTCTTCTTTGGGAGGAGCCTGTGTACCTTTTGATGTGTAAAGCAGGATAATGGATTATCATTATTAAAGGGTTTACAAATTGGGCAGGCAAGCCCCAGGTGAGAGGTCATTCTGACTGTACAAAAGAAAAGGTTTGAACTGAGTGAGGAAGCTTGGGTTTGACTGAGAGGACAGAGAAAAAGGCTTTGTTCTGCAAGACTGCAAGTTTGTCTGTCTGAACAGAAACTGGCTTACAGGCTCTTTTTTATGTTCTGAGTTTCTCAGTCTGCCCATTTTTAGAGTATGTTGTGCAGGTGTGATAGCAACAGAATTCATTCCACCCTGTACTTTTAATAAATCCAGCTTCTGCAAAGAGAAATTGAAAACAGACTCTTCATGTTGTGAGGCTGAGGAAGGGTAAGGAGTAGGAGGAATGCTGTGTGAATGACTAGGGAAGTTTTGGTTGTCCTTCCCCAAGGGTGAAGTCCTAGGATGGCGATGAAGCCACAGTTTCATTTATTCCAGAGAAGGAGCTCTAACCAGACTGACGGTTGCCCTGGGTATTTGGCTGAGGGGTCACATCATAATGACAGTGATGATACTTGTCTAAAGTATGTCAGGTGCTGCTGTTTAAAGGCATGTCGGGTCCTTGGGTAAAATAACATCATTGCTGACTGAGAAAACAGCTAGAGCTAATGAATCTGATTGAAGCACTGTAATGGGGTGTTTGCTTACCAGCTTGGAGCCTATTGCTGCTCGCCCTGATCTAAGGTTGGCACTAGTTTCAGGGGTGACAAACGCAGGACTCAACCACAAAAGAGAAGTTTTGTGAAACAAAACTGGAAAGAGGAATCAACCACTTGTGTTTCCCAGAAGGCTGAGGAGTCTAGTCCAGTATTTCCCAGAAAATAATCTATAGTATCACCATTGAATACAATGCTCTTCATCTCAAAGCAATCTTTCCCAGCTCCTGTAGTTATATGAGTCCCACCTTTGATTTTAAAGAATGGAAAAATAACTACCTTTCTAGCTCCCAGGAATACAGAAAGATATTAAAATGCTTGACCTCTGAATTCTCAAAGATGATTAGCAAGTAAATGCAGTTCAAAATATGTAGGCTACAACACTGTGTCTCATCAAATTTATAGTAACCTGAAGAGGTTTTTGAAGGCTCTACTTGTGACTCTGAGTATGATGGTGTAGTTACAATGGGCTGTATAGAGCAGGCAAGAGTGTCACACTTGTCCTAGCAATTCCCTATCAAATATACTTCATCCACAAGCAAAGAAATGCAAATGTAAATTGTAATTTGAGACTCCTGACTCTGTGCCCTTTGTGCAGTCTGTAATGCAGACTAATCAGAAACTACCTTTGCTTATCCCCATGCAACACCACAGACTTTAATTACTGACTTTCAAGATGCACAAGGGCAGTTTAATTGAAACTGGGTAAGGGAAGAAAAAGAAGCTCTTAAGAAGAAGTGAGCCACTTCTTTTCTCTCTCAGCTCTCTAGGATTTAGGCCAAAAGGAATTCAGCACATTTCAAGTAATGGCAATTCTTGCAGAGAAAGCAGCACAGCGGCAGCTACTCTGCTCAGGCTGCCCATTTCAGAGGACACCACCACTCTGAAAAGAGCATCTCAAAGACACTGCAGGCCTGGGGAGAAAAGTTGGTTGTGACAATTTAATTAAGCTTATCTAATCCTCTTGTAAAGGAAATGTCAGGCTTTATGTATTGTAAGTGTTGGAAAAAAATGTCTGCACTGATCTCCCTGCAGAGAGCTGCATCAAGTGGTGTGAGAGGGATCTTTTTTCCCCTTTACTAAAGCTGCAGGAAAGGACACATGTGTACATGCCAAGTTCCTCGAGGACATGCCCCAGTGCAGAGCTGACAACCAGAGATGTGCTGGCAGTCCCAAATCCTGTAGTGCTCTCTGGCCCAAGCTGTGCTCTGGCAGCACTAGTCTATATGACACAATTTGGGACAGCAGCTTTATTTAAGGCCTCCAGAGGAGCCTGAGGTACATTCAGACTTTTGATTCATATTCAAGCTCTCATGTTCAGCCTAACCTTAGGCTAAATCAAAAGGCTTTATTTAGTTTTTTTCTTCTTTTCCCTCATGAACCTCCCTCAGATATCTTCGTAGAGCAGAATCCTCTCCATCCCTAGCCACCACTCTTCTCCAGGCTGCCAAAAGCTTTGTCTATTCTTTCTTCACAGTCTCATCAGATTGTGGCAGTAGAACTTGAAGACTTCCTAAAATTGTCCATCCTGGATGCAGCATGAGCTTTCCTCCTTGTCATGATTTTGCCCAGACAGCAATGAAGCACCACAGCGATCTCTCGCTCAGTGCTCCCATTCACCCCCACACTCAATAGGATGGTGGAGGCCTCAGCGAAATGGGAGTAAAAAGATAAGCAAGGTTGTTGTGGATTAAGAAGAGGGCAGGGAGGGCTCACGGCCAATTACGGTTCAGGGCAAAACAGTCTCCAGTACTCGACTTAGAGAGGAAAGTAGGAAAGTTTATTCTACTACCTACAAGAAACAGAACAGAACAGAAAGCAAAAAGAGAGCAGAGTGATGAGAAAGTTACAATCAGCACTTTAAGATCTCCCTCCCCCAACCCTCCTTTCTTCCCGGGCCCAGCTCACTGCTCCCAATATCTCTACCCCCCTCAACAGCTCAGGGGGGCAGGGTATGTGGTCAGTCTCTCACTGATGGGCTCTGCCGCTTCTGTCTTCTCAGATGAGGGTGACTCCTGGCATTCTTCCTCTGCTCCAACATGGGGTCCCTCCCACGGGACACAGTCCTTAACGAACTTATCTGGTGTGGGTTCTTCCCCACAGCTACTGCTTAGAAGCCGATACAGCGTCCCTCACACAGAACATGGCCTCCTCTGGGCATAGTCACTGCCCTTGGCATGGGATCTTTTAAGAAGTGCAAACAGGTCACTGCTTCACCAGTCGTCTCTGCAGGAAGCAGGGAAGTCTGTGCTCCAGCACACCTCCTCCTCTCTTCCCTCGCTGACCTTGGGGTCCGCATGGTTGTTTCTCTCTCTCTCCCAGCTCCTTGTACCACCACTAACTGGAAAAGAAGGAAAGACAGAACAAGAAGGAACAGGAAGAACCCTCCCCTTCCGGCTTCTTCTTTTTAAAAAGCTGGATCATGGAGGTGCCTAATTGGCTCAGCCGCAGAAGTGGGTCTTGGCTCAGAGTTGGGAAGAGTTTTGAGCAACTTCTTACAGCAGCCATCTTTACAGCCCCTTCCCCATTACCAGAAACAACTCCAGTCAAACTATGACATTCCTCCTACACCGTGACCTGCAGAGGCCAGAAAAGCCTGAAGGTTATTAGAAGGTGTTAAAAAATCACTGTTGTGCCACAATGTACTTTAATAATAAGGTAACATCTTGAATCCACTTGCAGTCTTAGTCAGCCAGTTACTATGGCCTCTTTTTTAATCCAGAACTTGGAAAATCTAACGTAACGCTTTTGATGAACAACTTAAAGTGGCTGCAGCAGCAAGAGAGAACAAACAATTTGGGCCTCATTTGTTTGAAAAGAAGACTGAAGGGGAGCATGCTGGAGCTCTGGAGTGAAGCAGATAATGCAAGCAATGAATCGATTTCCACTTCATCCTTCTCTATAAGAAATAGGCAAAAATAATTGTAATTATTAGACTGCTGTTGTGAAACAGAAGAGCTTTTGCACAGAATGTTTTGCTTCCAGGCTGCTGCCTGAATGGGCTCACTGCTGAGGCATCATGCCGTTTCATTTTTTTTTTTTTGTATCACTTACCTGTGTATTTCATTGCCACAGTCTGAAGTGAAAGTCAAAAGTATAAAGATAGGTCAAAAATTACCTAAAAGAATTTGAAGAGGGATCATCCAAGTCTAGTGAACATATTGGAGTGAACGTTACGTCATTGTTTCTTATTTTTCCCCACTCATTCTTTTCCTCTCTTCTCTTATCTCTTTCTTCCAGGTATACCCCATTTGCTGTTACACCTCAGCTTCCAGTGTTACTTCTGGGCTTCAAGAGATGATTTCTTTTGTTTGCCTTTCAGCTATAGGGCACAATTAGGTTTCACAATAGTTAAGAGCCAACAATAAGGTGTTTAGGATGTGATGAGAGGTTTTTCTGCAGAAAGCGGATTTCAAGGAACCAGAATGTTTTTCAGAACCAAGCATTGCCATCAAATAGAGAGAATATATCCCAGAAGAGGATATAGCCCACAAGTGTTTCTTGGATGTTGCAAGTTTTCATTCGTTGCTTCCTTCTTTATTTTTCAACTTAGTACGTCACTGTAACTTGGATTTCAAGTACTGCTGACCACTAGGAAGGCATGTGACCACGTCACCATAACTTGTTTGGTCCTGGACTTGTAAAGTAGTAAACAGTTGACTCTGCACTGACATGGTCATTACCAGAAATGGTACAGAACACCAAACATCAGTGTCTAGCCCACAGGAGAGCTGCTATATACTGTGTGGTGACACAGCTTCCAGTGAGGAAGACAACTCTCACAGATCCACCAAAACCAGCAGTGATGGTGTGTGAAGTTACTTGGATTCATTTCTTTCCAGCACCCTGCCAGAGTGGTCCATAGTTTAGGAAGTACTAAAAAAACACTCAAATATGCTGTGGTTTTACTGCAGCGATGTTAACTCTTCTCTATTTCTAGCTGCCCATAACCTTTGTATGAGTTTGCAGAGAAGGGACTGGGTTTAGTAAGTGGTAAGAGAGTGAGGAGAGAGCACACACACACACACACACACACACACACACAGAGATTGGTTGCCCCAGGCAAAACTCTAAATCCACCAGAAAACAACAACAACAAAAAAACTACCTTGTAAGACCCTCAAGTGTTTTGTCTGAGGCAGTGTTGGAAAATAATGCTGTTCTTTTCCCCAGTAAAGGAGAAACTGGGGTGGGAGGAAGAGCTCTCAGCAACAAATGAGATGCAGGTAATTTGTGAAGGGCTAGTTGCGATGCCTGTTCTGCCTGAATAGCTCCATGTACCTTGACGTAGCAGACAAGCCTCATCAGTAAGATGAATGCACTTGATGCAGTTTCACTCAGATGCTGAAAGACAAATCTACATTCAGCACGTTTGCAGGAGGTTCCTGCTGTGGCCATAAGGGTAACTGCAGGTGACTGCAGCCCTGCAGCATTAAGTGCAGCTCAGTCACTTTTCTACTGTGGCAAGAAAGTCCTACCATGTGAAGAGAGAATGTTAAGATCTGATTTTTTCCTTGGAGCCACATGCCTCAATGCAGGCCAGAGGGATGAAGAGCAGGGGATGCAGTACCAGGCTGTCTGTGCTGGGGCGCTGCTTCCCAGCAAAAACCCAAATGGTGCCCGCAAAAGGCAGACATCCCTCTGCAAGAATCAAGGGGGAAGGAAGGGCAAAAGGCACAACCCTCATGTCAAGACCTCCTGCCTGTTTAGTCAGGACAATGTGGGGAGGACTGGAGAGTACTTTTACTATGCACGTGATGAGCAATCAACCAACCAACAAACTCTAGAATTAATTTCTCCACAGACAGTGAGCACTCAGGTCCGCAGACACAAGAAAATGCTTCCTTTTCATTGGAAGGCCATAGAGGAATTTCCACAAACAAGCATGCACTAAGTAATGCCAGAATACAAACTAATGTCTTGATATCTTCATTTCTAAGTCATAGCTGAGGTGATGGTGAGTATCTAGGAAGTTTCACAGATAATCTGAGTACTGTGTGTCCAGCACCAGTGGCATGATGTCTAATTTATTCTGCATCTTTAATACAGAACCTACAGACTGAGTTGACAGATAACTTGGTTTTGGGTTGTTATGTGTGTCAATATATTTTGTTTATACTCTTCCAGACTTTTCAAACAGTTACAGAGCTGTGTGAATCACCAGTAACACAGTACATAGAATAGGGAGATTTCTGAACAAGTTAGAGGTTTCTGATAGAGGAGGTAGCTCTGAAGCATCTCGTTTAACTCGAGAGTCCTGAGATAGAGCTCGAAATTTGACTGGTTCTGTCCCACGGACACAAATGTGAGATCCCTTTGTTCCTCATATCAAGATGGTGTGTCTGTGTAAGAAAAAACTAAACACGGCCCTCTAACACTTTCCAGTAGCCCTAACATATGACTTTCAGAGCCCTTCTATGCTGTACAGCAATCATTCCCTAGTGAGAAAAAGCCACTGCCCATGACCTGTGACACAACCAAGACATGCTTTCTGTGGAACATGATGGCTTTGAAATGGCTGAAGTCATTTTAATTCAATGCTGTACTACAGTTAAAATTGGATTAGCAGCAACAAACTCATTCAGAAGGTCTAAACAATTTGGGGCTTGAGAATTGCATGGCATAAAGGTCCAGGACTTATCTTCCTGCTCTTTAGCAGAAAAGGCTCTTGGGCATCACTCTGGTACAAATGGATGGTTGACAAATAATTGCAGAGAGTCATTGGCTACAACTTGTGAAATCCTGGCTTGGAAAGCATTTAAACAACAGATGGTTCATATTAAAATAGTTTCAAACACTAAAATCCCTTCACTTGTGGATGTTAAAGCACTTTCAGAAGCAACAGAAAGAAAAAGACCCTTGAGGAATTTTTGCCCCTGCAGGGCAAAGGCCACAAGAGCAAATTTCAGCTAGTCTTGACCCATTTTTCCAGCTTAGCAGACCAACTCATACAGAGCTGAGCCTGGGTCAAGAGAAGCAGCAACCAAGAAATCCTTCTTTCTACCACATCCAGAGGAAAAAGATCTAGTAGAGGGGGTTTGTGTGGCTTGCAAGAGGTGCAAGGCCGACATTGCTCTACAGGCAGCTGCCCTGCTTTTCTGCATTCCTTTTGGCCCAGCTGCCTGACCAGGTGCCTATCCTACCTCTTTCACACTCTTTAGCTACAACTGAGAGCAAGAGATGTTGCTAGCAGAAGCCTAAAGGAGGATTGTAAATTTCAAGATTCTGCCTCCCCTCACACCTAAGCAAAGATTATAAATCCCTGTTTAATCATTTCCCAAGTTAAAACATGCTTGCAGCAATTATTCCTCTCAAACCACTGTTTGAGGGCCTCTCCCTCCCTGACAGGGCACAAGGGAATACTTGCTCTTGCTGACTTGACACCCTAGAGGTGCCGAGAGTTGCAACGTGTCTCAGATGCCAGCACTGAAGCCCTCTCCCCCCGATGGTATCATCACACCAAACAGAAGAGCTGGAGGTGATACGGAGGAAGGGGGACCACAGCCTGGGAAGTCAGCAGCTCCATCACTCTGAGAGACCGCTCTGGGAGAAATTAATCACTTGAGATCCAAAACCAGCAGAACAGGACTTGAAGCAATGCTTTATCTCAGGCAGGTGCCTAGTCCAACGGGCTGTAACCTGGGGCTTTTTCTCTCTCTCTATCCAACTTTTCTACTGGAGCTGCCCTTCATCATTAGATGTTTAGTGGTATATTTTACCTTTCTAACTGTAGTCCAATAGAGCTGTCAGAAGCTAGACTGCCACCATGCCAGCAGTCTTAGCTCACTAGAAGACCAAAACAAACTTTTACAAACATGCCACTCTCAGAGTAGCATCTTCTGATCTCACTATTCCTCTCCACTAATATCAAGAAGCTGAGTTGAAGGTGAGAATTGGTGTGGCCCTGGTTTGAGGGAACATGGTGCAACTATTACTCTAGGTAGTGACCCTGAGCATCTCTCATCTTAGAAAGTGATGATGAAACCCAAGTAGAAGCACTTCAACAGGAGAATGATAGACACAGAAGAGGCTCTTTCTGGGTTAACAGCTTGCAGATAACTATGTCCTCAGGATGAATGAGAGAGGTAGTTTAAGCCTTAATCTGCACCTGAGAACACTTCCTTGAAGGCTGCTGGGCAATGCTTGCAGCTACCAGCTGTAGTATGTAGTATGCCATTGTCTTTCAGCTCTACCAGCATATTGTCAGTGCAATGGAGACCAAACAACAAAAGTGAGACTAACTGCTTTGGAGGCACCAGAAGTAACACATGCTGGTGAAAGTGTAGGCCACCAATACCACTGGTCACACAGGCCTTTAGATGTACAGAACCTGCATCTCCTACATCTGTAACAACCTTAGTTATTACAAGAACATATACATGTTCTCTTGTCGGAGCTCTCTTGTTTTGGCCTAACTCCTCACTCTCCAAAGGCAAAACACACACAACTTTGTAGCATCCAAGTGGCCCAGCAGTCGTTCAATACAAACTAGATTTAAGAACCATCCTCTTTCAGGACCAATCAAGTTGAGCTGACAGACCTTTTGGCTCACATCCAGGGCTTTATCAGTGCTGATCTTCTCCTTTCTCTTCAGGACAAGTCACAGCACTGCCATACAAACGTGCTGAAGTGTGAGTACTTGAGGAATGGCTCTGCAGTCCGAGGCAGCCACCCTCATCCACTATACTTGCTCCTGAGCTGTACAGATTTTCAAGTGACAGGATTCACCCTGGAGCTGGTTTGGTCACAAATCTGTCCAAATCAGGCCATTATAAAGGAAGTAGAAAACCTCATTTATTTGGACATCTTTGGAAATAGCATGTCTGTACAACCATCATTTGGCTGCCTTGTGTGTATGAATTATGAAACAGCCTCATTACACACAAAAGTAGTATATATTTTTTTTTTTCTCCTTTTCTATGCAAGACAGGGCCTGCTCTAAGAATGAATCAGAGAGGAAGACTATTGTCTGCAACATCCCAGCTTCAAAATCTGCTGAATTTGGACAAGTGTATAAGTGAAGCAGGGAGCTATAGGAAGAGAAAGATTAGGGTAGCCAATTGCTGCCCTGAGGACTTGGCAACTATCCTGCCCCCGCTGAGCAAAGTAATGAACTGGAATTGTTCAGGGTTGCTCACTAAGTCTGTGTGCATGCACCACTTTGCTGAATGCTCCTCTGCACAGCCTTGCACTAGTCCTTCAGAAAAGCAGGAAACTCAATCAGCCAAAGGAAAGGTAATTCTTTTTTTTAAGCTTAGTGTTTCCCAGCTTCAGTTTACTCCATACAATTGAGACCAATGACCCTGGGTTTTTCAACAAGAGACTTGGAAATACACAGGTGTCATAGGAATGAAGGGCACAGAAAAGCAGAATATCTCTGGCTCAGTCTGCAAGGTACAATTTGAATAGTGGATTGCAGCAAGCCCGAGAGATACACCCACATGCCAAATGAGAGAACTTAGTCTGAATGCTGGCTCATAGCACCCTTCTTCCACTACAGTTATGTCTCTCTCACTGGAGAATGAGAAGCTGCTCTCAGGGTCTGGCACAGAACCACCCATGTTTTAATCTAGCATTTTTCCATCAGGAGATCTCAAAGCACTCTGCAAAGGAGATGCCTGCCATCCTCACTTTACTGATCTGGAAGCTATGGCACAGAGAGGTAAAAATCAATTAACAAAATGCGAAATGGGCATCCAACACATCTGGATAGTGCATCCCCTGGGCACTGATACTCCCTTCTCTTATGGGTGGCTGCAGGGTTTTCAGCTCTTGCAGTACATCTTTCCTTTTCTCTTTCACCCCACAGTCACTTTTCCTGTGTCCTCATTCAGCTCTGTGGTTCCCAGTGACTTCTGTCTCTGTTCAGTACCACCAGGCTTCTCCAGCAGAACCCACTTCTCTGTGGCTGTCTGTTCCCAGGTAAACAAATGAGGAAACTTCCTGCTTCTAGAATATGTATTCTGAACAGCTCACTCTTGCACAGAGACAGTGTTGAGCAGATAGCTGGAAAGACAATCACCCTTTTAAGGCAGGTCTCTGAGCCCAAGCAGTATCATGGGAGCAACGCACACGTACAGGATGGACAGAATCATCCGTAATTTAGGTCACTATGAGAGCTGAGGGAGACAGTGTTTTGTTTAGCTGTAGCTATGGTTACAGTAGGCTATAACTGCACGCATTTCCGTTTTGGAGCATTCGTAGGATAATATAAATGTCTTTGATGCCACAGGCCTGTTAAAATGCAATACAGTTATTTAGTGCATTAGTGACATACTGCTCTTTGGCACGGCAGGCCGTATGTGCGCTAATGGGCGAAGTGAAGTGTCACCAAAGGTTTATGGAAGGAAGGACTCCTTCTGCCGACCTACTCAGAAAGGGAATTAGGTAAGAGGTGCTTGACTCTTCAGTTGCCTAAGCGTGGTGAGACCTACATTCTCAACACACCAAAACAACCAGACCCGGGAGGGACTGGGCAAAAGCTCCGTAGGGTTAAGGGTGAACTACTTGGTGCCTACAGCACAAAAGCACAAAGCCAACTTCTGTTTTAAAAGGAGCTTGGGATTTTTTAACTTTGGGATCTTAAGCTGCAGTTATCTGAAGCCTTAAAGAGCGCAAAAGAATGACGAGCCTGGTTTGTGGCCTCTGCCTTTACTCCCGGCGTGTTTAAGCTTGCTGTGGAGTTACACTGACGTAAACTGCACAAGTGCAGGGGCAAAGGATACAATAGGTAGAATATAACAGCTTGATTACACTAGTGATACAGGCAATGCAATTGATTCTGGAGTAGTTAGTACTTTCAGTATCTTTAAAGGCCAACTCCTTGAGCAGGTGCAGGAGTGGGTGTAGTCTTTGCCCCACTGATGTCAGCGGGAACGCCCAGTGCCTTTTGAAGCAGCTCCGATGTGGAAATGCTCTTCTGCTTCCCTCCTGGGAGCGTGTGAATTCTCAAGAATCTGGGCTGCCTTTTAGCTGCAGAGGTGACTGATTTACACAAAACCGGATAGCAAGAACTTCCTGAGATGACCCTGTTTTGTGAGGAGATCCTAATCTCATGACAAGTTTGTCTAGCCAGATAATGACAGTAATTAGCCAGGAGGCAAGAAGGTGGATCTAGGTATTCTACTTCATGAGTAAGAAGGATGTTTTATGGCAGTGGAATTGGGAGGAGGATGGAAACTGCTAATATCCTTCAAAATGGACTTGGAACAAACAGCACAACACAGAAGACTGCACTTGAGAGGAGATTCCCCAAACTAGTCTCCTCCCAAAGTGGAGTGGCTTGGAAAGAAAGAGGTCCTTTTCCAGAATAAGCAAGTGCTGAGACAGCATTGGCATTTAACGCTTATCACTCCTGCTGCTACACAACCCAGTTTGCCTGGAACATGGAGTGGGGGACAAAAAGGACTAATGCAATGAATAAATGCCAATATTTCAGACATTCAAATGAAATTTGCTGTGGATAAATGAATAAATAGAAGAGGTAGGCTCTCAGCCAACACTGTACTCATTCTAAGGTACGATATGCTGAAAAATATCCTTGCAGTTACCATGCAGCTTGGTAGGGGCATGCCTGCTGCAGCACGAGCAGGCTATCACCTGTCCTTATCTCTTGTAATTTCCAGTCAAATATTTGCAAAACGCTTACATACTGGGTAGATAACGACCCACAGAAAAGGAGAGAGCAGAATACTTAACTAAAAAGTGCATGGATTTTTTGTCCCTGAAAAAAAAAAAAAAGGTCTTTATAAACCACAGGTGAGACGTTCCTTGCAAACAGGTAACTCTGGTGAGATCAAGTGATGCAGTTTTGTCTTTCTGGTGTGCTGCCAGACACCCTGAAATGATAGTGTGGAGAGGAATGTGAGATTTTCCCCTTTCATCATAATGGTTACTTTGAAGCCTAATTACAGCCATTCAAACACCAAGCTATTAGCCATGCTACTGCTGATGGCTGCAGCAAAAAGCACAGCCTGATGGGGAAGTTCTCCCCCAGTGCTGCCTGGGCAGCTCAAGCCTTACACTGGAGCTTGGAAAGGGCACAGAGCAGCACTGTGCTGGCCTCAGTGCTATGTGGGGGCCATGAGTGCCACGGAACACACTACAGCATGACCTACCATGAGGGGATACTTTCTGTCCCACAAATGCTAGTAGAGAGCTTGGCCAATCCACCCCCAAAACTCTGCAGTTCAGGATTGTGTCAAAAGATTACTGCAACAGTAAATATGACCAAGAGGCAGCACATCACCTATGGCTCCTCTAGTGCCATTGCTGGTCTCCAGCTGCTGCAACGTACTCTATAGACTGATCCCCCCCCACTTCTAGTAGCTGTGATGAATGCAAGGCTGGGTCACGTTTGCTGTCGCTTTTCTCTTGCAAGACTTGTTCCTTCCATTATGTTTCATATTTCTGCCTCTGTGCATTCCAAAATCCAGGCAACTTGGGTTAAATCTGGAGTGTTGAAGCATTTTGCCTCTTCCCAAGAGAACTTTAACTGACAATGCATCTACAAAATAAGGCCTAGCACAATGGTGTCCTCTCAACAGTGGAGGAGCAGAGAACTGAGCACGCCAACTCTTTTACAACCCCATCTTCTACTCTGAGTTATACCAGCTAATTTCTGCAGGGTTCCCAATGGTGGTTCTCACAGGTAGGCCACCCAGAACAAGCTAGATATTCACCTGGTATAACTGGAATAGCTGTGTCTATTTGATGTCTTAGGGGGATATTCATGAGCTGAAGATCTGACACTTAACGAAGTTCTTGTGCATCTGATCACATTGCAAGGTAGGTGAAATCAGCACAACTGTACTTTAACTTGTTTGGTTATAAACTGTGGCAGTTCAGCTGCTTCACGACCAACCGAGACACCCCTGCAGCGGAGGCGGTATCCTCTGAGGGCTGGAGCAGAGAGCTCGGGCAGGAATAACAACAGCTGTCCCAATACAAAGTGTTCCCACTTGTGAATCAAAGCCCTTACTAAGATCCTGTCGTGTCCAGACATGTTTGATACTTATTCTTACAGACATAACATGAAGGCAAGGATCCACATCCTTTTTCAAGTGCATCATTGTTTTTTTCTGCAATGGGAGAGGAACACAAACTGAAACATGCACTTGCTGAGCAGCTCAAAACAGGAAGTTCTGTTTAATTTGCACGTTCCTTGTTTCTGATGAAAAGAAGGAAATATAAATCAGAGCCTCCTATTTCAAATTTGGCATAGAAATTTGCCTTCAAGGTAATGTCAAATAACAGACTTCGCACTGCTTGGAATTAGGCTGATGATATTGAGCAAGAACAACAAGGCAAAGGCTTAGTTCTGGGAGCATTTAATTCTGTTACATTTCCCCATTCAAATCAAATCTTTGAGAAACCCACAAAAATAGCAACAGCAAGATAATAAATTCCCTCTAAGTGCTGGGGAAAAGCCCGTAATTGAAATGTTTTTACAGAAAGAAAATCAACTCTGTTTTCTTTTTCAATTACTGCTTTCCACTTTTTTTTTGCTTTCCTCCCATTGTAATTTGACCTTGTTTTTAATCTTTCCTGTTCTCCTACTATTTCCATCTAGGAACACTTCTGGTTATACTGGAATTTCAGATGCAGACATTCCTCAATCCAGAAGAAGTGTCAAGAGAGTTTATGTTTTCATAGAATCTTAGAATGGCAGGGTTGGAAGGGACCTTTAGAGATCATCTAGTCCAACCCTCCTGCAGAAGCAGGTTCACCTAGATCAGGTTGCATAGGAATGTGTCCAGGTGGGTCTTGAAGACCTCCAAGGAAGGAGACTCCACAACCCCTCTGGGCAGCCTGTGCCACTTCTCCCTTACCCTCACAGTGAAATAGTTTTTTCTTATATTCAAATGGAATGGAATGGAATGATAATGAGTCTTCTAACAAACTCATTAAGCCCTATGTCAGGTGTACGCTTAAAAGCTTTCTTGAAAAGTATTTTTTTGTTACAGGTGTTATCTTTTACTAAAGTTACTGTGGAACAAACTGTATCTCACTTACTTGATTTATCAATGGACATGGAGAGATTACAAGAGGACCCTACAGGAGGAAGACAGTTTCCACATTTTATGGGAGGAAAAGAGTCTACACAGACTTACGGGAGAATGAAAAGCTACAAGCTTGCAAGCAATGACTCCCCCTAGGACCTCACCATCCACTCTGGGATCACAGATAAACTTTGCTTTATTCTGCTCTTGAGATAGGGCAGAGGACTGGTTGTGAACAAGCAGTATCTGAGTGCAAATGAGCCTGTTGCTCTTACAAGAGGATGCAGCAACCTTTTGTTACTTGGCGGGCTTTCGAGAGTGGGCTGCTCCTGCCCTTTGAAGTTAAATCTCTGCTTTATTCCCTGCAGATACAGACCTACTGTTTGTGCAGTGATAACAAGTAATTGGGTTTCATGTCAAAACTTTGTGAAATTAATCTCAATATGTGACGTTGGCATTCATAAGAAAGTACCTCATATTATTCCTCTTTAGATTACACTTCATGACTGTAACTGTATCATGTATTTATTTGGGAATCTGTAATGTTGAAGAAAAGGAAAAAGCTTAGAGACTTAATTGCCTATGGTCATGAATGACTTCAGGTCTTGAGAAATTGGTCTGCAATGTCATCTGAACCTTCTTGGAGGAGCAAACTACTAGCAAGCCTTACTTGATAAAAGCAGTCTCTTATTCTACATGAACTGCCATATTTTGGCTATTCTACTCACATTCAAAGGCAAGTCACTTCAGCGAGTCTAGCCATGCAATGGTCACAGCTACTCTGCGCAGACGTGGGCCTTACAAAAAAGCATGGTTACCCAGTCTCCTCAGCTGGGAAGACACATTGTAGACATCACCATCTCGTGACTTGGCCACTCTATCCCCATTCTCAGTCGTGACAGGCATTTCAAGAAACAGGTCTGTAGCATGGCTTTGTGAATATCTTGATCTTCCAAACTGAAAAAGAGGAATACATGATTTGACCTTGAGGGATGGAGCCTATACAAGCTCTGTCTAACCACTAACAGCACTTACCATCAGCAATTTCTAAAGACAAAATTGTGTTTATGTACGGGTACACTATTCTAGAGAACAGATTAGTAGTGCTTCCTGATCTACTCCCTCTAATCTAATCCTTCTGAGCATAACACTTGTAAGAAAGTGCCGCCTCTCCAAATCACCTCTGGGATTATGATCTGATTTGGCTTGCCAAACCTTAACAAACATCTAAGCGAAAATCCATTTTGGAAGGTAAACACAAAAGTCCCTGTCAGCAAACTGAAACAGAATGGTTCCCATGATTTAAGTAAAATGTAACAATCACCGTTTAATTGTCAGAAAGTTTGGGCCCAGGGAAATGGCATTTCCTGAGGTTAAGTCCAAACAAGCTGTTCTTTCAGCCGTAGAATTTATGAGTTCTAGTTCACCAGGTGCCTCTGTCCTTTGTCCCTTAATCTCCTCACCACAAAAACCTCTACCCCTGTGTTAAATATAGTTGAATTAGTCAATACCTTCAAAAGATTTTAAGAGGAGACTGACAAATGATGAGACAGATAATATACCTGTGCAGGCTCACCTCCTCCAGAATCCAAGCTGAGAATGACCCATATGGCTTCTGCCCAGCCCAGCAATTATCATCACTCACAGTAAATAGCAACACAATATAAACAACATAAATTAATTTGTATGCAAATGTGACATTGGTGTTCCACACACAAGTATAATTCATGTTGCTGTGGCTACAATAATTCCATGATTGATTTTAATAACTATTCCTCTTAGTGATACAGGAGCTATTAATACCTGCATTGTTAAGCCTCATAAAGGAGACTATGGACAAAGAGGAAAGAATGACACAAGTTTTAGAATTAAACAACTGAAGAGTTCTTGTGTCTGGCCATCTGTAAATAACATCAGTAAATAACTCTTGTCACAAGTAGCACATGAGGCTTTCCTTGTACCATATCTAGGCATTGTTTGAAGAGCCAAGTGAGAAGGAGCCCCATGGCAGTCTCATCCAGAAATCATTTCCTAAGTGAAACTCCAACTAAAAAAAAAAAAATCTAAAATGAGATTTTTCTTGAAGAATTTGCTCATGTGCAGGAAACATCTGGATCACAAGTGCTACAATACCAGTGTGTTGGTGGGGAGTAGCTCTAATGATCTGGCTTGGGAGACCCACAAAAGCCTGAATATATCTGAAAAAGTTTGTTCCTAAGCTATAATTCCACCTCCTGAATGGGAAACTACCCTTCTGCATTTCTTTTCTACTGATAGTGTCCCAGAGGGCTTGTTTCACAAGATCTGTTTTTAAAAAAACCCTGGTTGTTCATACTCTTCCTTTTACTGTGAATCTATCACCTCTCATTTATGCATTGCTGTGTAAATTGTTGTCACAAGCAGAAAGTCATGAAGGGAAGTTATGTGAAGATGGCCATCAGTCTGTCCATTCCTGTAATCATTACACAAGCAAACTGCTAAGACTTTTGCCACCATTTCAGACTTGTGGTTCAAGATTCTTCAGCTGAAGTTGCTGAATGGTCCTTTTATCAAGAGGTGAATTTAAAAGGACATTCCCAGCTTCATGTCCCTGAGCTGAGGAAAATGTCCCCTTCTGCCACATGAAGATCCTGGGTTTTTGCTCTACTCAACTCTAGCCATGAAGGCTGGCATTGCTAATCACCTCCTTGCTGCTCACCATAGCAGAAACTTCTGCCCAGGTACAAGTGCAGGCAAATCTTGGGGCTGTGTACAGCTCTGCTGGTCTTGCCCTTTTCTGACCTAAGCCACTGCCACATGCTGCAACCAAGCCTGAGCCACAGTGCTTGGATTAAAATAGGGCTTCTTGAGGCTTGCCTTATGTGTGTGTGTCCTCCATCTGCCAAAGACAATGCAAAACAAAGTCGATTCCCAGGACTGAGTATTGCTGCCCTAACACAGATCAGCCTGTGTGCATCCAGAATTAAAGCAAGTTGGACCATTTGTCTTCCTCCAAGCCTCCTTTGTTGGCTTAAGTGTTGTATTTCCCTTTTCACATCATTCATGCAAGTTTTTATTTCTTAAGGCTTAAGTAAAGGTATACCAGGATAAGGGGACTGTTTACACAAACAGCTCACAGTGCCCAGATGGAAAGAACCCTGAGTGCTTAAAGGGATGAAAGTAAAGAAATATCAACATTTATCATAAGAAAGTGCACAAAGTGAGGTAAGTTGATGTGGACCATTTTCCCCCATGCAGGCATGTATGTGTGTTTACAGAGGGAAAGACCGTCTTTCCAGTGCAAGTGATCAAAAATGGCATCTCTAAGGGCAAGAAGTACAGCTATGGATCAGAAAACAACACTCGGAAGCACAGGTAATCTACTAATTTTTCTCAGTACAGCCTTATGGGAAACAGTCTCCTTGGCACACAGGCATTAGGAACACCAGGTGTGTTGCCCTAGTGCCTATACCTCTCTGCACTCATATCCTTCTCCTCTTCCAGGAAAGAGCTTTTAGGACAGGAACTAATCTTATTTTACAGACAGGGAAACCAAGGCAGCAGATAAAGAAGCTGAAAGAAAATCTGTTGCCATAAGTAGCAATCCCTATGCCAGGCACTGGGCCTGGCAGTCTCATTTCCTCTTTCCGGCACAGAAAATCAGAACCAGGAACAAGACACACTCCTTGCAAGTCTCAGGAAAGAAGATGCTTTGATTTTTCACTCCTAGGTGACGGTGTAGCCCAAAGACACACAAGGAGGCCCAGCAGTCTTTGGAGGAAGCTTGATGAAATTAGTGAAGCCAGGTACATCTGTGAGCTTTACAGGAGACCCTCTGCTCTCCCCACACAGTTGTGGGGACATGGTGTGCCTCTGCCACGTCCTCTGGAGTGAGCCCCCACCTGCCAACCAGCCCAGGGCCAGGAGCAAAATATATCCCTGGATTTCCCCATTTGAATTGAACAACAGTTCCCCTCTTGGAACTCCATCAACCGCAATACAAGGTACAGCATGAAAGCACTTGATTTTGATACTTTATGCCTGCTGTGGTCAGGTGGCTTAGTTCAGAGAGGACAACAAGGAGGAAAACAATGTTCATCAAGCAATGTACTGTTGTGGGAAAATATGGCTTAAATTGTTTCAGGTTGGTTGAAGTGAGACAAGATAGCCTGAGTCACATTCCTGCACCCTTCTCATGCCGTAGTTTGTTGGAAATTCATGTTAAATAAACAGCAACTGTTGGATTTTATCTGGGACAAGAAAAGCGTTTTTTTGAGGGAGAACGACTTGCTTATCAAAGTGTCCTCTCCAAGCCACATCTCCATGCGGGCCCAAGTGGATCAGGATAGTCTTATCAGTTTGCTCCAACTCAGGGTGTGAAGTCTCCAGAAGCGTGAACCAGGCTGGACTGATACAAGTGTTGAAAAAAAATGCCGCACCTCTGTTTTCCTTTAAGGAGCTGAACATCTGTATTTACCCTGATCTCCCATGTTATAAAGCAGCTGGCCTGTAGAATCCTTAGAGGGCACAGCTGTAGATCACGTCTTGTGAGCATCGTTTTGATCATCTCTCTGATTTCTGAGTCTGCTCATGTTATACCACAGGTATGACAACTGATCCTACAATAAATACCTTGCAGACAAACCCTCTGAACTTCTGCAGTATCACACACTAAGTTTACATGGCTCTCATTTGGCAGAGAACCCAGAGCAGGACTGTGAACACACAATAGAGAGGCTGTGCAGCTGGGAGAGAACAAATTGCCTCCAAAAGCTGCATCTGAAGGATACAAGAGGTTTGGTACCACAGCCACTCCTGATCCCAAATGGGGCTTCAAGAGATGATTGTAAGGAAAATATGAGATAGCACCTAACAGCTAGAAACACAGACATGTACACAAGCACTTATGTAGGGATGCAGAGCTGATGGAAAAAGGCAGTTTATTCAGGCTGAGGTGAGAAAGAAACAGCTGCTGTCTTTGCTGTGCTAACAGTGCTGAGCTGTGCCTTACAGTGTGTCCCAGCTGAGGATCCATGGAGCAGCTCAGCCAGCATGCTTAACCAGATTTTCCACCACACCTTTGGGCTGCAACACACTGTCATTATATCATGCATGCCTGAAATATCTCAGTAAAGCTGGGATGAAGGAACCAAGGGACCTGTTTCTGATTTTGCTCTGCTCAAGCCAGAAGCAGCTCTGTGTGTTTTCTGGGAGGACTGTCCTGGAAGGGTGAAGCCGGCCAGTCCCCACCACACAGGAAGACTGGCATCTGAGGGGGTAGTATCTCCTTTAGTCTCTCTGTGTAAGAAAAGACAAGCTCTCTGCAGAAGAATTGAACCATTACAAGTCAAGAAAATGTCCAGGTCGTTATGGTGTATGCAGGGCTTTTCCTTAACAGGACTCAGCCTGTGACACAGATGAGTCATGTCTGCATACACGCGTGGGAGAGCACATGCAAGCATCCGGAGGTACACAGGTACTGCTGCTTAATACCCTTGCAGATAGATTTCAGATTCAGAAGGATTAAAAAACCCCAATCCAAATTTGGACAAATGCAGAGCCCTTGGCCAGTGCAGAACCTACTGGGCTTAGAGAAGTAAAGCCACAACATAAATATATATGGTGACTTGTGTGCAACTGGAGAATTAGCCTTCAGAAGCCATGGGCACTCTGCACTCCTTGGGTAGGTCCCACTGAGGCCAAGCCCGCCTCCTCTGCACATCTCTGCATCAAAACAAGAACACACAGCCTGCCTGCTCCATCACCCCTGTTCTGAACGGCCCCTCATTTCCCAGCACTTTTCTATCATTTCTGAAAAACGCTGGGTTCTTCCTGGTCATGGAGAAAGAAAGTGGATGGAGATTTCAGAGCTCATTCTTTGCCAAGCCCAAGCCACAAATATTAATTTGTCTTATTCTTCTGAGACCCACACAACCACCTTGATGGAAAAGCAGAGTCTTTCTATAGGATGAGACCTGTCATTTATATCAGGAGATAATGTCTTGCACTTTCCTCATTCCTATCTCCTGAGTAATACCTTCTCCTGCAAATAGTCAAGGGAGGGAAAAAAGGAAGTCAAGCAATTCCTTCACTGCCTCACAAAATGTTCATATTTCCAGTGTATTTGTTTGAGGCTCGTTTGAGCCAAACAAAATCGTTTTGCTTGACCAGGACCAAAGTGTTATTTCAACCTGCAGCTGTGCTTTCAGTCTCCATTTTGCAGGACATTCAGACCCCTTGTAGCTGTCTGGCTGCAGCACTGTAAGAAATACAGCCTGGCTGCATAGCTCACCCCTTAGAGCAGAGGAAGGTCAGGCAGCAATACTGCCACATCCAGATTTGTCCAGAATAAACTAAATGCTTTGCCATCTCCAAGTTGAATTTGCTGGTGCACAAAGTACCATTCTTCTCCCATTTTGCCAAGTTGAAGCCAGCACAAAGGCACAACTGATGGGACCAAAATCATCTACCCTCAGCACTAGAGCAGCCTTGTGCTGACATGCAGAACTATCATTCTTGACTCTGCCCATCTCTTTAGTCTCCACCTTTCCTCTATCATATTCCTTTTCTGTGGGCTGACCTTACAGTGCTTGTTATTGCTCCACCTCAGATGCACTCATCAGGTGGCTTCACCAAGACCCTACCAACTCCATTCCTGCTTTCCCTGCTTTTCAGTGCCATCCAGCCCTGGCTCAGTGTCTTGACATATTTCCTCCACACCCAGACTCACGGCACTTCCTCAGTGTCTCCTACTGAAACCGAGAGCATGTTTGTATCCTCCTTCTGCAGGACCTGCTCCTCTCACTTGCCTCATTCATGGAGTACACATTAAGAAAATCCCAGGGATTTGCACACAGACACAATCACAGGGGAAACAAAGAACAAATAAACATCAGGACGGGGTAAGCTGCAAACTGCTCAAGCTAAACCCAAATTGCTCCAACATGAGTGCAGTTATCTTACCTGTACTTCCCTGCCTTTGCAACAGAGAAAAAAGCCTACATAAAATTTTGACAATACTTGTTATTAAGGGCTTTAGTCTCTTCAGCAATTATGCTGTATATTAGTTACTAACCAGGACCTGTTAAGCACTTAGGGTGGAGATGAGTAGAGCTGTCAGACCTTGCTGTCTCTTAGAGTGGTGAAACATTACAAAGTTCACAGGGGGTAATGGGACCAGATCCACAACTGTAGAGCCGCATTTTCAAGTCTTCCTCACAGGTCCAACTCTGCCCTGTTGAGAGCAGGAAAATGTCAGTGACGTCAGGATGTGCTCCAGGCTTTAGAAAATTTACCATAGATTTCAGCAGGACATCACCTTCTGTCATTGGTGAAACTTGGACCAAATGATGTGCTTACACTGCACCTGTATTTTGTCTTAAAGAATCCCAAACTATTTATAGTCACATTTTACTCTGAGGTGTGTTTGGATGGATAAGGAGCAAGGACAAAGCCGTACAGCTAGGTTACCCTACTGTAAACAAAGGTATCTTCAAATCATGTGCAGCATGGGGCAAATGAGCAGGTAAGTACCTGCGCATACATGTTTTGTGTTTGGGTCTCATTGGACAGCCTAGAGAGCTCTCACCTCACCGTGGATATTCCCTTGCCTTCTCACCCAAATGAAAACATACTCAAACACAAAACTCCAGGTCAAACAAAATGTCTTCTTCTACTCACAATGAAACATTCTGCTCCTTTGAATGATTTCTCAGTTTTACAATAAATGAAAACCAACAAAAATAAAAGGGTGAGAAAGAAATAAATAGAACATTTTTTGATTGGAAAGGGAGAAATTGAACCTTTTTTCAATCTTTCTTTGTTCCTGAAGTAATTTCACAGGTTTAATAGAGAGCCATTCTAATCAGAAGCAAGAAAAGCAGTCTGCTCCCTGAAATGCCTCCTACCTGTAATCGTGGCCAGAGACTGGCAGCTAGGCACTTTACCAATAACTGTGTTTGCTGATCCTAGGGCAGAATTTCCCCTGCAGAGTCTCCCCATGTTAATCAAAGGAGAGCATTTGAAGCATTAAACTGTGTTTCTTCACCTCTAAATCAAACACACAAGTCTTCAGATCACGCCCATCATTTCGCATACCTGAACCTTCTCACGTGAACTGTATTCTGTAGCTGCATGTGTTAGCAGCAGGGAGGTCACCCAGGGTCCTCGCCGCTCCCCCGTGTGCAGCGCAGCACATGGGCTTGTGCTCAGTACAGGGCTCACAGCCGCAGGTGAGGACAACCAGCAAAGGCCAGAGCAAAAGGTCCCTGGGTGACAGAGATGGCTGCTGTTGGCTCTGAGAAGTTCCCTCCATCTAGGCGCAGAAGTTGCAATAGCCACATATATTTTTACACGTGCAAGAACAAGTTCCTGACCACAGGGTCTCAGTCAGGAGACAGTTCCCCACTGCCCAGACAGAAGTTGACAAGTGTCACATCAGACTAAGCTTCCTAATATTCTTCTATGTCCCACCAATTAGAAAAGGAGACAAATCCCTTATGGTATCTCTAATATTGCACCGCAAAAGAAAAACCAAACAAGAAGCACCCAAGCTATTCCCTCTCCAGCACAGGCTTCCAGAATGGCTCCCCACCATCCCTTAGATCCCATTACCTTCAACATCTCAACAGCTGCTCTAGGAGTAAAATCCATTCTGAAAAGTGTCCTGGATTTCAGACACAGAAATCACAACATGACAGTGGAGAGAGGGAATTTGTTTTCTTATTTACACTGAAAGACTATGAAGAACCAGAACAGCAAAGTAATCTCTGTGTCTGCAAACTGAGGGAAAGTGATAGAGCAGCAGGCAGGTCAGGTATATGTGCAGGATCCAGTAGGTCTCACAAATTACCAAGGTTTCCCTAGTTTGTTCCTCCTTTTCTGCTGGGAAATGGTGTCCAGGTAGATTGTGAGGCCTCTGTATATTTACCCAGGATTTCTAGATGTCCTATAGATGAGTCAGGGCATTAGATCTCCTGAAGTCACAGCCGTTTCTGCAACACATGTACGAACCTCCAGCCAGACTATCCATTTCTGAGTCACAGTGAGACAGTATCTGTTCTATTCATCTGGCTCTCATTTGGGCGCTACGCTCTTTAAAAAAGGCAGACTGCTCAAACGACTGGCTAGACCTCAAAGATAAGAAAGAGAGGTTTTGCTTTTCCTATGGGGCAGAAGAAACTGTGCAGTTTACTGCAATCCAGAGCCACAGAGTTAGCAGAAAGCAAGCCCCTGCAAGGAGAGAAGGTGTCTGTGTGTAGTAGGGAAGGGTTATTGCCGATGACAGCTTTTACTTTCAACCCACCCTTTGTCCTTTTAGTTCTACTCAAGAAGTTATTTACTCTAGTTTATGTTCTAATATAACCAGAGTTTCAAAGCCTTGTTGGTCTTTGGAGAGCTGATGATACAGAGAAGGCCTAGGCAGTGCTACCTCAAAACTGTGGCTAACCTGGGATCCTGCCACAATTGCAGAGAGTCTATGTATGCATTTGGAGATACCTCACTTGTGCTGCTCTGCGGAGGCCCTGGAGGGACAGGCAGAGGCCATTGCCACCCATGCCTCTATGGTATGCTACAAACATGGGAGTTGGTCCGAAACCAGCAGCAGCTTTGCATATTTTGAAACCTTTGTTCCTCCTCTGAAGACACATTTCAGGCAAATACAGGCTCCCTGGTGCTGGACCATTTGCTCCAGTGCTGGTGAGGCGATGGAGCGAGCAGGAAGAAAGGTTCAGGAGTGCAAGGCACAAAAGGGCAGCGGAGAGAAGCAGAGATTGCCAGAGTTAGCTTTAACAGCTGTGTTGACAACACCTTGGGATGGGAATGGCTGTTTTACCCAATTACTCCAGCATAGCCCTGACTAATGGCATTGCACTTCAGTAATGGGGATGTGATGTTGTTGCTTTCCACATAGACAGTATTTGTACAGTATTCAACAGTCTCGGCTGTGACTACTGCTGGATCAATACAGGTAGCTGACCCTTCCAGCCATCACCCACAGAAAGGAAAATATGTCACAGCTTTTCTGAGGCAAACTTTTTCCAGAGAACAAAAAAATCTTTTGCAGCACCTCTCTAGGTCTCTTTCCTGCCTTGAGTAAGCTGGGCCTTACAAAGACTGCAGCTGCCTCTGGTTTGTGTTGACAAATGTTCTGTCACTCCCATCAAAATTGGCCAACCTGTGAAACACACTTCACACCCAAAGGACAATAAGTTGCTTACAATAATCCAAGTTTTGCACACCATTTGATACCATCATTGTCCACTGTGGCTGCATGACTGAATTTTCTAAGTAGTTTGGGATGCAAATTGACTTAGGCACTATCTTCCTTTTAGTGCCAGCAACAGTGTCAGATATCACATGTCTGATCCCTTCAGAGTACCCAGCGTTAGGTGCATGAGAAAATTTTACGGCAGTGCTTCCCCTTCCCTATTTAATTCATAGAATCATAGAATCTGGAAGAGACCTTTAAGATCAAGCCCAGCCTTTGTCCTACCCCTATCAACCACTAGACCAAGAGATGGGATTTCTGTCTTTCTTTGGAGACAAGCTAGATGCAACACAAGGACATTAACCCACCTGTTCCATAGGTCTACTGCTTGGTGTCTTGTCATGTCTCTATCTCCCTGCTTGGCTGAAAATGGGTCCCTGGCTGCACAGCATGTTACTGGGTGCTTGCAGAGAGCAGAGACCAAACGAAAAGCCCTGAACCCTGCCTCTAACAGTGCCTGAAAGGCAGTGGGACAGTGCAAGTGCAGAACACTGGACCAAAGAGCCCCCACAATTCGTCTGCTATCGCGTGTCTCAGGGTCATCTTCAGAGGGAGGCGGTACTTCTACCTTTGCAGTCAGCACCTTTCACTGGAGTTCTCCTTTCACTGGCTCTTTGATTTTAAAGCCATTTATATTCCAAGCCAATCTGTACTAAAAATAGGTTTCCTTACTAAGAATGGCACTGGCATTACTCACTTTCTGCTACCTTCTCATCTCACATTGCCACACCTCCAGCTGGAGGAGTGTGCTGCAGTAATCATCCACAGCTATGTGCTTCTGTGAGTAGGTTTTGAACCTTTGCCATTCTTTGGAAGCTCCCACTATTTTTTCTTTCATGTGCTAATACAGTTCAGTGGCTTATCTCCTTTCACATCCTTGGGGCACACCTCTGTGCAGACTGTATACTGACAACCCAACCAAGAGGGAAAAAAACACAGGAGATACAGTTGTCCCCCTCCCTCCCTCCCCCTTGCAATTCAGGCCAATCTGCAGCTCTCAGCTGAAAGGGGTGCTGTTCTTACATGCATTCAGGAAGAAACAATTTGCTCTCCCTGGAAGCTACTGCATCCTTTGGCTTTGACCATCGGTTGCTCCACTCAGGCTGCTCATCAATTACTAGCAAGAAGGCTTCCGGGCTTTCCTAGTGGGAGGTACACTTTTCCAGCTCAGTTTCGCCAGATGCTAAGCATTTCTGCAGGGTATCGCTCCTCCTCAACCTGCCTGGAAACCAGAGGGCGTGGGAGGTGGGACATACCTCTGGCCAGGTCTAGCTGTGTAGTTAAATGAATCCTATATAGGAGTTTTGTTTTCCTTTTTAGCATTCTTTTGAGTTTTTTTGCACCACTTTCAAGTGCAGGAATGTGTTTCCTGCTGCTGTCCACACAGAGGTGCAGGCAGTGCCAGAGCTGACTCTCATTTATTTGCTCTGATAAGGGGTTAAATATGCACAGGTAAACCTGGGCGTATGTTCATAATGCAGGTGGCAGTGATACTTTAAAGGAAGCACCTTTCTTTGTTCCCTTAATGATTCATTCATTGCGAGTGTGGGAATTAACCTATATAAATTTTTTGCCACTAAGTAGATACACCTAGATCCTGAAATAGTGGATGGGTGAGAACCAGTTATAGAGACTCTACATATTGTCCTGGTAGCATAGAAAGAAATAAACGTGCAACAGTAGTCTGAGAAGAAAAGGCTGCATGGCATTTCTCACGGCAAACGCTCTTCACCTCCTGTTCTCCAGTGATGCACCAAAGTCCTACAGGGCTGCAGCTGGCATTTCTGAGAAAGGCCTCACTTGACTGAGACCTTCAACTGGGTCCTCTCTTCTGGGGGCTAAACTCAGATGGTTGGAACTGTGCATGAGTGTAACTGATAAGGCTTAGATTCAGCAGTGAGCGCAGACAGCCACATTACAGTTGCAGCAGCACTGGGAGGCAGAGATGAGACTGCATGAGGAAGCCAATATGAAAAGGGAGGTTGCATTTCCAAGCCTGGCTCAGTGCCCCCTTTGTAAGCTGCAGCTTACACCTCATCAGCTGCAAGGGGGAGAAAAAATGGGTTTATATTTAGGGCACCTCACTAACAGAGAATTTGTCTCACTCCCATCTAGCTAGAGGAGGAAAGAAACCTTTCTGGGAGGCTGTGCAGAGGGGGCTGAAATCTCCAGACTAACTCTTGTTCTCCTAATATTCTCTGATTCTTTTGGCAGAACCTTTAAGTCTCAATGAACAAGAGCTGACCAGTCTGAGATTCTTTACAGAACACAGATCAGTTCTGGTTTATCCACTGGAAATTATTAATCACATTAGCACCCAGCGAGCTGTGCATGAGGCAATGGTCAATGCCCTGTTGCGGGTCTCATACAGCTCTGAAAGGAGGTCACACAGTGCTATTGTTGCCATTGCGATGAGGTCTTGGTTGCTTAATCTCCTCAAGGTAGGCTCCATAGGTTGAGGTAACAACCTAGACACTTCGAAACCTGGCTGTGTCTTGCTGGCACCTCCAACCAACCTTCCCCTCTCGGCAACAGCCAAGAGCACGCTGCTTTGGACAAAATGTGGGGAAGAGCTTAGAGATCACTAGCCTGAATGACAAAGCAACAAGGTCCAGGAGAGGCTCACCATCACACTGAAGTTGGCCCAGGACATCAGAGAGGTGCTATTACGCTCATGGGACCCTTAATGAGCACGAGTGAGTCACATAAGTTAGAGACACACAAACACAGAGCTGAGTCTCACAGGAGATCCACAACTGACAAGTCTTTGTCCGTGCCAGGGACAAATTCCCCACTTAGTTGTCCTGATTCTCTGACAAGGCATAGCACATTTCACAAATCTGACAAAGGCTGGTGAGAAAAGAATGCTTAAAAGTCTGAAGCACTATCAATCTCAGCATCCCAAGGAAGGGAAAACAGAGTATTGGGCTTCCTGGGGAAACAAACTGCCACTCATAGTTCAGAAGGTCATGTGTATTGAGGGTACAGCTATTCACATGCTCAGTGGTACCACGCTGCCTGCAGGACAGAAACTACAGCAAGGAGGAACAAGAGATACCAGGAGGCTGTGGCACAGCAGCACAGACAAAACAACTCACCTCCAGTGGCACTCTTCTGCCCAGTGACCTGTCGTTGTGCTCTGTGGCCCCAGTCACAGTGGCCAGGCCTCTGAGTTGCAATAAGCCATGTGAGCCACAGCAATGTATCTATCTGCAAGCAAGTGTCCTCTGGGAGACCAGGCAGAGATGTCATACAGGCCACAGCAGAAGGCACAGCCATTCAGCACAACACACTCTCTTGTGTGGTGTGTCCCGTTTCTTCCCAAGACACGTACAAGGTCACCAGCTCAGCTGTGCTCACAGGTGATGTCATCTGTTCAATCAGAAGCCATCCCAGATGCTTTGCATTGGAGACAGCTTTTCCCATAGTCATGCACAAGGTGGAGGGCAGAAGAAGCAATTGCCAAGGCTTCCCTTTGCATAGGTTGTAGCATTAGTAGCAAAGTGCCCTCCTCCAACCCCTTCTTCCTCCTCTCCTGGCAACCGTGAGCCTCCCTGTACTTCACTTTGGGAGCTCCTATGTTTCATAAACAGGCCTGAGGGTTTGTCTGCTGCCTGTCCTACTTCCTTCAGAGCAACTGAGATCAGCTGGGCTGGAATGTCTGCCCATATCATGCTTCTATGCTGTTTGGATGAGAGATGAAAACTCACCTACTGAGTTTGAAGATGGCTTCTCATCTATGGTCTCGGGCTCCCAGTTTAAGCCATGTTACTGTTGCCAGGCAGGCCTCCCAAATCATCACATTGACTCTAAAAACCTGAGAGGAAACAGTAAGGCTTTTGGTTTTCAGAAGGTAACATTTAGGTCACACACTGCACTTCATCTCTTCTGGTCCTAGGGCCCATAAATGTCCTTACTCAAAATAGGTTTGTGAAACTTTAGGTTCTCAGGCCATGCCTCCAGGCTAGGAGGCAGTCCTTTCTGCAATACACCATTAAGCATCTCAAGAGACTAGGTCCCTGGAGGGACTGCCTCATCTAGTCCTTCACAGGCAATTGTAGATACTTAAATTTGACGTGCGTGTGTACAAATATGTGTAAAAAATACTTTACACTCCTACAAAGCTTCATATTGAAACACTGTTAATAAAGAAGACCAAAAACTACAACTGTTTCCTCCTTGAAGCACCATCATTTATGGAAAGGCTCACAATCAAGTCATGAGTGTTGATAACCCTGCACAAAGCAATCGGTTCGAGACATCCTTTCCGAGAGGCTAGAGTGCTTTCCATAAAGTTATCTGTACCATCAGCTGTTAATCAGCACAGACCAATTGATTTCATCTCCCACTAAACAAGGGCCTGGCTCATCCTTGTTTTGGCAGATGTTTTTCTGCGATAGTTCTGTAGCTGCGATGGTGAAAGATAGTACGGCTCGGTAGCATTTTTAGTTCTGTTTCACTTGCTGTTTCACTCTGTCACCAGGTTTTGGGCCCAGAGAAGGGTTAATCCCTTCCATGTTTTTTGCCAGGGAACAGCTGTTCAAATTTCAGAATCCTTGGATCACCCCGGTTTTGGTGAGGTAAGTGAATTTCCTTGCAGGAGCTCCTGTGGGAGGAGCTTTGGGAAAACCAGTCAGGACTGGTCCCACCAGCCCCAGGAACATTCTTGCTCCCATGCTGGTGCAACTGGATCCAATCTCCTGGTAGACCAACTGGCTGCTTTCCAAAGAGCTCCCTTCAGACTGGCTGCATGCTGAGCCCAGACTCAGGGGACAACTGTGGTGAAATTTGAGCACGGGGACGAAAGGTTTTTGGCCTTCATTAAAGTTGGGAACATTTGATGAAGATAATGCTTGTTATTAATTGGCTCCTCCCATGGAAACACAAGCTGCCTTGTTTTGCTGCGGGTTTACCATTCTGCGGAGCATCTCCCCAGCACCAGTGAGACCGTGGATGTTGAATCACAGCGTTGAACCATAGTGCAATCACTTGGACGTACAAGTGGGATTCAGAGACTGTTGTGCAACATTAACGCATCACGGTGAAGCACAGAGTTATTTCAGTGGCAACACTCGTGCTGCTCCCACTGGGAACTCAGTGTCTAACGGCTTTATGTGGCATGCTCTGCAGCAAAGCGTGGAGCTAAATGCATGCTGGAGAGGAGACAGCTGAATGGTGGGCATGGCTTAAGCACATGCCAGAACCAGGTACAACCAGAAATGGTGTTTGAACAGAGAAAGAAGCAAATCCAAACTATGCGCTTAAAGTACATTCCAAGTGCCCCAGGAAGGCCTCAGCTACCAGTGGATGTCTTCTGAACAAAAGCAGCTATTGACACAGGCCAATAGCATTTCAACAGAAAGAATTATGAAATGCTTTAATGGTGTCTTTAAGCAGAATTGTTCAGACCCCAGCAAAAAGATGGGATCTTCTGAACACTGATCTCCTTGAGCTCCCTCTAAATCGATGACAAAACTTATACTGATGCTAATGGGACTGAGATCAGACAGCACTGATGGCTAGCAAGCTCCCTCTGTCACCATTCACCACCCCTTCCCAACTTTTCGTGTGATATTTTTGCTAACAGATACACGTTGTTGAGTCTTGCACTGCTTGCTTATTAGCATCGCACTGAGTGATTTCTTATGTAAATCATGCCAGCCCACAGAAAAACCAGTTCAATTCCAGTCTGCATTGCTGAGATGGACAAAGAACAGCGGAAAAGAAGTGCTAATGATTTTTTTTTCCTTTTCTTAGAAATAGAAAACCCAAGAACCAGGCATAAAAGCGGTAATTGAGTATCTTCCACCGCAAGTAGAATTGCCCTTTGAATCTGAAGAGTGCCTGCTCCAGACACAAAATTCCCCTGGCTATCTATATGCAAGTGCCATCACCAAGCTTGCATGTACAACAGCAGCTTCTGCACATCTAATTAGAGGTTTGAAACTAATGAGCATTTCTCTCTAAAGACCTCATGTCTTTTTTCATATCTTAACTTTATCTTTTAAAGGCATGGCTGTGTAGTTCATGACAAGGTATCTTTTCTACATGGTGTCTCATAAACTCAAAATGTAACTGAGAAAAAGAAGTGTGCAGCCATGCTCAGGGGATCCTTCTTCTTACTGCTTCTCAAAGGCCTAGAAATGGCTTCTGGTTTTATCCCCATTGCAGCGTGCAACACCGTGTCAGTATCCCATCAAGCCTCTCCTCTGCTGCAGACTGGGAAGAGGTGCCTACCGCTGAGCCTACAAAAAGCACTGGAATGCTGGCACCAGAGTATGCACATGCCTTGCTGTACCTTGCTATAACTTTCCTTAATATTTGCAGTGGTGTGAGAGAGGTATTGGCTGAATTTAGCACTTGAAGAGCTCCTTCAGAGGTGGTAACAGAGCTCATGGGAATTATCCTAAGTCTTTAAAACTGAAAGGGAAGTTACTATTTTTCCATGGCAAGGGTATTTGTTGGGGAGCCATAATGTAAAAACTTGTCCTTATTTTGTCCCATTTTGCTCTGCTCTGCTACTCTACCCTTCCACCTCACCCCTGCTTCCAGCTGATTGCCAACTGCTACTGTCTTTTTCAGGCAATATGCGAGTGCTTGTGTAGAACATCTGAACAGGATTAAGACACATAGCTTCTGTTCATGTTCTTGAAAAGCTTTCATCATAAATGAGGACTAAGACCTGACAGGGCATTTGCTGCCCTAAGCCCTGGTTTGGTTTTGCTCCGTTCTGCTCCACCCAAGAGGTGTCTGCCTTTCATCCCTGACAGTAATCATCTCCAGGCATAAGACAGGAAAGCGTCTTTAACTGGAAGGAGCCAGATCCAGAGGAGGCAGATGGGGTATGAAAGCAATGCAGACAGGTATCAACGGCAGCCACACTAACTCTATGCCTATGGAAATTACATTTGAAAGTTTCATTTGCAACTCTTTCTACTTGCATTTTCCATGTGTACCTTTAATCATTTCTGAACATAAATCACACTGCTTAGAGAAGTGAGGACAAAGAATATAAGAGGAAGGAAAGTCTTGTGGCTAAAACTTGGGACAGCTACCAGGTTCAGATCTTGTTCTACCACCACCAATTCCCCTTAAAATCCCAGCAGTGAAATAAAGAGTGGAATGCAGATCTGACAGCACATCACATGATCTGGATTGTTTCTGAGTCTCTAAGATCCTATAACTGACAGGAGCTGTAGATGTTCCAGTAGAGACATTTTCAAATACATTCATTGCTTTAGACACCTACAAGTAATTTCTGTTTCCACCGTTTCTTCACTCTTCATCTGCATGGCAAAAAGTACAGAACTGACCTAGTGTGAACCTGCTTCTGCAGGGGGATTGCACTAGATGATCTCTAAAGGTCCCTTCCAGCCCCTACCATTCTATGATTCTAAAGCTTATACTTCTGGAAATCCAGCAGGCCCCAAGCACCGCCCATGAACTAACTCAGTCTGTAAGCAACTGCTGTTTGATAACCAAACACGAAATCATTGCTATGATTCCAGGAAAGCCCCACTCAAAGAAGGAAGCAGTGTTCCACAGTCTGGACCAAAGTGTCAATAGGCAAGAACTCGAAGGCAGTCAGAAGCAACAACAGTGTTATCTGACTTAGTGTGCATGGAATGAGGGTATGACATCTAGGTTAAGACACGTTGGAAGTGCTGGATTAGATCAGACTCTCAGACTGTTCAACTTTGGGGTTTTTTTTGTCCCTAAATGCAAAGAGAATCGGCTGCATTATTTCAGTCAAAAAGCTGAGCTGAGAAGTATTTTATTTGGGTTTTTTTTTTTCTGAATGATATACAAAAATATGTATCTCTCTGACATAAAAAGTATATGAAAATTTGTTCTTTCTCAAGAAAAACTGCTATTCTACTTACCAGGAAAACCTAGTTTGAAATAATTTCTATACCTTGGACTTAAGATGTCCCACCTCACAGGTTTCCTTTGGCTGAGAAAAGCACAAATCCTGCTTCCTTGGCTCTGGGCCTAGATCCACACAAAGCAAACAATAGCTGTTTCCCTCTGACATTCACAGGCATACCTGTCTCAACCGAGCAAACTCACGAGTCATAGGCAAAGCCAGACCTGCAGCAAATGAGAATTACTCGCTCAAGGAAGGTGTAACCAGCAGAGGAACGAAAGGTATGTACAGCTTTGTTCACAAAATGAGAAGGAATCAAGGTTTACTTATTAAAGGCTGCCTGACCTTCTGTCCACTCTCTGATCTATCTCATGTGATCAGATCCCAACACCAACACTGACAACTGGCCCTCGCTCCTCAAGGAAGCTCGCTCACTGCATGCAGCTGTCGCCATGAACATGAAGCCATGGCTTCCTATCAAAGGCAACACCTCAAGAGCCAAGTGATTGCAGGATTGTTCACTGAAGCGAGACATACCGCTAGTGCATCAAGGAAACCTCTTCAAAGAGAGGCAAGCATTTGTCCCAGCTAACAACCTTCCTTTCAGATATGTTTACTCAGGTACTTCACTCAAGTATCTGCAGTGCTAACAGGCTAGGTAAGTATATTGATATAAAAAACACCCAAAGTTATTTTCAGAACTCAAAACTTACACCAGCTACTGAAAATGGTGTCTAACAACTCAAAGGTGGATTTAGGCAAACTGCTGCACAACATCTACATGTGGCCGCTGACAGTAAAAACAACTTCAGGGTCATCAATGTATATCTGAACTTCCTGAGGAAAAACATCTTAAATTCCACCTTTTTGATGACACAGAGGACTGGCCAGCAGGCCATGATTCAAAGAAACGTCTCCTACTGTTCTAAGGGAAAAGTGGCATACTGGAAAGAAGGTGGGAGAAGTCCAGAAATAGACAGGAAGCTACTCTGGTCACAGACAACTGCAAAACACTCAAAGGCCCCATGAATACACAGTTAAGAAAAACATCATGAGGCTATTGGGTTTTTTCCCTACAAAATGCAATAATTACGGAGAACAAAACATTTGGGGAAGAAGAAGGAATTGTGCAAGCAGACATCATCCTCACATTACCAGAATTCTTGGACACAGATCCGGATATTGAAAATATCTTGCAAAATCAACCATCTGTGCAGAAAATTGTGCAAGAACATGAGGCTGCTCTTCCAGGTCTCAGCTGAGGCAGCTACCAGTGACGAGGATATGGAAGCTCTCCGGTCCAAGTAACATTGCCACTGGAAGGTCGAGAAAAATCTGGAAGAAAACGTGAGACCAGAAACCCAGACATGCTTAGCAGGACTAAGGTAAATCCACGGTGAGGGGAGCAGGTTAAAGTCAGATGATGTGTACATCCTGAAGAGCAGAGCTGGCTGTGCAGCATCAAAATAAAAATTATCTTGGGCCTTGCCCTGCAGCAGATCAGATTTTCTTGTCACACAAGTAGAGCATCCTTGGACAGCAAGAGACTTCCAGAGATACAGTTCCACCCATTAGTCGTGTTTGGCTTTTTTAAGCAAACAACCCACCAGACACCATAGGCCTTGATGGTGCCTGTGCAGCCAGTTTACATTAGGAAGCTGGCAACAAGATGTTTTTAGTCAGGGATATAGCTCAAGTAGGAAAAAGAAATAACTGCTTGCTAGAAGTTGTAACTGATGAAAAACATAATTAAAGAGTTGTTTTTTTAAAAAAAATCAGTTTCACAACTACATCAGTTGTGAAATACAATTAGCTATGTCATTCCTCAACAGAGAGATTTGCCCTCAATTCCCCGCATTAAAGGTCTCCAAAAGGAATTCCCTCAGCAAACATAGAAAACATTTGATGGTACTCAGCAAGCCATCACAGAGAACATGGGAAGTTCCCTGTCTAGCACAAGACAGCAGTCCTCTCTCAGGCACAGGAAAGCTCTGCTAAGAAGCACTCTAGCAATGCTGCATGTGACTGAATCACAGCAAAAGTCTTATATACAAATATGTTAGTGGTTGCCCTACCTATCAGAACATCTGGCTGTAATCTAAGTCCTTAGAGAGGAACAAGCCTTCCATGAAGCCTGCCCTCATCTAAGAAGACCAAACTAGGATTTTCCTTCCCGATTATTGATAAAAGTTTAAACCCAAGCCAAGACACCACCAGCTGATGCTCAACTTTTCCGTAGTCCAATCTGCCAGAAATAGCTCCATTGGGCCTCTTCAGGTCCTAACTGCTTATTTTTTTTGAAAATATCCTCCAGACAACTCAGTAATCAATGTATGAAAAATACATAACAAGCAGAACTTACAAGTTACACTAGTAGCTTCTCTTCTGTTAGTCTTTCAAGCTGAGGAGGAAAAACAGCACAGTTTCCTATGCTAGCATTGGTTTAGTCATCAAGTAGAAAGCCTAATATTTACTCTAGAAAGACGACTGGAGATAAAAGAGTCTCACGGTTTTCAAATGGGAGTTTTAATCCGTCCCCTGTCTCACTGGGCTATGTCTTGCTTACCACTGAGATTGAGCTTGTTTACTCCAAAGCAAAAAGCTTGGCATGACTGACAGAAACAGCTTTTCTTGCCAGAGCTCTAATAGCAAATGTCTGTGGAAAAGCCTCTTGGAGAAGTACTGTTTACCTTGCTGATGAAGCAAGTTCCCTGGAATGAAGCCTTGCAATCTTCCCAAGCAATGTTGCAACACACTTACCTGTACCTCGGCTACATAACCATATGGGCTGCTCTCAGATTGAGAGCTGCTTGGCTAACTCAGGAGGCCAAGGCAAATGCATCTCAGCTACTCCACACAGGGCTACGCTCTGCTCTTAAACTGGGTCAGTAGTTTGGGTGCTAACTGAAAACAGTTGTTCCTCTTCTTCCCCCTTTCAAGCTAAGCTCCAGCAAACACCACTTCTTGAAGATGCTTTTGACAAAAGAACCTCAAACCAAGGTTCTCCATCAGCTCCTTAATAACTGTAGATTTAAAAACCAAAGGAAGTTCCTTGCCATCCTTTTTTCCAGGCAATGCTGAACTTGGACCTCAGCTCACTGCTAGAAGTGTCTAGAGGGAACATCAGCATCCAGTTGGATCAATAACTACCTGAGGAGGAAAAGAAATTGAAGATGGACTGTGGAGGCCTAGGCTCCCTTTCTGTTTAAAAAGTCCCTAGCCTGAGGCTATTTTGCTTTTCCTCATTTATTTAAGATTGAATTTCATTTAAGATCAAGTTTCAAGCCACTGTCCAAACTCTGTGCTCACAGAGATGAAAGGTTCTTTCCTCTCCCATATCCCTAGCTCAAATCCAGTGCAGAGGAATAGTCATTTGCTCACACACCATTTGAGACCTCACTTTCAACATGGTGGCTCGCTTAGCCCCTCCCTAATCCAGTAACTAAAATTAGACTCCTTTGTAGTTGAACTAAATAGTCTTCCTCTTGAAACAGATACTTGCAGTGGCATATTTTGTTTACAAACAACTTGCACTCCTGTGGGAACACCAAGCTCGTATTTCACATAACTGTAGTTCTTCACAGCCATACTTTGTGCTCACATTGAAATCCCTGCTTTAAGGAGAATCCAAGCTCTAATTTCAGGTGTTTACATGTACTCCCAAAAGCAAAAAAATAAAATAAAAAAATCTTCCCATGATTAGGTTATGTAAAAAGTTTAATTATAAAATAAATAAGTTTGTTATGGAAACATTAAATATTAAATACAGTAATAAATATTTACACATTTACAGATATGACTTGACAAGTAATGGTGTTTCTCTGCTACCAGAAGAATTCTGCTCTGTTTATACAGAACATAGTCACTCTTCCAAGAAGAAACTGAACTCAAATAATACTCAGTGCTCAAGACAGTTCAAGAAACCAAGGACACCTGGGTGAGAAAAGTTTGAGGTAAGTCGAGTTCTTCACACCAGAAGGTAGAACATGAGAGACCACTGCTTGCAGAGTGTCAGTGCATTAATTCAATTCCTCAAAGGAAGAGGTTCTTGGTCAACTTCAACTGACTGTATCTGATATGAAGCATTTTACACTTTTAAATGCTGCTTAAAGCAGCATCAAGTATCTGGGTAACAGAAGTAGCTTTGTGTTTTAACAGATGAGTCCAGGCTTATCAGCTTGTCTGAGGCACGGATCTTCTCCTTCAGATACAGGACTTGAGATATCACATTTACTGTCTCAGCATCCTGAGGAGACTAATTTTAACTCAGGGTAGCACGCACGCAAATGGATAGCTCCACTCACACAACGAGTCCTACTGAATTCAGAGGGATTACTTTCCACACACACAGTAACAGAGCCCAGGTGTGGCTGACAAAGATCTGTCACCAACGCCCTGCAAGTCAGAACTAGAGATGAAGCTCTCTGAAGCTGATATCAACAGGGAGCATAGTGACAGCAGAATCAGGTTTTTCATCCACTGAGGTCTAGGGAGAGAAGCCATCCTGTGCTCTTCCCTTTTTCACTTTAGGGGAGGGAAGGGAATTTTCTCCATCCATTCATGAAAACTGCAACAAGCTCTCTCCATTACAGTTAGAACTGTCAAAGCAGACTTGCTAACAGAAGAAAGTCCATCCACGCAACAGTAGAGGCTGGAACTCCAGCACTGACAGAGAAGGCTCAGTAGCAGTTGTCTCCAGCAGGTCTTCTACCCCATGGTGGCAGCTCCTTCCACATCCTTGTGCCAAGATATAGCGGTAACTGTCCTCCCCAGCAAGCAATTCAGCAGCAAGTGGCACGTTGACATCTCCTTGCAGTAGCCTCTGTCTTGATGAATCAGGGCTTAGGGGCAACAGCTCCAGCCCACAGTGTCCAAGTGGATGTGTAAGGCAGTCAGAGGTACTCTGCAGCTTGGCAGCAGCCACATCAGAACTGTTCTGTAAGGGGCAGACCAGGCACATTAATCAACACCAAAGGCAAACACTCTGTGCTAGAACCATGTCAAATAAACATCCAAGGCAGGTGGGTTAAGGGTGTGCACACACACAAGGACATCCTGCTAGATATTCTTCAGCTTCGAGCAAGCTTTGAGCAAAGCACTCCAGTTGTCACTGGAAAAAGCTGGACAAGGCCTGTAGCTGACATGTGGCAAAGCAAAATCACAGCCCTGACAGAACTTCTCATGACTATCCTTTATGATTTCCTCCTTCAGCTTGCAGTATAGCTCCCATACAATATGGGTGCTTGAATCTGCTGTTAGGGATGCTTTTTCTCAGAAGAGACCAACTCACTTGCTCATTAAAATCCAATAAATTTCTCTCAGCAGTGATACAGCTAGGCCAATGAGCTTAACACTCAGTTGCCATGACAGTATGAAACTTGACCAAAAGGCCATCTATGGTGCTCACAGAACTGGGAGCTTTGTCTTGGGTCTACAGCCTCTAAGCACCAGGAACTTCCTGATGTGTTGCAGAGAAGGCAGGAAAATGCTTAGTACTTTTCTCATGAGAGGTGATGGTTCACTTGTCTGCTGCACCACCTTCCACAATGGAAGTCTCCTGTGGTTTCCTGCACTAAACCTGCCTCTGCCCCAGACACTGAGGACTTTTTCTTTAAGTCCACTTATCTCTCTATATATTCCTATCCTCATTTGTTCTTTAAGAGAGCAGTCAGAAAGTTAGAGTTGTTGAAGTACCTGCACAACTTAAGGGGCTTTGGGAAACCAGAAAGCCAAGCCAGTCATTCACACGTAACACAGGTGTTTTGAAGCACTTGTAATGCTATTCTGTGCTTTTAACACTTCAACACATGCATGTATTTCTCCTACAGAAAACTCCAGCCTGGAAAAAGGCTTCATTTCAAGTCAGCTTTCATACCTGCTTCTTCCTCATTTACACACCAACATGGCCATTTCTGTTTTCTTGTCGAAGTTTCTTCCTTTCTTCTTTCTCCTCGTACTGGGGACACTTTTTCCTGACCCTGTGGAATTACATCATGTTAGAGATCACTATGAACTCCAACGTACATCCTGCTGTTACCAGCCCCAACATTCTCTACAGCATTTGAACTCATGTCCTTTGAATCCTCAGGCAACTCCTCAGCATAAAGCAGTATCAGACAAAGTCTATGAGCTTCCAAGTTAAGCACTTGGTACTTTTGTTTCATACAGTCAAGACTTCTTGGCTTATGCTAATGAGGTCAGAAGACAAAGATGGTTTATCATTGGAACCAAGCAAAGCACCAGAAGACTTTCTTGGGGACTAGTTTCCTGGTGGCTTTAGTGAATGGCTGCAAAGACCAGACTATCTTCCTCCTCATCACAGCTGAGCCCTATGAACCTGGAAGTATTTCAAGTCACTGTCCCCTTGATGTGTCCCCTGAACACATAAGAAAGCTGTTTACTGATTTGGTCCCACGTTCTCCAGCCTTTTCTAGTAATTGTTCCCAACAGATCATCTGTCTTCTATGGATGAAGGTATAGATTAATGAACTGCATGCTTCAAGCTTGTGAGTGTTCAGAGCATGGAACAAATGCAACCTTATACCATGGCTTGCTCCAGAAACTAACAATGATGATTTGCTCTTACAGTGCTACAGAACTGGTTCTCTCTCCTAGAAGCAAGGCACGAGGCAGTGTTCAGAGAACAGTCCCAGCATTCCTCAAATTCAGAACTAAATATGAAGAAACAGTCAAATGACAAATGCACACCTTGTTCCCTGAATTACAGGAAATGGTACAGCATGTACCCAGTTGATTTGGTGTACTTCATCAAGATCTAAAATTAGACTGAACTTTTGAGTTTCACCTAAAACATCCAAAGCCCTGCTGTGGTGGGGCTGCAGTGTCAGAACTACAGGACGGCTCCTGTACTCAGGGAATGCTGCAGTCAGGCTTCCCATGCTGACTCTCCAACCTTGGTTCAAACTCCTGCCAAACACACTGCCAGGAAGCAAGGCACAGGCAGCGTAAGCTGCTGCATACTGCTCTTCAGCAGGTGACATACAGCTTGAAACACATACCCAGAAAAGTTCTTGTAATTTATTCAGAACAGGACCCCAGACCCCGATTACCCACCACCCTAAACTGCCAGCAGTTGGTTTGGCTGAAACAGCTGTTCCTTCCATCTTAACAGCAGTCAGTGCAGTACTGGGGGTTGATGGCATGTGTTTCCCCATTTGCTTCTCCACTAGTCTAAGTACTCAAGCCCAGCAGTCTCCATTAACAAATGGACAGTTGCAGCACCATTTCCTTCCCTCCAGCTGCACAGCCAGTTGTTGGATAATAGCTATGCATGAAGTTGTTACATGATTGCTTGCCACAAGAATTAGGGAAGGCACTGCCATGTCAGCATTAATGTTTCTCCTTCACTTCCTGCTGATGCTCTGCCACACTAACTATCCTGGCTGTGGAAAGTGCAGAAAGGCTCTTGTCCACAGTCAACAGCAAGAGGGTATGCGAACACATAGCCACTTATGAAGTCCTCAGACCTTGCTTCCACCCTCATGACATATCCAAGCTGAGATAAGAACTTAGCCCTTTTGGATGACTTCTACAGCAGCAATTCAGATGAACTACACACATTTTGGGGCAACTCAACACGAGCCCAAATCATGCTTGTGCTAGACAGATACCAGAGAGTGTCATACTTACTGCACTATGACAATGATAAGCACAGTAATGAAGCTGATGCTTGAAAGCAGGACAGCTACCACTACCAACACAGTCTTTGAGTAGTCTGCCACATCATTCTTCCTCTGAGTCTTCATGAACTGTTCACCACAGCGCTCACCAAAAAAATCCTGATGACACCTGCAAGTAAACATTAACACAAGTGCTTATCAGCTCTGGTGCTGTCTGGAGCCAAGGACACCCACACACGTTCAAACCTCACTTAGCCATCTTCAGAGTTTCCCATGAATCTCAAGATGCTCACTTCAGAGCGTGTTCATGAAATGCAGTCACTGCTCTAGCACAAGGTTTGTCAGCATTTCAACAAGTCAAGATTAGTTTGGGCGTGATGTTCCAGGAAGACACGCCTTTTCATTCTTTTGGTTTGAGTTTATGACCAACTGATGAGTTCAACAGCTTGTTATGCATCTCAGATTCCATCATCACTTAATTTACATGGCAGAAAGATTCTCAGTCAAAATACAGCAGGAGATGGATCTATGCCAAGTTGACACTGATTTTTTTTTTCCCCTCTGAGCCCTCAAACGCTACTGGCTCATGCCAATCACATCTAACTCACAGGTACAAGCAACTTACTTGCAGGTCACCACCTGGAGATGTTCTCGGTATATGCATTCACCATGGATGCAAAAGTTTTTGTATTCCATTTCACAGGGAGTCCCTTTCTTTTTGTTTTTCCCTTTGTTTTTCTTCCTTCTTGGTTTGACAGCGTTCTTCTCACCCCCCCTCTTTGCTGGCTTGGGTTTAACCACAGGTTCAACTGAAACAGGGAGAAGATGACTCAGTCTAGCAATGCTAAAAAGCTGGATTCTGTGAAAACTCAATTACAGAACTCGGTGAGGATAGACACTGCAGGAGAACCTGTGACCAAAAAGCATAGGATGCAAGTGAGCATGCAGCTGAGCACGAAGGTAGCAAGCTTAGAAGCTCATTAAATGCAACTCTGCCACCATCAAGTCCTGTGCAATGCAGAATAACAGCAGTACAAGCAGCCGAGCTGAGAAAACCACCAGAGATGAAGAGCAGCAGAGCTGAAGGACTGGGACTTTTCACAGCATAAGATACTTGAGCAAAACTGTACAGGTTCATGCAAAGACCTGTAAATAACATTGAGTTCATGCTGACCCAAACCATACACTCAGATACAAGGGTTACTGGTGCCACAGCCCTAAACTCTCCCCTACATCAGTCATGAAATGCATTACAGCTCACTAGATAGTCCTGGGAACTTGCAGAGGCAAGACAGCTTGCAATCCTAGTTAGCCTACTTGTTTCTCCTAAATAACCTGTGGTGCCATCTTCAGCAGAAGACAGTTCATTTGCAGTTCTCCTAAAGATGCTCAGTGCACCGAACCAGTGAAGGCAAGACAGCCTACAAGAGTCGGGTTATTTGTTCTCCTGCTTACTGTTGCCCCTCATTATCTCATTAAACCAAACCTCTAGAAGAGTGTGGTTTAACATGCCCATGACTTAGTAGGCTTAGTAGGATTTAAGTATGGGCAATTGTCTAGCTTGCTCTCCCCAGCAAAAGGAAAAGCCAGGGTTTGTAAACTCTATAGCTGATCCACACAGTAGTCAAAGCTCAATAGCATTGTTTTAGAGCATGCTGGTGGAACTTGGTTCTCTGAAGAAACAATCGCCTCGCTGTCACCCACTCAGCAAGTCTTCTCAATGCAACACTGCTGTTCAGGAGGAAAAGTTAACCAAGTGAGTTTGAACAAGTGTTGAGAAAAGTAGAGCTATTCACAATACCTTTCACTTTCTCTACTGTCCTGCACAAACCCGATGAAAATATTTTACCCAGACCACTATGCACATAGGCAACCACCACACTAGGATGCAACTGCATCCAACTACTTCATAACCCTATTTTTCTAGTGACAAGAAAGGAGCCTGCAAAAAGCAAGGTGTAGGTCACTGTTGTCTAGACGGCTGATCATTTTAACTTCTAGAGCAACAAGCCTGGCTTGAAGTTACTTAAAAGCAAGAATGCCTTCAGCAACCCGAAGTCTGATTCAAATGGTATAAGCTATATTAATATGTAAACGAGAAGCACTGTTCCTGCAGCAAGGTTTCCTATCCTTGGAAGTGTGAGCTTACTACTGACAGCCGAGGACCCTGTTCTGTCCAGTTCAACCTGATATTTAGGTTCACACTTTCATAATAGGTCATTTCCATTCTTCTCTCTTCAAGGCTCAGCTTGTCAGTTTGATCTCCATGCTCATGTCTGCAAGCTGCAGAGCCAGGAAAGCGCCATCCACAGCTGAATCATTAGAGCTTGAAGGTTCCACAGATAAATCTCATGCCAAGCAGAAGAGCTGGTCTACAACCAACCACCTTTGGTAACAATTCTGGTTTTTGTGCAGTTATACAACGCTTAAGTCACCAAGCTAGTAGTTCTACAGGCTGAACTGCTCAATAACTCTTGACATTCCTGTTTCCCCTGGAGGTCTCCAACTCAGGAAAAAAAACTTCAGCAAAGGTCCACAAATTCCCTAGACTGAGCATCTGGAGTGTAGTTCCCCTTCACCTAACATATTATTTAGTCTCATTCAAGTCTACAGAAAAAAAAAAAGTAGCCAGATCCATCCTAAAGAGCCACAACACACCAGCCTGCTGACATCTCCTGAGGTTCAAATTACTTTTAGGTACTTGGCTTGCGTTACAATTGCACTACAGCAGAAGCAACAATATCTCCTCCTCCCTATAGTCAGGTGGGCTATTCAGACCTTCTCATACCTTAATAAGTGGAAAAATTACAATAAATTCACACAATACCTACTACTAGTGAAATGTTGCCTGCAAGATGCCTAATAAGCTTTCTTGCAGCCACTTCAGAAGGTTAAGTGTCTGCTTTCCCTGCGAGCTGTTTTAGTCAACTAAAGCCATCAAGTCAGAACTCCTAGAAAAATCCTTGGAGCAAGAGAGAGAACCTGAGCTAAACACCACATTTTGGGCCAAACAGCACCCACAAATCCCACTGCTGCTTCTATGCTAAGCAGGTGGTAGCCAGACCATCGCAGTCCTCCTATCAGGTTCCATCAGGAAAGCAGTGCAGCAATCAGCTGAGCTGCAGTTTCCACACACCCTAGTTGCAGTAACGTGAAGTTTTCCTCTCCGATAGCCTACTTTTACTGCCAACAGTTTCAAGCAGAAGCACGCTTTGGCTCCACACTCTGCGGGCAAAGCCCAGCACCTCACAGAAGAGGTAAATCAGCAAGCAGGTGGTGCTCGGGGACAGCCCTCAAGCCTCAGCCCTCTCACGGGCTGCCGGCTCACCTCGGATCAAGTCGTCCACGATGTACCGGTGCACGGGCGGCGCCTCCTCGTACTCCTCATCCTCCTCGTAGTCGGGACCCGACACGGCTTCGGGCTCCCGCTGCCCGGGCAGCCCCCGCCGCTCCGGTTCCGTGGCGTTGGGCGAGGACCCGGCAACAGGCTGTCCCGCTGTAAGGGGACACGGCAGCGTGAGCAGCGCTCAGATCCACCGACGGGCGACGACCCCGTCACCCGCGGCCCCGAGCGGCGCCGCGCGAGGCC
>WBNH01001468.1:85332-209835 GCA_013401255.1 Urocolius indicus
CGCGTGCGCGGGAGCTGGGGCAGCGCCGAACGGGGCCGCTCCGTGCCCCGCGCCCCGCGCCCCGCACCCCGCATCCCGCACCCCGCACCACGCGCCGCGCCACGTCTGGCGCTTACTGAGCCGATGCTCGCCCTTGGCCTCGGTCCCTGTGCGTTTGCTCGAGCAGCGCATGGGTAATGACCGAGTAACCAGCGGAGAGGAGGGTGGGCACGCAGAGGCACGGCAGATGTGCTCCTTGGGGGCACCTGGACTCCTGACTGTGCCGGTAGCCCTGAGCTGACGGCACCTTGCCACGGGTGCGTGGCACGGGCAGCGTGTACAGACGTGGAAGCGTGGAGCAGGCCCCCTTTTCACAGAAAAAAAGAACTGGGGCGGCGGGTTGTAAAGTGCTGGTGTGGGGTGAGAAGCCAAAAGGCCCTGGGAGGGGGTGAGGATGAAGGGATGGATGGGTGTCCCTCCGCTCTGGTCCCCAAAGGCTCTGCGTCAACACGGTGGGGCAGCAGGGGCAATGCTGCCCAGCCTTGGGAAAGCAAGATCCAGCGACCTAAGTGAACAGGGCAGGATTGCTACTCACAGCTCAGGAAGCCGATGGAGCCTTTGCTTGAGGTGGCTGGGATCCAAGTCACTCAGTCACTACATCTTCTCCCCTCTTCCACATAGACCAAAGGAGGCTGCGTGGCTCCCATATCCTCCCAGTACCTGAATGTGCCGATCCTGAGAAGTGAAAACCCAAGAGCTCCCAAAAAGAAGTGGCCAAGTTGATCACTCAAATGATAACCTGTGACAGGCAGCTCCGGCAAACTTCCCTCAGCCCCTTTGTGTAGTGCAATTAAAACTGGTCATCTTCAGCTGACAGCTTTACTGACGGGGAATTTTCTACAGGTGCCTTTCTGATTGTTTCCCATGCTTTTTCTCATAGTGTCTATGGCAAAGATGAATTCCGTTTGGCCGCTGCAGCCCTGGGACAGAGAGTGCTTGGTCCAGCTGCAGCACTTGCAGGCTTCAGCTCAGACAGCATTTGGGGCATTCAGGTGTTCAAAAAGGTCCCCTTTTTCCCTTCACAACTGAAGTCCTTTCCCACACAACCCTTGTAAGTCTCAGGGCCTGGCATTAGCAGAAGCCAGGTCCATGTGTGGAGTTCCTCCAACGGCTTGGACCTGGGGTCTCTCCTGTCGAAACGTGGGGTTGGTTGTGTAAGAATGACCAAAGGGAGGTTTGTAAACTGGGAGTTTTTCCCTTCCTCTCCCACCCTCAAGGCCTGTCCCAGCTAACTCAGCGAGGGGCTGCAGTTTCCCTCCTGAATTTTCTTTCTTTGCAACTCAAAATGAAGTTTTTCACCCAGTCTTTTTGGGTTTGCTTATTTGGTTTTTTTTGTTTGTTTGTTTTGTTTGTTTGTTTTTTTTTTTTAAATCAGAGATCCACTGGAAATGTCTTCAGTTAATGTTTTTTATATTCAGTCAGAGGAACATAATGAGCACTGCCTGTTTCAGCCCCATGCTTGACAAACTGCTAAGCAGCTGAAAGGAGAAGCTTAGCAGGGGAAAGGTTGAATGACCCAGGTGCAATTGCCCGTGTTACCTGCGCTGTTTGGAGACCAAACATAACATATCCACTGCCTGACTCACTATGTTCCCTCTCTCTTCAAATCTCCAGCCGATGGCTCCAGCTCACTGTCTGGCAGCAGCAGCAGCAAGGAATTTGACTCGGCATGCTTTGAATTTGCCAGGCATTTTGCCAACTTCCTCCTGCTGCTCCTGCTTCCTCGAAGAAGAAGGGGCAGCCTGGCATCAACCGGCACTGTTCCTCGGCATGCAGAAAATGCAGCAAGAAGGTGATGGTCACTGACTGTGCACAAGGAGGTTCAGGTGGGATATCAAGGGAGATTTCCCCAAATAGTGGTGCCCTGGCAAAACCATCCTTGGCTGCTTCTCCAAAGGACACCCTCCAGAGTCCACATGTTTCAGGATGCTCAGGGTGGGATCCCGCCGCAAGCCCTAGTTCTGCTGTGTGCTGTTGGGGAGCAGGGACTAAGCTTGCCTGTGGCCTTCTTCCAGGGCTGGAAGGACACTTGATCTCTGCCTCCAGGCTGAGCTCCTGGAGGCTGTCTCCAGGAGCAGTGAAAGGTGGAGAAGCCTTGAGGGGGCTGCAAGGTTCACCCCCTGTGGGCTACTCTGCTGCAGCTGGGCCGGTGGGGCAAGTTGCTTGAGCAGGCAAGGGCAGGCTCTTCCCTTGGAAGGTGCTGATTCCCCATGGATGCAGAGTGCCATCTACTGAAATGCAGCTCCCAGCAGCACCCTGGGGCTCCAGCAGCACACCCAGGTCAGGGTTGCTGCTCCAAGTGCCCTTGACCATGCTGGCTGGTCCCTTGTGTTAGTCCTAGAGGTGAGAGATCTGTGCCAAATGTTGGTGAGCCCCACAGGGTGCACCTTAGGGATTGGCAGGGAGCCTGTGCAGGAGCTGTATGCATGGGCATAGACTGAATCTCTCTATGGCATCTGCCCTGAGCTAGACCTTATTTTCCATGGGCTGGTGGCACAGTGGGGAAGAGACGGGCTGGTGGTATACTGCCCCGATCTTGCTGGCAGAAATGAACACCTTAGGAGCCAAGCTGGTCCTTCCTGTGCCTTGATCCTCTTTTTGCTATCTCCAAAAACCTTCAGTGCAGCCTGAGCTCAGAGAGCACCTGACAGCAGCCAGCACAGGTGGCATTTGTGACAACTTTTTTCTCCCTCTGGTCTCCATCTGTGCCCGTGGAATACGGCACCACAGACACAGTAGAAGGGAGGTTTCTGTCAATCTGCCTCTCTTCTCACAGGCTCATCTCCATCAAACTTCCCAGGGCTGAAGATTGTGGCTGTAGTTCCTGCTGTGGAGGAACGTATCATCTGGCTACTTGCAGCCACAGGGCCAGCCCTGGCAAGGACCTGGTGTCCTGAGGCAGCAGTTCAGCATCTCCTGCTCTGTGCTGAATCCCTACAAATTTTGCTGACTTGGCAGCTGCTGGGACCTGCTGGTCTCCTCATAGCCTGTGGCCTGGCACCTTGAGATGACTGAAAATGAAAGATGTGCCCACTTTGTCAGCTCTGGTTAGTGCCGAGAGCCCCCAGACTGGCAGAGCATTGTAATTGTATTTCCTTCTGCTCTGACCCCAGGGACCAAGGTGAAAAGCCACTCTTGGGTGGCCAGTACACATCCCATCCCTTCCCCAGCCGTGCTGTGGCAATCAGGGGTGTAGGCAGGGGATGAAGAAGGCAAAGTGACATCGATGCTGACAGCTGCTGGGCCTTGGCGGAGCACTCTCGGCCATCGTGTCTTCCAGAAGAGTAAACTGAGAACTCATTATTCACTCTCTTTACTTTTGATAAAAACACCAAGAAATGCATGAACGGAAAGGAAGTATCTGAAATACCTGCCCATTAATTTTCTTCACTGACATCAAACGTTTATTTTGCAAGGGCGGGCACAGCTGACCTGGGTGTTTGAGCATGAGTTATCCTTTCTCATCCATCCCACTGAGAACAGGTGGAAAAGGGTAATGACTCAAAACGGAGTGGTGTCTGTCCGGGCAGCTCACCAGACTTTCACTTCACTTGTCATCTGCAGACGCCAGTATCTTCTGCTATCAGCAGCTCCCTCCTAGGCAGGGAGGGAGCTTTGAAGTGAGGCATGTGTGACTCCGGTTCCTGCTGATGTAAATCAAGATTACTGCAATAAAGAGGATGTATATGTGTAGTGGGGAGAAGGGAAGGGCAAAGGCACAGATTCTGCCTCTCTGCCTACAAGTTACCCTTTCTCATCCATTCCACTGAGAACAGGTGGAAAAGGGTGCAGATGTTGCTAGGCCCTGAGAGATGCCAGCATTCAGGTGGCCGTGTATCCCTGTCGTGAAAGCCCTCAGCGGATAATGGTTTTCTAAGATGGTGACATTCTCCCTGTGCTCCACTCCTTTCCCTGAGACTTAGGCTGAATGTGTGAGCAAAGCCTGCCCAGAAAAGGGAATATTTATGCACTTGAGCTGCATCAGCTCTGCACCCTGGGGAAGTCTGCCTGGTGCCATGTGTTTTCAGCCACTCTGCATTTGACCACAAAATCTTTTGGAGCTTATCCAAAGAGGAAACAAAAAAGGATGGAATCTGCTGGCCCCCATGTTGACAAGATCTCAATTTTTCTCTCATTTATATCAACACAAATGACAAACAGCCCCTCTGAAAATCTAAGGAGTACCTTCTCGGCCAACCTTCTCCAGCAACCCTGAGCATCCTGCTTAGTCTGATGAAACATTGAGTGGTGCCAATGAGTTTAATGCTACCAAATCGCAGCAGTAGGCTTTTACACTTGCTTCCCGTGGGCTTTCATGAATGGCAGTGGGGGATACCAGGCCTGATAATTTGTAAAATATTGCAGTCCATGTCATGGCTCCTGCTGGAGCCTCCTGGAGCCTGATTGCTCACTGGCACTAGATGCAGCTGAGCAGGACATGCTGGGCTCAGCTTTGGTGGTGGGGAAAGTGTTGCAAGCCTACCCGGGACAGCAGCCCTGCCACGTGCTGGGAGTTTTTTTGGGAAGCTGCCCACTGTTAGCACACTGCCCGGGGCTTTGACAGTTCTATTTTCCACAGAGCACAAACCAAGCAGCTCTCATTGGACCAAACACATCCTCCAGGCTCACCCACTCCTTTTTGTGCAATGGCTTAATTTGCAAATGCTCAGGGGCAGTTCCTGACCCCAGCAGTAATTGTAACGGCCTGAAGCTGGGAGCTAGGTGAAGCAATACTGGATTTACACTAGATTGGGGAGCTGTCCCTCAGCTAACAATCTCCTCCTCTAATACCACGTTCCTGAAAATTGCTGCCCTTTGTTCCATTTCCTCAGGCAATCTGCAGAAACTTGCCCTAGGACTCTCGGGTGAGGGAAGGCTTATGCCCTACCCATGTGCCCCCTGAGGCAGGCTACCCACGGTGCCTCAATGCAAAACCACCCTCCTGATGAGGAATCCCTAAAGGACCCAAAGCAGAGCTCAGCTATTGAAGTCAGTGCCATTACACTGCTTTACCTGGCCCTTTATTTTATGTATTCAGCGTACCACTTCATTGTTGGGTGGGCAGAATTATCAGATCATTTCTCTTCTCGATAATGTTTCCAGGATTACAGCCTAGCACAGTATCTACAGAGGAGAACACCCAGCTCATTGCTGTCCCAAGTTGTATGTAGCTACTGGATCATTCTGCAGCTGCTCCAAAAGTACTTAATCTAAAAAGAAGAGAAAAAAACCCATTTAAATGTGGAACTGTGCTCAAGGTAGCCAAAGCTGCATGAGTGATGCTCATTAAGTTCTTGTGGCCTCCCAGCTCAATCAAAGGATATACTCAGCTCTGAGCACATGTGTAATTATGAGTTTAGTGTGGCTGTTGGAAAAGTTACATCTATACTTGTGAAAATACAGGCTTTTTTTTTGCTCTAGCATCTTCGAGATGATAACGAGCCAGAGCAAGAATCTTCATGTTAAAAAAGCCTCCTCAAAACAAAATGCCACTGCAGGGTGGTTTTAAAAGCTGAAACATGATTACTTGTAGTGCCTGGAACTTTTCTGTTTTCTTCATTCCATGCCACTTTTGCGCCTACTGTTTTGAAGTGACTTGCTGTAGGACACAGGTGGGTTTGAATTACCACATGCTGCCTGCAACTGTCTTGCTAAGGAGCACTGCTTGCTGCAATCAGGGCAAAGACAGCAGCTACTTCTAACAGCGGAGACACAAATTTTTATAGGCACAAGGCAAGGAGAACTTCATGGAGGTAATCTCATTGAGATGAAACAGCAATTATTTGGGGCTAATTTTAAGGATCCCCTAAGAAAGTCCAACTGCCCTAAAGGATGTCAGTGTCAATGGAAGCTGCAGTAGGTAGTTTGACTAGCCAAGTTTGTTATATATCCCTTTCCTCACCTTAGTGGCTTGGGTATGAAGTCACCTTGGAGATGCTTATCACAACTCATTTGAAATCACATAGCATGTGAGTAAATTATATGGTACAACACATTTTGAGGGATTGCAGCCTCACATGAATACTGGGAACATGTGACAGAAATAGTATGATGTTTTCCTTCTGTGTTGCATGTTGTTTCCAGTAGCACTCAGAGTGATACAGAGACAAAGCACGTGTGAGGATTGTTTGGGAATTTTCTCCTGCAAGTGCAGCTAAAGTCTTAGCAATTTATTTTACCTTTCTTGCAAAAATGTCATTTTCAACCTGGTTCCCAAGTGGCACAGCTGGCGAGGCAGATACACACAGGTGAACAGAGCGTGGATGTCTTCCTGCATGGGAGGATTTCATCTCAGCAGGAAAATGATGTGAGCTGCCTGTATCCGTCTCCCGAAGGAACCCAGGGAAACCCTCTCAAGCCAAGAAGGGTCCTCTCTCATCCAAATGGAATGGGTTTTTGTCTCAACACCTCTGTAAAGACACACAGAGCCCGTGGCGTGGGAGAGGGGCTGCCCTTTTGTTGCTGCATGCCTGTTTCTGCTCTCCACTGCATTTGTTGGTTTGTTGTCTCTCAAGTCCTATTGCCTAATGAGAGACTCAAACAGAACTTTTAGAAATAAACTCGTGCCCCTGCTCTCACATTCACTGCAGTCACCGCGGGTCATGCTCTCTGTCCATCTCTGGCCTGGCAGCAAGTGGAGACCCTGACTCTCTCATCTTGGATGAACAAGGGCCAGATGAGGCAAAGATCAAACCCAGTCCCAATATGGGCAAACTGAGCAGAAATAGTGCACAAGGAAGTTGTGCACCCTTTGCTGTTGTTCCAAGTCGTGCGCAGGTTTGCGTTGCTGAGCTGCCAGCAGCCGGAGCAGAGCAAAGGCTCTTTGGCATACACGAGACTCAGTATTTCCCCTGACGGGCACGGTTTTCCTCCTGATTCACCCTCCTGTCAGGAAGAGGAGGGCATCTGGTACCGCCTTACCACAGCTGAGTTTTTGCCTAGTGCCTTCCCATCGGTTCATCAGGTGGTAAATTTTCTTTACCTACTTGAAGTCATTTCTATGTGAAGAAACAATGAATCACAAAGAGAAGCCTACAGCAATTAGAAACTCCTTTCCTCTCACCTTTGCCAAAGCTAGATTTTTTCCCCTAGAACAAAGCCCAGGCAAGCCTTCCTACGCACAACAATGATTACGTAGATCACTCTGGATTTTTGTTTTTTTCACAGGCCCTGAGCAAGCAGAGCTCAGGAGAACACTCCATTTCATGGGCATGTTTGTTATGCTTCCTTGGAAATCCCATTGTTTGCTGGTAGTGCCTGCTTTTGGCTACAAGTGCTGTGCCCTCGTGATGTCACTGCCTTTAACTGTGCCAAGGTGCCAGGAAGTAAGCATCGAATTTGGCAAACCATACAGGTGCTGCTGGAATAAGTCAGTCATGGCAGTTTGGGCATTCATTTGCATGTGCTCAGGTGGGATCAGTGAGCGAATTCTTTGCGTGGCTGCTCCCAGTCCCAGCGAAACCTCTGCAGGCAGTGTACCTTGTGTCCCCTCTTCCCTGCACGCTGCGTGTCCCTGGCAGGCTGAAGCTTGGGGCCAGTGCTTTCCCAGGAGAGGACTGCTGAGACACACTGTATGAGTAAGGTCTCATTTGCATAATGATTGCACACTCATGAAGGAGGTTTCCCTGGCGCAGTCTCATTTCCTTCCGTAGGTAGGCTTACCTTCATGTAGAAAAAATCCTATTCTTGAAGTCCTTGGACAGAAACCAGTTTACACTGGCACGCCACGATGCCATCCTGGCATGTTTGGGTCCGCCCAAGTCTGACTGCACTCTGCCCCTCTGAAGCAAAACCGAGTCTCTGCCTTGCATGGATGTTGGTGTTCCGCTCCATGAGATGCGCTTTGCTGACAGGAGCTCTTGTTCCACTTCTAAAAGGCTTTCCAACATCAACTAGCATCTGCTTGGCTCCTCCTCTCCTTGTAGGCATCACTCAGGAGGTTTCAGTGGGAGCAGAGGTCTGCTTTGAATGGGGAGGGAGGAACCTGGAGGTGTCCAACACATGGCTGAGCGCTTTGGTCTCCACCACCCAAGGCTTTCCTTGTAGTGGAGAGCTTAGCTCTGTTCCCTTCTCACTGTGAGAGGAAACTCGGCTACAGCAGGTGAATTACACTGGTTTTGGGCTAGCGCAGGAGCTAGTGCTGGAGAGCAGTTGCTGAGTGGAGATCCTGGTAGTGAGAGAGATTTGTGTTAAAATCAGCTGCCCGTCTGGTAGAGATCGTTGTCTCTATTCCCTCTCACCTGGGTGATACTATTCTGAGTTACAGAATGGCAGATTTGATTTATCTGCCCCAGATGCCCTGTTAATGTACAAGCTTTGGGTGACAGGATTTGTGCTCCTCTGCCCCTGTGCAGTGTCTTCTGAAACCTTTGTTCAACATTTACCCGCTTCACTGATGATGAACGACCTCATTCACTCTTCATTCCGGAAAGCTATTTCCAAGCTTGCTCAAGTTGCCTGGAACTAACGTGTTTCTGTGTATAAAGAGAGAATTCAGTGGCATTTGTCTACACTAAAATTATTTTAGGATTATTTAAAAAAACATTTAAAAGAAAGAGACAAGCAAAAAAAAAAAAAAAAGCACAAGGCTTTATAGGAAAATTCAGAAATGGCTACACAGTGTCAGTGCAAGAGTCACATTTCAAGTACCCAGACCTCTGTGAATGCCAGACTCTTCGCTTTGCAGGTGTTAGGTGCTGCATGTTAAGCCACACAGTAATCAAGCTCATTAGATGTTTTGGAAGAAACTGAAAGGAGGTGAGCCAAGGCTGCTCAGGGCCCTACTGACCTACAACAATATGCAGCCGTGCACTCAACTTTAGAAATGCCTCTGCCAAAGCAATTTTCACACGGGCTCTGTCCTATCCCTACTGCTAAATGCAGAGTCAACATTTTTTTTTTTTCCGTGCCTGGGGAGGCAGAGCTGTCATGCCAGTGTCCTTAGCCCTGCTGGGTGGTTCCCCTTCCCCAAGGCCTGACCCTAGGTCTCTGCAAGGCTTTTCAGATGGACTGGAAATGATGACTCCCTGCTGCACAACAGGCAAAAATCTGCAAGGGAGATAGACAAGTAAAGCACGACTTTATCAGTGAGGAGAGGGGAGTCTGAGGGATGGCTTTCTCTCTGTACCCTACACGAAGAGAGCCAAAAACTGCACGAGTGCCATTTCCTTGCCATCCATGACTGTCAAGTTACCGCCCCAGCAATCAGAGATCTTGCCATGCTGGGTGTCCATCGGTGGGCTAAACACATCAGGACTGAGGTCACTGCCAAGTCCCTGGGAGGACATGGTGACTTGTCAGATCATGAACTTGAGCAGCTTGTTTTGAAGTTGATGAATTAGCAGGAAGGGCGGCCGTGGGTGAATGAAATCCATCCTATCACTTGGCATCGCTTCCAGCCTCCGCCAAAGGCAAGCGGAGGTCTGGGGTACCCATGGCTGCAAGGGACAGGGTTGACAACCTACTCTGTGGCTGCATGGCTCCTTGGCAGCTGATGCTAGCCTTCGGTTTGGGAAGAAGGGAAGACTTTGCTGGGAAATGTCAGGAAACTGAGCTTTGCAGTAATGATTGATCACTCCAAGGACAGCATGCACGAGGAATGGTGAGAGTCTTCTAGAGATGCAGTAAATTTCAGATCAGTACTGACCAAAGCCATATGTCTGCCTGTTTGGAGAAGTCTGTCTTTCCAGCTTCCATTTCTGTTCCAAAGCAGGGCATTATACCAAAATGCCAGTGTTATTTTTGACATGTTCGAGTTGGCAATGCTCCAAATTTTGCATCAAGAAAATGTTGAAAGCCTTGATTTCCACTGTTTTTGATGCATATTAAAATAGCAGGTTTTGTAAGCTCAGGACATTTTCTGCGTGTTTTCAGAATGAGAACAAAGTGCTGCTTTCCCACAGGACGTTTCCGAGCTAACTCCTCACGGCAGGACATGGCGGGGAGGCTGCACTTCCACCTTCCTCTTCAGTTGCACTGAGTCGATACCAGACCCCCACACAGGGCTATGTGGGATGACATTCGTGATGCTCCACCCAAAGCAATGTGGATCTGGAGTGGAGGAATGCAGTCTTGGAGGTGACCACTAGGTGGAAATGAAAGCAGGGCCAGAGATGTCATGGGGCACTGAGCCCTTCAGGAGCACTGGCCCAGGAAGGGATGGGGTTTTTTAACTCTGCTTGGTTTGAGCTCATCGGAACAACACAACTTGAGTGAGCTGCAAAAAAATAAACGACCAAGTTTTGACTAGTGATGAGCTGTCTGAAATTAAATATTCCAGCTCAGTTATCCCAGGGGAAATGAAAACTAAATAGATGGATATACTGGGAGAAAGAACAATCCCAAGTCACATTAATTGCCTGTTTCAGAACCTGTATTTTCCATTAGAAAATTCCTTTGGGTGGAAAAATTGCCAGCAAAACTTTTCAGCAGAAGGAGACGCCTGCATCTCCAGTGTGGAGCAGCTGAGTTGCCTGGCTGTGTCAGGCTCTCTGCAGGGGTCTGCCCTCCAGGAGGAAATGGCTGAGGAGGATGAAACCTGGATGAAGAAGTGGTACCCACAGCATGGCCTGAGACAAGGGCTCTGCTCACATCAGCAGGAGGCTGACCAGGCACCAGCAGCCCTGACAGCAGCCTTTTCCCTGCTGAGCCTTTGCAGCTGCTGAAGGTGGGGTTGGGAATACTCTTTTCTGGGGGTTCTTCCCATTTCAAAGACAAACTTGTTACTAGTGAGAAGGAGAGGAGCTGGTTAGAAACCAGGCTGCCTGAAAATGGCAGCTTGGGCTCACCCTGCTGGGTTTTCCTGCTGTTGTAAACCCAGGCTGATTTCTGACATTTGACTGTCCTCGATCATATGAGGCTCCCATCCTTTCAGTGAGCCTTCTACAGGGGCTGAAATTTGCTGTGCCTTGCTCCACTGTCTCCATGATGCTTGTTCTTGGTGAGCTAAACAAGTGAGTCTCCTGAAGGAGCTGTGGGAAGCCACAGCTGCATGGATTTTGTGAGGTATTGAGTTCCCATGTTTCCTCTTCAACACTGTGTCTTCTTTATAGTCAAAAGTCTGACTGTCTTTTCTTGCCCTCACCAAAACCCTATTTTTCCATTATTTTTCACCTCCTCATTGCAACTCTTCAGTCGGGTTTTCACCACTCCACTCTCAGCAGTGACCTGAAGCCTTATTCCACATGTGTGTGTCCACACAGATATCCACCTCTCATCAGCTATTCTTCTCTCCTGAAATTAACCCCTATTTCCCCACCTCAGCTGCCTAAGTGACAGCAATCCTGGGAGAGGCAGCTAAACTGGCTTCTCTTCCTCTGTCCCTGGCGTGGCTTGTACAACTGCCTCAGCTTCCCGTTATAATGAAGAGCAGCAACAACCAGCATGACAAACCCGAATAGGAAGAGCCACTGTCACAGGACCACCGACAACCAGTGGCTCCCAGTTGGGACTGGTGCCTGTTTGCTATTGCATCTTGTTTCCTAAATTCCTTCTGGATTTCCCTGTCAAGAGGCTGATGCCCTCTGGTGACTTGGTCAGAAGGATCAGACTGGCTTCCATCAGGGTAGGGCAGAGAGATTTCTCAATATTTTTTGATCAGTTGTTTTAATCTCCCAGTTTGCTGGGAAAGCTTTTAATCATACAGGATGGAATTATACAATGGGAGTGTTGGAGTAATTTAGGTTTGGCTCTGGCTTTATTAAAATCATGATGACTATTTGTGCAAGACCAGACTTCTGCATTTACTTAGAGAATACCTTCCTTTCTTCCCTCTTTCCATCTGTTCATTGGTCCAGCCATCCATCCATCCATCTATCCAACCAACCATCCTTTCTTCATCATAAGCACAAAGCATGAGTGCCACGGACCTAGCCCAGACTGGCAGTGAGTGTTTGTGTGTGTGTGTGTGTGTGTGTGTGTGTGTATGATCTGTCTTTCCAGTCCCTTTAATCTCCTCTCTCTCCTCCCTGTGCCCATCTCACAAGCAGCCCCAAGATGAGGTGCCAGAGGCACTGTGCATTCCGAGGCTTGCCTCAGCAGGGACTAGGACCAGTTGTCCAAATGTCCTCCGCCTCTGTGATGTAATCCAAGACCGTCATGGAGGCTTCCTCCGGCTCTTGTCAAACTTGTGACATGACAGGCTGACGCACTCCAAAGAAACCTGTTGTGGGGGACACATGACTCACAAAGGCTTGAGATTTCCAAAGCGCCTCTAGTGACATTACCGTGAAGCATGCAACAGGCAAGACGGCATCTGGAGACAGAAAGGTCAACCTTCCATGTTAAAAGCACTGCCCTGTCATCTGTTGTGAGGGCCACGGGTGAAAGGTGTGCTAAAGGAGGCTTGGTTTTTAACTCCTGTGGTAAGGGTAATTCCAGATTTGGCAACAGTGGGCACACCACAGACGCCAAACAGTTTTCTCACTTGAGAAGTGATAAGGTGATGGATGGCCTAAGTTACTGTGACTCTTCCAGTTCTGATCTCTTTGCAGCTTTATGACTGGCTGCTGCTTTTGGAGAGGTTTCTCTTCTAATGCCCTCTTTCAAAAAGTAGGATACTTGGAGGGAAATGCTAAAATCAGTAACGTTTGCACAAAGGCATAGCATTCCAGAGACCTTACAGGATGCCTTACTTCAGAATAGCACCATCCTTCCACAGAGTGCCAAGGGAGGAGTTGTTGGCATTGCTTTCTAGGTCAGACAGCCCCAGGCTTGAAAGCAAGCATCACCTGTCCTTTGCCCAAATCCCAAGAGGCTGGAATGGGCTTTAGATAAAATTGTGGCAAAAACTTGTGGGTGAGAACTCCACAGCAAGGTTACTGACAGGGCAGGTCTGGGATGGGGCAAGTTTTCAAATGATAGGGAGTATTCAAATGAAGCACCATTGCAGCTGATGGGAGATGAGGTTGCCCAGTTCCCACAGAGAGCTGCCAGCAAAAGTGTCCCGGGCAGAAGAACTGCAGAGGGCTGTGTCGGAGGCCCACAGATGTGTGAAGACACACATAGATGGCTGCATATCAGATCAGACTCTTCAGTACCAGTCTCTAGTCCCTGTCTCTTCCTGTTTCATGCACCTACTTCTGCCTTGATGCTGTTTGACACAGGCATGGGAGACCTGCCCTGGTAGGAGTCTGTAATGTTCGTGCAGGAGGCAAAGCTGTTCAGTAAGGAAAGCTTAGGCAGGGCCACCTCGAAGGCATGCTGCAGGCACTCTCACCAGCAGAGAGCTGCAGCCAAAGGTGACTCTGGCAGTGGGCGGTACAGGTGAGGAAAGGCTGCACCAGAGGGATGGAGGTGGTGCCAGCAGAAACCGTGGAAAGAATGAGGGAGGTTCACTCTCTGAGACAAATTATTTGGGGTGTGTCACCAGGACCCGACTGCTTGGTTGCTGGACTGGCAGTCTATATCCAGCCAGCATAAGCTGTTGAGGTGGCAGGCTGGTATGTGGCCTCAAGCTTTTTAGTTGCTCAATCATGTGCAGGAGTGAGAAAAACACAGGGTCTGGAAGGGATGTTATGGGCTGGGAGTAAGATGAGAAACAGGATAGGTGGAGAAAGCCCAAGCCAAATCAAGACAGTCAGCTAAAAGTTAAGACAGATAGAAAAGAACAAATAAATCCTGCACAGGCCTGAAAGTGGACGATTCCTCTTGGATTTGCCTGACCCAAGAGGCTAAAGGCATGACCTAGCCTTAGAGGCTAAAGGCAAAGTGTGGATGTGTGTGATATCTGCAGTTCAAAACTTCTGCAAATGCAGCAATGGGCAAGTGGACCACAGTGCTGCAGCAAAGAGATGCATCTTTGGCTTCCGTGGCTGCTCAGGTGCAGAGGGGCTGGCAGCCAGCAGGGATGGGATAGGGTCTGAAGCCTTTTGAACAGTGAACCTCAAACACATTGGGTCATCGTTTACAAAAGGTGGGGTGAGAGAATGGGGCAACCTTTTGTGATGCTCAAGTGGAGCAGAGGAGTGGAAAGGACAGTGTGTGGGAGATGGAGCAGAAGCATGGCTGGGCTCAGTCTCTCTGAAGAGTCCAGGAAAAGTTTCTGGAGAATGAACAGGGACTGGCCAGAGCAGTTCACGCACAGGCAAAGATGCCTGAGGGGGAAATAAGGTGCGTCACCACGTATCCTAACTGGGTCACAACAAGAATGGAAGGAGGCTCCAAGAATCAATTTTTGCCCCTTCTTCCCACTGCCAAAGGCCGCAATGACAATGAGGCTGTGGCTGGGGTTGCCATTAGCTGTCACCAGTTACCTGGCAGAACAGGTTCCTGTGTGACAGCTGGATTACAGGAGGAGAGAGGAAGTGAAAAGCAGCTAATAAGGGCCCTGTGACACAGAGTTAACCCAGTTAACTGGGAATGACCAACGATTTCCTTCTAACTCCATGCTGAAGGGAGCAACAAAAGACCAGGCAAACCAGGGAAGAATTTGTATGGACTAAACTAATTTTAAACATTGACTGACCCACACTTAGGGCTGGATAAGGACTGATCTGTAACACTGCCAAAAATGAAACTTAAGGTCATCTCAAGAAGATGGCAGAAGGTAGCTACAGGCTATCTGCACAGACCCAGCACATCGAGCATCAACCCTACAGGATAACCCAGTAGCTGAAAAAGATGGGCAAGATATCCCAAGGTCAGATCAACACAGGCTGTTTTGTGATAGACCTCAAGTCAAACAGCAAGAGCCAGCTTGCCTGCAGCCAAAAGGAGGTCCATTTTATCCCCACGTTGCCATATTTGTTTGGGAACATTGTTCAATGTTGCTCGATCAAGCTTTCCTCCTGAGAAGAGGCGATGTGCAAAGCACCATGTACTATGGCTGAGCAGACCTGGGTCGTGATTGCCCTCAGCCTACCTGCAGGCCCTTGGTAGGCAGAAATGCTATTGCAACTGCAGCGTTCAGAAGCTGGTAGTGTAACTGCCAGAGAAAGACCACAAGAGCAGAGTGTGCTAGAAGGTCTGCAGCAAATGCAGCAGAGTGAGCAGCACAGCAAGAAACTCCATCCCAGGACGCAGCCTTGCAACCAGAGCTCAGCGGCCTGGAACATCTGGGCTCTCCTGCTGTGCAGCTGCTGGGGCCATCTATTAAGTGTATTGTCACCTGCTCAGGTCACACCTTTGTTTTGCTAAGTAGGCATCCCTTCTCCTCCTCACCTCAGGCACTCCCCCTCGGGGAGAGATGTGCAATGTGCAATGGCAGGTTCTGGGCAGACCTATTTGGTCACACCCCAGCTCTGCCTGACCACACCTTTGCTGTGGTTGGTGCTTGTCAGAGGAAAGGTAGCAGGGAAAGTAAGTCCAAGTCAGGAAGTGAGTATCAATCTGGGAAACTGGCAGAGCTAACATTTCACATGACTCATCTTTTCCAAAGAAAGGGGTACAGGCCACATGGCCAGGGCACTCGGACAAACCTTTCCCAGCCTGCCTCCCAGCACTTACTACAGGGACCCTCCCCTCAGTGGCTCTGCAGACAGCAGACCAACAGCAACACTCCCAAGGACCATTGCTGGCCCATGGACTTGTCACAACCGGCCTCCTTCTGCTGGAATGCTGTGTGTGGGCATGGGCCAGCTCGTGGGCTCCCTTTCACGGCAGGGCACAGGCAGGCACTACCCTACAGGATAATGCAAGGCAGTTTTAAGCCCTGCTACTTGGAAAAATTTAAACCCTGCTCATCTGAAAACTGTGACCGAGGAACACAAGGCAGAAAAGCAAGGAAAGTCACATTTGAGAAAAAGATTCCCCTTTTCATTTTCTTGATCTCAAGAGCACATAATACAGGAAGGCACCTTAAGGGAAGAGGGAAAGAGCCAGTTTATTCCTCTATGAGGGCCTCTAGCTGACTGAGAGCTTCTGAAATAGCACCCTCACTTTGTGATGTCTCAGGTCCATTGCTTTTCCTTACAAAGATCCTGTTGCATAAGTCAAGCAATCACAGTCTCACACCCCTGAACACCAGGCTGCGCAGGCCGGGGCAGCTCATACAGGCCTCTGGCCAGGGCTGGAAAGTACGTAAAGGTGGTGCTTTTCCTCACATCTTCTGAAAGCTTGAGAAGTGATGGGATTAACGGGGATGAGTCAGGTGCTGCAAGAATCCTTCCTGTTCACAGGGAGCCACATTTAGGGTGCAACTAAGCCAGGCAGGCTATCGTATCATTATTTTAGGCCAACAAGGTATCTACATTAAATCCAAACTCAAAAGCCTTCCCCTGCTCCCAGCTGTATAACAGACACTATGGCAGACACACTATGGAGAGGACACAAGAGCTGGTACTGACTCTGAGGGAGCTTTCTTCCTGTAGGTAGCCTCATACCGTGGGCTGCCATGTGCTACTGTGTTCAGCCGCAGAGACACATCAATTTGGTCTGCTTCCTTTCTGCTGTAATTCAAGATACATCCAGCACAACTTTCCTGAGGCCATGGATGAGCCGAGAGGATCCATCCTACTGTCAGGCAGTACATGTTGGACAAGATGCTCTAGGAGCTGCACTCCTTCTTCCTTTAAGTCTTCCTCCGAAACAGCTACGTTCCCTGGAACTGAGGTGCACTGGTATGTATTATTGCAATACTATGGTTCCTCTCACCAAAAGTTACTGCTGGGGCTTCAGACATCCTGCCCAGCCAAGCCATGCCAAGTATCACTGCAGTCAAACCACACAGACACGTTGACTTGTCTAGAACTTTTATTTCAAGGAGCATAATTGTTTTGAGCATATTCACAAGAATAAATATAAAATTACTCTTCAGAGTAAGAAGATGAGTTTTTATAAAAATATATCTCTATCCCACAGAACCACTTAGGTGAGGTTCTCATTAGGAAATATTATTTAATAAAAAAATAAAACACTGAAAATAAAATGCTTGACCTATACTGATTGGATCACCAAACAATTGAAATCTTTTAAAGGATATAAATATGGTGAATATTATTAATAAAATAACATTTAAATAGATGGGAAGCCACTGAGTCCATCCAGGTGAGGGGACACTGTAAGCAGCCACCGTTTCTTCTACAGGGCACCAACTTCCTTGTATTCACTGGCATTTGTTTCTCTCTTCTTCCTTCGGTACCTGGAAGTAGAGAAGTGTGAGTTCTGCGAAGCCCATTGTTCCAGATGACTTTTTGAGAAGTGAAAGGCAGGGGGTGGGTGTATGTGTGTGGATGTGTGTGTGTGTGTGTGGATGTGTGTGAAGGCAGGAAAAAAAAGCTGTATGACCTCCTCGCACTTGTTTTAAATCTCCATCAGCTAAGCTCTGTCTGTGCTCATTTCCAGGACTGAGAAAGCCTGCATGCAACTCTTCGCTGAAGATTTCACACCTGCATTAGAGTCTTGCTGGCGGTACTAGGTCTGTCTTTGAGAAATCCTCGTGGATCCTTCCCTGCCATAGGGCTGAGCACGCTAACCAACTAGGCTGTCTTTGAGACGATGTGCCGTTGAGCCTTCAGGTGGGGAAGAGAAATTGCAGCCGTGACCTATCTGATCTGTGAAGCTGAGCTCTCCTCTGAGGACTGAGCACCTTCTTGGCTCTGGCAGCTACCTAGAATGAGTGATTAGCCTGAAAAAGGAATCCTACTGCTTGTGGATCTGTTAATGGAGACGACTACTGTCCTCCATGGTAAAGCTGGCAAGGAAACACTCCTGATTTCAGTCACACAATAACACAGCTTATAAACAATTAGCTACTATTAACCTGATGACTGGGCAAATGGCAGTACCCAGAAAAGGAACTATAATTCTCCTATTCTCTGTCTGCTCTATCCTTTGCCTGAACATACCCTCTAAGACAGATGTGAACTAACCTATACCATCTTCTATCAGGGTTAAAGGGCACTTGAGGGTACTGGTGCCTGGCCTGCAATGGGAGTTATGCTTTGCAGTCAGCATGCCTCCGTTTCTGAACGCTTCCCTAAGTGCAGGCTAGCAGGTCTGCATATCAGACTATCTCCATGCAGACAAGTAAGTGTATGCTGCTATCTGGAGGTACTCAGCAGACATGTTACTACACATACAGCTGACCTGCCTTCCTAAGACACTAAGAAGGTCTTTCTTACCTTCTGCAGATGTAATAGCTTGCAATAGAGATGGCGGCGAGGAAAAGCAGAACTACGATAACTGTCAGTGCCACATACTCCTTACTGAGGGGTTGTCTGACAAGTTCTGAGTGCACACATCGGACACCAGAGAAGCCTACATCACACCTGATGAGAGAAGATGCATCATTAAGAGACGTGGCCATGGGGTTACACTTTAGCAGTCCACAAAGCATGCTACACTGCTGGCCCACTGCTTCCTCGGGGACAAGCAATTAGAACGAATGTAATTCAAGCCCCTGTGGTCCTACAAATGGTTGTAAATTCAAGTGAATGAGGAATATCCTTAAAAATGCCTAGAGCACCTTTCTTTTGTAGGCTGAATGATGAAAGGAGAGACAGTGCTGCTTGTCTGAGGTCTGTATCTCACAGTACTGTAAATATAGACGAATGGGGAAGCACTTCAGAATGAGTGTCCCAAGTTTAAGTTGGGTTGGTGAGTAATTTATTTCAGGTGTCTAAGACTCTCACCCAGGTTTCACCAGAGCCCTGGGTGAAACCTTGCTTAAATGCAGCTGAGGTGTATTATAAATATACTGCTCCTCTTGAGTTCTTATGAGCATTTAAACACTTTGTTGGATTGGTGTTCCAGCTAAGTGCCAGCAGCAGCGAGAAGAAAATCCACACATGGTTCATCTCAAAGGGCAAGTCTGGGAGGTCCAGAGGACACCCTGCACCCTGTCCATACCTGCAGTAGTGCTCATCCAAGTCCACTATGTACACACACTGTCCGTGGAAGCAGTAGTCCTTCATTTCAGGCTTGCATTTCGTTATCCCAACTTGAGCCACACGTGGACTGTCCTCTGTCTGGACTGCAAGGAGATTTTGTTAGCATCCCATTAGCCTTATTTCCCCCTTCTATTTCCCAAGCAACGTAAAAGGTTTACAAGTGTAACTAACAGTCTTGCTACCAAGAGATGTCCAATGCAGAAGGCACTAAAGCAGGCAAGCCTTCTGAACAGGAAAACGATTTTCCAGGGGTTATTAATTTTTTCCTCAGAAGTTCTACATAAGCTATTTCTGCTTTTACAGCAGATTGCGTACCTCAGACAGAGCCCTTCTGCCAAAAAAATCAATATCAAAGGAAATGAGGGCAAAAAAAAAAGGGGTTTTGTTCAACACCACTGAGCACTTGGCAGGATGTTGGCAATGTTGCTCAACAGAGAAATTATTTCCAAGGGCACCTCAGTGAGGCCATCAGCCCAAGGAAGATGGGAACCAAAGACCTGTTATTGACAGAGAGAGCTGTGTGGTGCACTTACTCAGGGCTGTTGTGCAATTCTCCATTTCACCAGGCCCACATAATGGGATCACCGTTGTGCCCAGGACTGCTTGCAATAGGTAACCTGGAATAGAATAAAAAGAAGAGTCAAAACTAGATGCTTTCCCAGTAGTTAATTATTTCAGCTGGTGTTCTCAACTTACAGGAAGAAAAGAAGCTTATTCTCTTAATAGGCAAAATGCAGTGTTATAACCTGAAAAAAAATATATAGATCTGAGAAATCTGACGCCTGTGCAGCCCAAAAGAAACCTTTCTGAAATAAAATCTTTTTATGTAGATCAGCAGCAAACAGAAACTTGCTGCCTGTGACCATCTCCCAGCCACACTCGAGTGACACTGAGCTGCAACAAAATTCAAGACATTACACAGGAGAGGCAGAAATTAGAAATTTTGTAGGTTTCTGACTAGTCTGGCATGGCATTTGTTCAAGGGACAGAGCCAGCATTCCACAGTCAGGCTTAACAATCCAGCATTCATCACAGGAAGAGTTCTCTTGGTGAGCAACCAAAGCAGGGGAGAGTATTTCCTAGGACTTGGCAAACCAGTGCAGGTGGTGACTTAGCACACTAGGTCAGTGCCAAGCCAGGCTCAGTGCCCCACCACGGGCTTCAGAGACCACATACTGCTCGAGGTAGGCTTGACACAAAAGCTGTCTTCATCAGCACAGAGCTTCCTCAGCCTGTCAGGCTGGACAGTTCCTGCACTAATACCCACTCTTGTGCTGGAGCTGCTCACATAAAAGCCCACTTGCAAAGAAAGCCATCGGGAGCTCCCAAAGTCTCTGCTCTGGTCACTGGGTTGGAGAAGCTACTGATCCCGGGCCTGTGTTACTTATCTCAGCAGAACCCCAGAAGAAAACAGCTAAATGAGTAGCCTTCCTTCACCAGCCACACCAAAGAAAACTGCAGCTCAGCAGGTTTGGTGTGGGTACCTGGCATGATAGGAGACTGCACCACACGGCCTGATGAGTTCGGCTACTGGAGCAGTAGCTGCATTTTCTCCGGCAGCAAGGGCCCTCCTCCCTTCTTTCAGAAATGCAGCTTATAAAGCATTTTGACATCTTTCAGGCTGCACAGTTCTTCACAGGGACAGCTTTCAAGTATTGTACTGGTTAAATTAACAATTCCAAACAGGATTTGAAGGCCAACACAAGTACTTGTAGCTTCCTGGCTAGCCCATGAGGAACAGTCAATGTTTGCCCCAGCTGGCCATGAAATCCACTTGGCTAACACTCCTGCTGTGGTCACAAACTAACCGGCTCATGAACTGCTTAGTCATCAGCCCCATTCCACAGGAGTCTGTAATTTGTGTCTTTGGGCTGTTTGCCTCTATTAACTTGTCAGGTCATGCAGGTCTAATGGAGGGAGCGTGCCTTCATAATTTCTTGATCACTCTAATTCAACTCCAGTTATTAGAAAGTTTCATTACATCTCAGAGTTAAATCTAGTAGTGTTACAGATTTCCTGCAGTTCATCTATTTCTGGGTGATTAGTAGGCTTCCTTGAGGCTTTATTCCAGCTAAGTACAAGAACAGCAACAATATTCATCTTAGAGGGATGGGGTTTTCCCGTGTGTTTGTTTCTTTAAAAATACCATTCCTTCTCCTTACCTGCCTCTACACTTCATTCCTTGCAAAGCCACATTTCCACCAGTCTTTAGAAGAAAAGACAAAGACTAGGTCCACCAAAGTAAGACCCATGGAAAGGAAGTGATGATCTTGACTGTACAGGAGACTAAGCTGGAGACACCTGCACCTGCTAGTGTGACTCAGTAGGACCTGACTTTCACTCCAATGGGGCAGGACCAACGAGTTTACTTTCAGGGTGGGATATTTATATATGTGTGTGTATATATATATATTTAAACAACACTGTGCTCACTACAGATTTCACAAGGAAAAGCAGTTTAACAGTTCTGTAAGGCCGATCTGAGTCTCCATGACCTCCAATGTGTTTGAAGGATGAGGCCACGAGCTGACAGATGATGGCAGCTCAGCTACTGCTTGAAGGGCAGGCCTCGAGCTTCAGCCAGGGACTCCATGTCCCAAAAGATGCTTGGGAAAAGAAGATACCGAGTCAATCGTTCTTCCCAAGAACTAGAGGGATGTTTCAGGAGTGCTCCATGGACTAATCTGCTCCCTTGGCAGGGAGCAGCTATGGCACAGCACAGCTCTGTCCCACTAAGTATATACCACGCCATTGCAAGAAGAGATGCTAAAATCTTGAGACTAGCAACAGAGACCTGAGACTCCCTCCTGCTCCCCAAGTACTGGTGCTATCATCTCTGTGTGATGCACTACAGCAAGATTTGGTCCGGGGGCCACACGGCAATACTGATCGTAAGTCAAGGCAAAATATGCTATAGATACCTGAGATACTCACTTCTATTGTACTGAGCCAAGTAGATGGACTGGGCCAGCTGACGACCTCTTTTAGCCTACAGATTTCTTGTTTGGTTTGCATGCTTCCTCGATCTGAGAATAATCTGAGCAGCTGCCTTTTCATCTGAACTCCCCAATTGGAGAGTTACCAGAACCTGACTTCTGCCATTTGGGAAACTCAAACCTAGCTGTGTGAGAGAGATGGGCCAGCTCTTCTCTTGGCTCCAGAAGGAAGCACCGCTTTCCAGCTAGAGGAAAGGCCAAAACTCAGACACCTGTGAGGGACAAATTAAAAATAATCTCCTCCTCCAACCTCAAACAACAGCTTGCCGGGTTCCAGCCACGCACAAGCGACAGCCTCCCCTGCCTGACTGCAGGCACACAGGCCGGGACGGCTGGAGCGCAGGCGTGGGTATTTGCTGACACCCAGCAGGATTTTCTGCGTTTGGGCAAAGTTCTTCCCGCTCTGCACTGTTGTATTTTGCCCTTTCCCCCATGCACATATTTCTCCTCTGACATCAGTGGGAGGGGGATCCTGTGGGAGGATAAGGGATCCACACATGGCAATGGCAAAGGAGAGCCTTTCCCAGAATAATCATCATATGATGTATACCAAACATCGGACCTGGGAAAGGTAGTTATATTTTTATTTCATCACTGTTCACTAAGCAAATACTCCCCAGGGTACAAGATAACAGTAATGAGACAGTAGGTACTCACGTGTGCCTCTCAGGAATGCGAGAGCTACTCTTACTGATACACCACTAGCATTCAGGTACAACACTGTCTGGCATTGTGGGTACTCCTGCAAGGTTAACACCAACAGCAGGGGCTACTACTGGAACAAGAATAATGCTGCTGTTGACTTGCTCTTCCTCGAAGGATGAAAGGAAAACGAGGGACAGAGACTGGCTGCCTTTGCTCCCTGCAGTCTTCACCAGAGATGACATGTAAAGGCTAATTATCAATTCATCCACTGAATGCCAGCTATAGTTTCTACTTACAGGATGACTGCTAAGGATGAAGGATGCACAGGCAGGACACAAGCAACTGAGAACTAGTCTCTTTGCAAGAGAATTGTCAGGTTCCTAAGAGGTCAATCATCATTTGAGTTGACATTGTCTGCTGCCGAGATGATGAGGCTTGTACTAATTCATCTAAGGAAGAACCTACGATGCTGCTTCACATTTGCCATCTCTCTGGTCCCTCTGCCACAGCAGTGGCACCTACATTTTGTGTGTGGGTTCCAATTCCAAAGCAACACTAAGTGCAAAGGTATCCAGGTGACACGCACCTGGAGGGTCTCGGCCCATTTTAACTCTAGAGGCAGACCACAGTGCATCTCCATCAGCTGATCTTCCATACCCAGAGCATGTCTGACCGCCTAAGGCTTTGCATAGACTAAACATGAAAGTCTGTCCTATTGGTTTTGTAAGCATTGCAATTACCACCATTTAACTCCTGCACATTGCTTTCTGTTTCTCTCTGCCGCTAACCTTCCTAGCTAGCCAGAGAAATTTGCAGGCCACCTCACAGAAAGCAAGCACCTCTGGCAATTAAGGCTAGGTGGGTGGTTCTGTTTCATGCCAGAAAATCCTTGCAAACACCTTACTCTTATTCAAGATCTGTCTGTGCAACTATATCCCCTCCTCACATCAACCACAGCATATCTAAAGTTCAGGTTATCCCTGTACACTGAGCATTTGTCTCCTTGGGAAAGGGGAAGCAGTCATTCTAGATAATTTTAACCACCTCAGGCAGAGTACAGCTCCCCATCTTTGCAGTCAGAGTACATCATCTGGCTGCTTCTTCATGTTTTGAGTAGGATGTACCCAGTGCCTAGTTGCCTCACCATGCCTATCAAGACAGGTGTGTCCAACACTCCTCTTCCTAAGAGAAGACATACAATATGTACAGACATATAAAGCTTACAATGACTGTCACCCGAGTTGGGCTTCAGTCATTAAGCAGTGAACCTCTCTGTGTCTGACATAACATCAGCTACAGGCAGTCTTCCCAGCTTCTGCTAGTGGCACCAAGTTCTGCTTACACTACTGACCTGGGAGGGAAAGGCAGTAAAGTGCTCTCACCACTTGTGATGATGCCATCTAGCTATGACTAATCTGTCCCTTAATATTAGATTTTGTGCCTGCCCCGGAAATAAATAAATCTGTACACAAATCCATGAAGACATACCAGTTCTTTCCAGTGCCAGTTCTGTGCAAAGCATGGCTGAGTCACAAACTAAAAGATGTTTAGCCCGCTGTCCTGGCAAATAAGATGCTGTGCAGCTGCTGATCCATAAGCTATTATGGAAATACCTGGCTAAGATGAAAGATGGCAACTCACACTGCAGTGAGCTTGGCAGATGAGGGATCGTCTTCAACAAAGGGAAGTCTTGGTAACCGAGCATCCCATTTGATTGCATTCCTGAGCCCAACAACATGAGTATGAGAATATGATTTGTCATTAGAGCAGCATGCAAGTGTGCCATGTCTCGACCCTGCCTCAAACATTTGCTGCCCACAGTTCAAGTTACCTCACAGGGGCAGCTCTACACATTCCATGTCACTGCCAGCACCCAGCAGAGGTGTGTGGCAAAGATCAGTTGTTGCTTCACAGCACACCCAGGCTCCAGGAGTCAATGCTCTAAGGATACACGTGTTCACTCTGGACTTTCAGGTAGCTTATGTCATTCAGTAGATTAACATGCTCCCAGTGAGGAGGTGGAGAAGCGTCAAGCAGAAGGAGGCCACAACCTGTTTTGTTACCATAAGGAAGTCTCTGCTGTTGTGGGGATTCACCTGCTGAGCTCACCCAGAGCATGGCCTAGGTGAAGGCAGCAGGACCAGACTACAAACAGGACAGGACAAGGTGAAGGAGAAGAGATTGCATTGCCTTGAGCATTCTGCACTGTGAACAGCGTTGGGGAGAGGGGGAATGAACATTCACCTTCACTCAGTCACAAGACACACCTGGGCATCACACAAATGATGAAACGTCCCCTAACAGCACACCCAGAGTAAGATCCGTGTGCACCACCCCTCAACTCATACAGCCACCCAGGTACACCCATCCTTGCCCATGACTTCATCTCTGAGAAGAAACACATCGGCTTCACCTGAAGGGATGCCGAGCTTTAGATTTTGCCAGAGACTTTCCAGCAGCTAGAGAAAGCCTCAGCCTCGCGGCTCAGCACCCAAGGGCTTTCCAGCCCTGAAAGCCCCTGCCCCGGGGGACAGGGAAGCTGCCCGCCCGTCGGAGCAGGGTTCAGGGTCTTGCCAAAGTGCTAGGACCCGCGGTGGGGACGGCGGCGTCACTCACCGAGGAAGAGCAGCAGGCTTCGGGCTCGCAGACAGACAGCGTCCATTGCCCTGCGTTCCCGGGGAGAGCAGAAGGAGGAAGCGAGGGAGTCACAAGCGGCTGTCGGCTTGCGGCGGGAGCGCTGTGAGCGCCGGCCGCACCGCCCCGGACTTTATGTGCCGGCGGGAGAGGCGGGGCGCCCGCTGGCCGGTGATGAAACCCACGCGGGGTTCGGGGCAGGTGCCGGCTCCAGCCTCCTCGCTTCTTGCCCCTCTGCACCTCCCCGCGCCGGCAGCCTCGGGTGGGCGCCCTCCCCGGCCCCTAGCCCGAGGGCAATGACCCAAGGGCTGGAGGGAGGGAGGGAGGGAGGGCGAGGGAGTGGGCGAGCGCCCGGGAGGGGAGGGGAGGGCGGTCCCGGCCGGACACACTCCTGCCTGAGCCCCCCGGCCGCTGCCTGCTGCCCACCGCCCGGCTACATTGGATTTTCCACATTTCAGTGAGCACTACTGCAAACAGTCCGCAGGGCTGTAAAGACACCTGGCCCCTCTGAGCTATCCCAGCCTCGGCACCGGTCCCCACGCCGCTTGCCCTCTGCTCTTCAGCATCGTGGAGCTGGAGCTAAGGGCTGCTCAGGGGGGCTCTGCCTGCCCACGAAGGACCGCCGGGCCTTCACAATGCCCCGAATGCTGCCTGCGCCTAATCCACGGTTTGGAAAACACCTCGGGGCAGGCAGACAGGAACTTACTGCCTTCCATAATCTCCCATCTCCCCGGGTTTCAGAAGTGACCATCGACACACACGTGCCGCTGCCAGGGAGCCTCCGTGCTAGGGGCAGAAAGGGTCTATTAAATTACAGCACAGGCCACAGGAATGTCAACACGTCACCCAGCACCTGGGCCTGCCACCATGGTCTCAAGGTCAGCGAGTGCTTACGCTGCATTGCCCCTCCAGCCCTTGGCCTGCCACAGCCTGGCAGCCCAGGCAGTTCCGGGTAGCAACAGATCTTCAGTTACTTTGACAGTGGCCAAGTAGTTATGGCTACTTCTCATGCAGCTTCTTGCAGCCCACACACCCTGTCATGACATCAAGCAAGGCCCTGCTTGGCGCTTCCAACCCATCACAGGAGAGCTGAGGGACACCTCACTCCCAAATCCCCACTGTACGCATATTCCTGGAATAGAGTGTCTTTTATCTAAACAAGCTGCTCAGCAACAGTGGCTATGCCTTTCCCTTTTAAAGCAAAAAACTTCTTCCTCTGCCTTACCATTTCCCACTGTCAAAAAAGGCAAGGTGATATCCAATTTATTATAGAACTGATAAGCTTATCTCACCACATAAGGAACTTAAGTGTTGATAGCGAAGTGCAGTTTAATAGTTGATGACTCAAGTATAGAGTTTCTGCATTTTATAAGTGTTTTATGATACAAGAGCACAGAATTTACTGCAGAATATGATATACCACATCTCCATGGTCAGACTGCAATTCTAAATAATAAACACATTCATTCAGGGATCTGGAATAGGTCTGGTTCTTACAAACCGTACTTCTCCTTAGGTTGAGTGCATTTTCTTAGGCCTGCAGAAGTGTGGAGATGCTGAAATGAAGAAAAGACCATATGTTATTACAGCATTGCATGTCAGCACCATTCATTCATTATCCAAACGATGAGAGAGTTGGCAAGATAAATGTAATAAAGATCAGTGTGAAAGCAGCATTTATAAATTTGTCCTGTAAATGCCCAAGTAAACAGGACATGATATAGTTGGAATCTTATTTCTAAGTACCCTTTTGTCCCCTCTAGCTCTAGGGTGATGGTTTAGCCCCATGCAATCAGTATACCACTTTAAGATTATCAGATGGTAGCTTTTTCTGATGCTGCATGACTGTTTTTGTTGCTTCTTTAATTTGGGCTGATCCCCCTTATTAAGGATTTTATTGTCTGCTTTCAGGGATCATAATGAGTAAAGGAAAATATTGCAATGATTAGTAAAGCATTTCTGTGTGTGGGCATCCAAATGCCTTAAAAAGCAACATCACTCCAGAACTTCCACTTCATAATTAATTTCATCCTTAGATTCCTGCATGATTTATCCTCTGAAAAAAAAACATTTAATTATAGTATTAAAGAGGTAGCCAGATACCAAGTGATGCTGACACAATTGGAGCAGTTCATTGGAATTTCCTCTTTCAGATTTGAATGTATGGAAAACAATTGTCATAACACACATCTTTGTTTCATCTTTCTGTAATGCTCTTTGTCTCGTGGTATGTGATTCCACATGTGGTATCCCCGCTTGCGGCTTTCGCCATCCTCTCCTTGACGTGGAAGCTCTCCTTTGAATACCAGCCTGTTTTACAAGAGGCTGTATACGCTGAGCAGTGCCTTCCTGCACCGATAGGGTCATTGTAAGGTAGATTCATTGCATCCCACAGATCTGAGTGGGAAGCGACAGGTCTGTACAATGCTGAGAGGCAGCAATGGTTGGGCAACAGAGCATCATGGATGCAGCTCAGCTAGTGGCCTCAATTTCAGCTGGGGTGAACTGGCACGCCCAACTCAAGGCAGTGATGAATTATTGCCACTGGGCACCAGACCAGCAAGTAGCCCCCAGAATGCTTTGACTTCTCAGGATCTTCTTTACGGAGTGTAACAAGTATTAGAGAAAATGTCTTAAGAACTTGTGCAAAAGACTTACTTGCTTTTATTACCTTGCAATGGCTTAACAATCGTCTTTAAAGAAAACCTCTATTTACAAAGTACATAGGCTCAACTCAAGTCTATATTGTACTTAATCCTCTTTCCATGTCACAAGTATTCATCTCTCCTCTTTTCAGACAGAGCAGCAGATTCATAGCAGTGATTATTTCAAGGGTATGGACTGAGCTTTACTAGTTTATCACTGGAAACACAGAGGGTTTTTTTTTTTTTTTATGAACAACGTATCCTTTTCAACTTACAGAAGAAAAAACACAGGTTAAATGTACATTTTTCTGTTCCTGAGAATATTTTTCCTTATGGTGATTTGCTGTAGACAGACACATGTTTTCATAGCAATAAACTGCCACTTCATGGATGTGCTTTTACAAAACTAAAACCATACAGGACAAGTGACTACACCACTTTTACTTGAGCTGTTTTCTGTAGGACTTGCATCCAGTATGATGCACTGCCATTATGGGGATGGATCTGCATTGGTTTTGTCAGTTGAGAGTGAGACCTATTTGTAAAACAACATTTTTTGGTTAGAAGGCATTTTTATAACTGGAAGAAAAACCATTCCTAGTCTTGCACTGAAGCACTTGGCACTGTTACACATACATGAAGTAACAAAAAGCAGCATCTTTCATAAATTCTTGGGACAATCGGCCAGCATGTTTGAAAACAGCTTGAGGGTGCACATCAGAATGTGTGTAAGACATCTGTAAATACAGCAAGCTTTCATTGTGCAGCATGAGAGATCCTCAAGAAATACTCTCAAAAGATTAGATGGCTAATTGGAGCGCAGCTCACTTGACTGCATTTTCATTTGAGCTACAGATTAATAGTAAAGAGTGAGAACCTTAAGTGCTAAAAAGCATGGGGCTTACACGTGAGCACAAACAGCCTAAGAATTGAACATATTTAACTGGGATACACAGATGACAATGGTTTGCAGGAAATGGAGGAAGGACAAACTTTGAGCCAAACTTACTCCAGATAAAGGTCAGTTTCAAATCTGCCATGTATGTGAGTGAGGAGTTAGGTCAAATGTTCTTAAACAACCAGGCTTTCCTATAAACTATGAGAGTTCAAAATGCTGCCCCCAAGGCTGAAAGTGGCTGATGCCTCTTCCTGTAAATGCAGGATGAGGTCAAGGCTACTGGACAACACAGATGTTTTGCTATTTAAAAACAAAAACAAAAACAAAATGATCCCCCAAATTCACTGATTTCTTAGCTAACTTCTTGGGTGAGCATTAGCTAGCAATTTAAAAAAGAAAGAAAAACATCCCCCACAGCTGATTCCCATCCTTCTCAACTGGTCTCAGAAAAGAGGGACAGATCTGCCAGTTTATGATGGATTGCTCCCTACAGGGTAGTTTCAAAAGCTTCATTCTTCTGCGATGTATGACATTTCCATTACTCTCCCCTCGGCAACTCCTGAATGGCTCAACACATTTCACTGTCAGGAAGAGCTTCATAACGCTCAGCTGGTGTTTTCCCTTTCCTAATTACAGCTCAGCAAACCGTGGTAAGTGATTTCTTAGCCTCCGAGGGGTTTGCAGCTTTTTTTTTTTCATTTGTGGAGTCTTTTCACAGCTTCTGCCTTTACTTGCTGCTAAAGGAACCCCTGCAAGACTTCTATTTGTATCCTTGTAAAAGGTGTTAACAAAACAAGTCCCTCTCATGTCACTGCCATATATCTAGTCACTGTTTCTTCTTGCTCCAAGTGATTTTTCAAGACTATAAGAAGGACCAACAAGGACGTTTTCCCTAGGGCATGCAACAGGTTACAAGCAGGCTAGGAGAAGAACACCAGCCCCTTACCCATCAATCCTGTGTGCTGTTCTGTTCATTGGCACCTCTTTAGAGTTCATAAAGTAATTTCTTCAATGTTATTTTTCCTTCTCCAGGAAGATGAGAGTTAACCACTGAGAGACAGAAACACATACAAATATGAAGACTGCCATCTCTGATGCTTCACCACATGTACACATGGGTGCAGCATTCAGACCCCTGACCCGTAGCCAATACAATTGAAATTGTTATGTGAAAGTGTGTTCCTGGCAGCTGGCCACGTGGCCCATCCACTCAATGTGCCCTGAGAGCAACATCCATCCTGGGACAGTGAAATGACGGCAAGAACCACCACTGTGGGGATTGGTGTGACTCAGCAGGAACTCACCAGCTCCTGTCAGGCTTTCACCACAATAGTCAGTACCAACTGTGGGCTCTCCACCACTGCCTTCCATCATTCTACCTTCCATAGTTCTTCTGTATCTTCCGCCTGGACAGCAGGCGCTAGCAAGGGGAAGACAAGAGGAAGACACTTTGTGTACGAGGGCCACTCAGAGGGGAGGAAAGACATGCCTTGGGCTGGAGCAGAGGCAGCCTCTAAGGCCCAAGCTAAAGCCTAAACAGTAGCTATGATGCACGTGCTTGATCAGCAGAGCCCTCTGCCTCTCACCTGCTCCATTTGGCAACTGTGGCAATCAGCTGCACCGTCAGGCAAGACTCAGCCACAGAGGCTTCAATCTCTTTGGCAAGCACATTTTGCCTCTTTCACTGCCAAAGGGGGTGAGGGGATAAAAGCAGGGCAAGAGCAGAAGCAAGCCTAATGTGGGGGCTACTTCCCAGCCTCAGAGTTCCTGCGCTTGGCCTGTGGAATCACAAGAAGCAACACCTAGCTGTGACTCGCCCTGTGCTCCAGGCCCTGCGCTGCCACTGGGACTTCAGCCATTTGCACATTTGGGCTGCGACTCAATGGTGACAGTCACCTGAGTGCCAGCCATGCGCACAGGGAGCTCAGGCACCCTCCACATGAGGAACGTGTCATTAGGGATGATGGAGTAAACAGCAATTCACCTGAAACCAGCTTAGCCTGCACATGTTCCAGAAACCAAATCTAGGAAAGAGGCACAGGTCCACAGTGTTTTTATTTGGCCTGGTAACTAGCACCAGGCATGGTAGCAGATGCACTTAGTGGAATTCCCCCATCCACTAGCATTATGGGATGCTCCCATTACTGTTCTGATAATTACTGTTAATCATTACTATTACCGAAGTGACAAAAAATAAAAGAAAGGTTGTCAGGATCAGGCCTTTATTGTGCTGGCTGTCGTCATACAGAAGAGATGAGACAGCTTGCCCCAGGGAACCTATAAACTCTGGTGTCCAATTCATCACTACAGTCAGATTTCAAACTAGGACACTGTGGTCTGCAATGAAGCTCCCCTACGACTTGAGCAAAAACATACCATGGCACTCCCTCCAGCTCACATCAGCCTGGAGCCAGTCTGTTCATATCATGCTCTTTGTCTGCCAAGATGCAGCTAGAAGGGGAAGAAACTGATCAGGAATACTTTGGGGTTGCAACACTCAACAAGATGTTCCCATTCTGTGTTTTTTCTGCCTGGGCCTAACCTATAAAACTCCATATTCTTTGATCTCCATTGAATTTAGTACTAGCAGTTCCTGAGAACCAAATGTGAGTCACAGGGCATGCAGAAACCTCCAGAGTTTGCTTTGGAAATGACCAAGGCTATGTGAAATCACCTTCTAGTCACCTTCTCCTCCCATCCATGGTCTGAACGTCACCTCAGGTATCCAGGCCTCCTTAGACACCGTTCCTAGGTCACAGACGGAAGAAATGGATTAGCTACAGACTAGGTACCAAGAGGGAACACCACAGAAAGACTGTAGGCCTCTGGGGAGGGCAAGAAGGGCAGAGATAGCTCCAGTACAGGTTCCATCTGCCTGCAACCATGATTTCAATTCCTACATATCACCAGGAAAGAAGACAAATCCCAGTTTTCTGGTCAGAGCTGGTTGTTCCCCAAGCCATCTTGGGAGTGCAGCCTAGATTCCTCCTTGACTAAAAAGCAAATCATGTGTTCAGATTCTGCATGTTTCTCTGCTCTCTCAGCAAGGACTTGTGGGTTTGCCCAAGGGCCAGGGGGAGACAAAAGCCTAGGTCTGTCCCTCAGGCAAATTCCCCCCTGGGAACTCACCTCTGCCTCCTAAACCCATGGGTTGGGAGGGTGCTGGTCACATGCTGTGTGGATGGGAGCTGGGATGAGGACAGGAATTTGCAACTGGATGTCCTGGGGGAGAGGTGCCAGCCACCGGTGACTCTGACACTTCCATGGATAACTCCTCCATGTGGTATCTATGCATCCACCCCCTCATCCTCGTTCCTGCAGCTAGATGATATTTAAGAGATTGCAGGAGATTTCCTTTATGACACTCGGAGCGCATGCGTGTAAATCAAGTGGGACAGGGCTGGGTTTAATTAGATTGGTGTCAGTTATTAAATGAGGAACAGCACTAAGTTAGTGCTGGCAGTTCTTGATCAATGCTTCTGCATTGATCTTTGCCCTTCATATAAGAAAAACAGGGCTACAGATAAGGGTCAACTGGCCAAAGATGTGAAATATACTGAATCTAGTTAACCCCCCCCATTTAACAACAGTCCCTACACAGGACTTTCAAAGAAAGCAGGCATCCCTGAAAATTACTATTTTGTAAGAATCTGAATAGAGGCTGCACATTAGATGCTCAGGATGAGATGCTTTGGCCACTGACTTGCAGCACTCCTATAGCAGAGGTCACCCCTTCATACATAACACACTCAGTTCCAACTCCACACCCAGATTAACCTACCCTGCCCAAACCGAGCATACGAGCAGCAGCCTGACACCAACCAAAACACAGACCATTAAGTTAGCACAGGAGATGGCCTGTCGTAGGTGACACATGCCAGATGTGAAAGCCTGAGCAGAATGTGCCTCCACTGTGTTGTCTCCATCCTGGCTTCTCAACCCGTCCTCTGGTTTTGTCCTTGTAACATTTCCCTTTCTGAACCAGAGCAGAGATTTCCAGGAAGGGCTGCTGTACACCAAGCCAATTACCCATCTTTACAAATTAACCACTTTAAAGGCCACATAGGTTAACTAATCTAAAAGAAGATGTTTCTATGCAAGTCTTGTTCCCCCCTCTCTCAGAGCATTCTTAGGCAATGCGTGCATTTGATTACGTTGGGGCAACTTTGATTACTATACCACGTATCATCAGAGCTGCGAACTGCATTGCAAATGTTGGAATTGTCTTTTACGTAGATCTAAACAACATCAGAGCCTTTGGGCAACGGCCTTCGATTGTTTACACACTTTTCATAAACAGGATATTACCAGCTTGTAAATATCCTGTTGGAAATCCTTCAGCTGTACTTGCAAGCTGACAATAGACTAGTTTGATATATATCCATCTGCGATAAGTGTCCCTCTATTAGAACTTCTCTGGTAACATTGCACAACTGCTACTGACCACAAAAATTGCCTCTAACTGTATGTACCATTGTTTCTACTTCATGGCTTCTACAAATTGTTTGTGGAGTTGGTTCATCTTTAGAGCATTTGCTGGGGAACAGTAAATCAAAGAAATAATACATTATTGCTGTCATCGCTTCCCATTGGCTTACGCTGTGGAGTTCTCATTCAGGTAAAGAAAGCAAAGATACTGCTATGAATTCTTGTTGCTACATCTTACCTAGAGGTTGGGGTTTTTCCCCCTTTCATATAAACTTCCACTCCAGATGAATTAAGATGGTGACACACATGTGCACTCACTGACAGACTCACAAAGAAAAATCTAATATTTTCCTGGGAATGCCTGCAGTGTTGCAAAATAAGATGTTTTGATGGTCAATAGATATCTGTCCATAATCCTGCAAATTTTATGCAGTAAATCTAAAAATACTTTTCAAACAGAAGTCAAAGCACTAGCCTCTCACGTTTCAGCAGTCTGCCTCAGGACATATGCTCTCAGCAGAGTTAGAGAGGCTGAGCCATTAGAGAGTTCCTTCTAAGCTAAATACTGTATTAAAAGCAATGCATGCCTACCCTGATTGCATGTATTTAACTGACTAGGTAGCTAGATCTGAGTGATGGAGAAGTTGCCTTGATGCAGAGGGAAGCTCCAGCTTGGAAGCTAACAGAAGAACAACAGTAAGAATCCTTGGCATAGGAGTCACTCCTAATCCACTTGTCAATTACCCTCTACTGGGAGTTCACCGATGCAAGGTAGCCTGACAGTACGTCCTTAGCTTCAAAACAAGTGCCTTAAAGAACTGTAACTCCAGGCCACAGCTGTACTAGCAGAAGGTGGGATGCCAGTAAAGCATTCAAGAAATAATAGTTGACCCAACCTTAAATACTATTTGGGCAAGTGAGGAAGTTCTCATAAGAATGTATATTGTTGCCTTCTCCAAACGTTGTATCTGAAAGAGATCTTGTTTCAGCTACCTGGTGCCCCTTGAAGGTAAGTACTAGAACAAAACCCTGGGGTGTTAATATTACACCAATCCTTACAGTCAAGCTGTTTTCCCGTAGCTCCCATATCTCTAGCTTTGTCGTACCCTTGACCAGAAAACATCCACAGCTTCCTATCCAAGATGATCTAAGATCTGTCAAGCTGTGCACTGCAGTAAAAAAGCTGGCTGACTGAGCCAGTTCAGCTTACTGTCCTTGCTGAAAATAGTTCTGAATGTAAAGAGGGTACAGCTTACTATCCTGGCTTCTTCAGAAGGGCCATAACAACTCTTTAGCTACAACTCTGTCCCTGGATAGTGGCTGTGTAAATCTTCCCCAGCCTTGCGGGTTCCTCTTTCACAAGGCAGACCCATTACTCTAATGGCATGTGTGTCATGCAGCAATCCTTATTGGCTGCTAACTGGACTAACACTAAAACACAGGCTTTCTCTTCCCTTTGCTCTCAGCTGGATGCTGCACAGCTCATGTCTCAGCTACATCTTCTCTGTCACCAGCACGATTCCATCCTCTCCCATCTCCCAGTTCCAATCCCCTACAGCTATCACCTTCATTTGCTACTTTGCCCAATCACAATCCTGAACAACAATTGGGCAGAACAAGCCATGCAAAAAAACCAAAACTGCCTGGCACTAAATACACTCTAGCACCTAGTCATCTTGCAATGATTTTTCTTGTCAACAGTCCTCAGTATATACCAGAAAAAGGCACTGGACTTATCGGTCTTGCTTATCTTGCTTAAAACTCCAGGGAGAGTGAGCCAAGCTTTGTACATTTCGTGACTTTATCATTCTGCATCTCCTTTCCCCTGCACCCACACTTCCTCCAGACATTGCTAAAAGGACACGGGACATGAGCTGTGGCCCAAGCAGGAAAAAACTAGAACATGTGTCATTTGGTCTGATTCGCAGAATAACCTCAGTGGGGCTGATGTTACCAAAACCTTTTTAGACAGGACCTCATCTTCTCCTTTCCTCCTGTGCCAATCCCTCAGGTGAAAGAAGAGGAGGGCAGGACAGACCGCTCCTGACATGCTCGAAGCTACTGAGAGCAGCCTTTGCGCTGGCTTTAAGAACTGCCTCGGCCACATAGACCTGGGGGGCACAGCCTTCTCTGGTGTCATTCCTACTGCCACCACAAGTGGGAAATGTTTGGTCTGTTTTTCACACCTCCAACCCATCGTGTTAGCACCACCCGAACACTGGCAACCTCATCTGAAAAAAAGCGTTCGCTGTAAAGGAAATGATCATGAACTTTTCTTTCAGTTAAACCGAGCAAAAAGCAGTGGTGTGAAGCCCTTGTTCTAAGGCAAATCACTGCGTACTGCACCATGAACTCAGCTGGGCTTCAGATTGCTTTGCAGATAAAGCAGGAGGAAACTGTAACACCCACTACAGCTAAGGAATGAGATAGCTAAATGCCCTTGGGGAGATATGAGAGGCATTTAAAGCATAAAAATTGCTTACCTTTCCCTTACCAGGTAGGCAGATAAAAACAAATGTCTCGGTTCAACAGTGCCTGAAAGTCTGATGCACACCCTCAAAAGCAAAGGAAATGAAAAGGCTTAGAGGCAGCCATGATGCAAGGATGTGCAACCCCAATGACAGAACATTCCCCATCAGCTCAAAAATAAGCGGTTCTGGAGAACTGCACGAGTTGACAGAGATCACGGGCAAAGCGAATGTGGGAGGGCAGAGGTTGGTGCTTCTGTGCTGGACACACAGGCCTTGATGTTTCACAAGGGCATTCCCAGATTACTAGGTGCTGCATGTATTCAGACTTTCAGTCACATGGCTGCTGGGCTAAACACTGCCTACCACATGCTAAGAGAGGGTGGGAGCAATTTGCTTTACTGCTCTTGCCAAAGCCTCTATTAGTATATGTTATGAAAGCTCCAGAGAGGCAAAACATTCCCAAAACCACTTTATTAAAATTAGTAGCACCCGAAACTCCCCCCAGTTGTTTTTGGATGGCAGGGCTGCAGGAGGCAAGCAGCAAAAGCCAAAGAAGAGACAGAGAAGCCTTCCCTTTCTCTGCAGTGTAATGGGCCTGGCGAGTCTGTGTATAATTTCATGAGGCTGCTGAAATGCTGTCTACTTCTCCCATAGTGCATGATCTGTGGGAGACTGTTTTCAATCTATAAATGCAACAGGTTACTTAAGGATTAATCACTGGTTTACTGTCCCCCAGCACTTATGAACCACCTTCACAGCCTGTAAAATCTTCACCCTCGTGGCATCCTTGTAGCTGCTTTGGTATTTCTCTGATGGCTGCACCAAGACACACACAGCATATGCAACTTATCAAATGCTCATGTGGAAGCACAGACTCACACCTGCATCCTCTGTGATCCAGGCTCCTGCCCTTCTCACTGACCGCGTCCTCCATGGACAGTGAGCTGGAGTAGCACTGGCTGACTCTCAGACTCCCTTTCCTGATGCTACAGCCTCGATCCATGCTGCAGAAAAATTTAAGGCTGACCAAGGACAAACATTTAAGAGTGGCAAAACTGTCAGGTCATGATATTAAAATGCGACGATCATTTTATCTCTTGGGCTATTTACTCTGCAAGCTGGGACATGTCAGGTCCTGTGCATGATGGTCTTAGCAAATCAGTTCCTGCTTTTTTCCATTTGCTCCTCATTCACCCTTAGCACAAATAAACTGTTAACTCATGTTTTGTACCCATGTAGCTTATTGCTTGACAATAAGGAAATTTAGAAGGTCTGCAGTTTGAGATGGATCAGTGTTTGAGCTCAAGCTTCTGAAATAACAGGTCTCTTGAGACAGATGCAAGGTTGTTTTATGCTATCTAATTCCTTGACATGTGGAAACCTTTGCTGGGATTTCTTTTTAGTGACTTGCAATTAAACCATATGGCATTGTAATTTTGTATTATTTCTATTATGATATCTGTCTTCTGCATAGGACCACAAACCTTGAGGGAATTAAATGTGCGAAAAGGACTGGACTAAGGATTTTGTGCAGAATACAAAGATTGTGCAGGTCCTGATTCGCATCATTTTGTGTATAGATTTGCCTTTGTGCTACAGAAGAGCCACCTGCTTCAAACACTCATATGTGGCTCAGGAGAGGCACTGCAGCAGGCACATGGGCTGCAACTCTTCTCCCATATTGCCAGGTTTTGGGTCCATTTGTTTTTCCCCCTAACTGAGTTCCTTCAGGTATAATAGGATGTTTTCTGCAGGGCTTTCTACACATGTACCGATCTGGGTGAATCTGAGTTGTAGTTTAACAAAGATTATTTTCATGAGAAGTAAAAGGCAAACTTGCTGTTCAACATTATCAAAACACCTGAAATCTCAGCCTGAGCTCTGCATCACCGCAAAGCATGGTATGCACATTAAAGTCAGTGACCTTCTATTATACACACAGGGCACCTTTGTCAACATTTGACTTCCATGTCAACTAGATACTGGTCACAGGAAAGTATTATTTGGCAGAACAGAAAATCTGCATGTGGCAGCACACAGCTAAAGTGCCAAAGAAAGAATAAGCAAATAACAAAACAATGTATTCAAATGTTTTGCAGACAAAGGGAATTTGGCTCATATCTGTATCACATTTTCTTTCAATATAAATTCATACAACTATTTGTATTGAATGAGAGAAGCATTCTGACTTTAATCCACCCAAATTATGGATAATGCACACAGTCTCCTCAAGTCCAGTAACAGATATGAAGAACGGGCAGATGACTGAGCTAAAAAACCTATGACAATATACGAAACCTAATTCCCACTGCTGTCAGCTGATACCTCAAAACTCACTGCTCATGATCAACACCACAAACTCTGCTACAATTGGATCTGTATGAACAAGAGGGGCCAGTGCCCAAATGCAACGCCCCCACTCCCTCAATTCTCCTGTGTTATCAGAACTATGAGCCACTTGTGTTCCAAAGCCTAACAAAACCAATGGAAAAATGCCCAGGCTTTCACCAGGCACTATCCAAACTGTGTCCATATACAGTCAAGTGCTTCTGGGTTTCCTCCTTCACTCTGTGTTTTTTAACCTTCCAGTAATATTCAAACCATGCTAATGTTTATGAGTTGCTGTTACTGAATAGCATGTTGGCTTCTGTCTCCCACCCTGCTCTTCTTACATACCGTGGTACTTCTTACTAAATAAAATAACACAAGCAAAAGGGAACTTTCAAGAATCCCATGGCACTCAAAAGATGTAAACCCCTAAAATCCCAAGGGCTCAGATGGTGCAATTAGCCTAAGTTTGCATCCACTGAAGTCAATGGATGTTTTACTATAGCCTGCAGCAGGGCTTGGAGTTAGGCCAGAGCTAATTGGGAAAATCACAGATGCCTACTTTATGATTAATTTTCTTGAAAAGCCTTCAATGGAGACATTAAATTGCTACATTTTACAAATAATGGTTTAAGAAGCAATCAAACTAACTCTGCTTGGAATCATCATCTTAAATATCCCTTTAAAGACCTTCCAGGCTGCAGTTGGAATATGGCACTTGAATTACAAGATGGACAAGTTTATAGTGGTACCCAACACGGGGCAATCTTCCCTCTGCCTGAATGAACTGAGGAAGTCAAACCACTGCTAACATGTTCTGCGTAACAGAGAGGAAAGAAATAACAGCAGGCTCCATTTTTCCTACAGAACCCTGACACCTCTCAGTTTCTTCTCAGTGGGGTGCAGCTCGGCCCTTGGCAGAGCCCAGAACTGGGCTTGAAATGCTCCTTTGCAGCTCTACTCTGTGCCCAATTCAAGGGAATAATCTCCACCCACAGTAACCCTAGGTGTTTTCCTTTTCCATCAAGGCACTTGCTCTTGGTGGGAAGAGGAACACCTGCTTTGGGTAGGCTGAGAAGGACAACCTTAAAGGAACCAGGCTGGACCGGAAGGAAAGGGTCAATGAGGAATGTGAGGGGCCACACAACTTGGTCCAGCTACCTCCAAATTCCATATGGTTTTGCTGAGGTCATGGCCACTTCCGTGCAGGCCTCAGAGCGCGTGTGTGTCGCTGTCAGGTCACGCTCTTTGCCTGCGTCACTCCTCATTCTTCTTGGGAACAATCAGGAACAAACTCCTGGTGTTTCTTGGCTTCTGCACACATTTTTCACGCACAGGGGAGCACCTAGCCCATAGAGAACATTTTTCTGCTGCTGTAATCTTGATGGAAAAAGTGGTTAGTAATGGAAGAAGGAATTAAGGAGAAGGCCAAGAAGTGCCTGAGGGAAGAGAATTGTAAAATGTATTTGCACATGAGAAGTCATGAATGTGCCACCAAAAAAGTCAAGAGAAGTATTAACAAGGCAAGGGAAAAGGGCAAGAGAATTTCCTTTCAGTTCCTTGAGAGCCTTGTCTGCATTTCAATGTGCTGGTAAACCTGAGAGCCTGAAAGGGCACTGATCTGAGAGTGGCAGCAGACACCACATAAGTTGTCCATGGGCAGTGAGAGCTGTAAAATTACTTTTAGCTGGAAATGAGAAAATGCCTGCTTTAATCTCTAGCTGCTGGACACACATGGGAACTCATACAAGTGACACATCAGGGCTAACTTTCTGCCTGCTTGGCGACCAGGGCAAAATTGGATGTGCCTTTGTTCCATCAGGTCCTTTACACCACCAGCACATGAACTACTGAAAAGGGTGTAACTAACAAATCCAGCTATACTGCTGGTACCTGTGCTCACTTAACAGGAGTCCCCCACATCCAGGAGGCAAAAAAGAGCTGCTGGTTTTGGCTACATAAACTAAGCTAAGCATGTTCACACTCATACAGGGGCTATGATGAGCTCTTCAGCTGTAAAATCACAAGCAGGAAACCAGAACATGGCTGAAACAGAGGCTGTGGCAGTGAAATACACATCTCCTGTGACCTTCCACAGAGAACATAAGAGGTTCCAAAGAAACTCAAGGAAAAATTTCTTCACTGTGAGGGAGCACTGGAACAGGCTACCCAGATGGGTTGTGGAAAAAAAAAAAACAACCCACCTGGATTAGTTCCTGTGTGAGCTACTCTAGGTGGTCCTGCTCTGGTAGGGGGGTTGGACTAGATGATCTTTTGAGGTCACTTCCAACCTTTGTGATTCTGTCATTAATGGATAGTCAGCTGTTACAACAGTCAGCTGTCCCCAAATGTACTTCTGGGTATTGAACTTTGCTTTGCTTCAAAATACTCTATCCTGTTTCTTTAGACTTGTTTTATAAGGTTGGAAATGACTGATTTTACAGATTCATTAAGCACAGTGCTTTTCACCAGGCTCAACTTGCCTTAGACTCCTTGTTCATGTTCATCTTGAAATTCATGGTTCTGCACCTCACTACCACCCTGAGAATAAGGCAGCAAAAGAAATTATAAGAAACTCCCACTTACAGGTTTTCACAGCCATCACTTTGTTACAGGCATCAAGAGGATTTCCTCCTACATGTGCACCCAGGTCTGATCTCAAATTGAACAGAAAGATTAGGCCACATAGCCTAATCAAATGACATAGCCTAATTGAATGAGAACTGTGCATTCAATTCTATCCCTTTCTAGGTAAGAAAAATACTAGTACAAAATCAGGCTGACTGTTCCTCTATACATGCATTATTCATTGCAAGTGAAATCCTCAGCACGTACTGATTAACACCAACATTGCTAACATCAGTACAGCTGTATTCATTGAAAGCAGTAAAGACTGGGACCAACACATTCCCAAGTCTGTTTATCTGGACAGGGCAGACACAATGTCCTGTTGACTTCACAATTCCAGTTGCAGCACCTGCCTTCCTACTCTTGCTGGCAGTTCCTCTCCCTACAACGATAAATCCCAGCTCACTGCCAAACTTCAATGCTTGAACTGCTACAGAGAAGCAGATAAAGCTGCCAAAGCCCATCAAGTGTCAGGTCAAGAGCTACAAAGACCTGCACCCAACACTTTAGATGCTACAAGTTTCCAAAACCCACAAACACAGGTAAGGCCACTTGGAGGTCTTCCTTGTGTTTTTCTTCCCAAGCAGCTTCCCTCCAATAAATGCACATGAACACGTGATGCTGTAGCCTTGGGAAAAAAAGGAAAATGCACAAAACTGTAAGCCAAATACTGCATATTCTGGCTACACGGCACAGTCTGTAACTCAAAGTTCCCCTTGCTGTCCTTGTGTGCTGCTGACTTATCTCAGCCTGCTTCACTCACCTAGTGGATGGCTGCTGGGCTGCCTGGCTCACAAAGCAGGGATGCACTGAAGTGCTCAGGTATTCCCTGTTACATAAGGCTGTCACAGCTACCTGCGAAGCTCATCTGTTGCCCCACAATCTTTAAATTCTGAATTGGTATCTACCAAGACAGCTTCCTGGAAGAGTGCTCGTATTCAAATGTGCTATTGGGCAGAAGTCAATAAAATGCAGTTCATCATGGGATTTGTCAGAACAATGGGACATAAACAGACTTAGTCTTACGTATAGAAATGATGTCAAACAAATTAGCTTTGTCTGAGTTAGTCAGATGCTCTTGCAAAGCGTGGCCCTGTCCTTCATGTATCAACCCTGGTTGTGCTCTTTGTCAGATGGAGCTAACAGCTGCTTCTTATGGAGCCTGCTCTTGCTCCCATTTAATTCAGCGAGAGTAGGAGCAGCCCAAAGCCTACTCATAGTACAAGATTTTATTGCTGTCATGATAATTAATGACTACTTACACGGAGCTTATAATAAGTACCTGCATTTTCTTTTTGTTTATTAACTGGGTCGTAAAGGAATCCCAAATGATTTCCTGGATTCACAGTACAATAGGGACCTCTGCAGGTGTTTCCCTCTTCAGAGCAGGGCTAACGACATGACATGTGTGAGCAACCACACACCACTGCAGATGTCATCAGAGCTCTGCCATGCGAGAGACCACACAGTTCTAAGCTGTGCAGACAGCACTTTCAGTCTTGCAGTTGGCAGGTCAAGCTGCCTACTGGTACCTTTGGGCCACTGAAGTGATACCTTGAAATGCAAGCAATAACCAGTGCATTTTTTTCCCCACTCCTCTTTTTCATGCTTCTTTTTCTAGAGGCTGGATCCAGCTTACCCCACTGCCATGAAGCTCTTCAGCTCCATGCCAGGAGCTACTGAAATGGGCTGAGCTACTGAAGATCCTTCATATGATGGGCTGGAGTTGACCTAACATAGCCTTTAGATTTATCTGCGTCATGCAAATTGCCTTCTTCAAACACTTGCATTTTGTCATGATGCTTCTCTGAATAGCTCCAAAAGTTAAAACACAAACAAAATAAAATGCACTCGTGTCATGCAAGATGTAGAGTTTAAATGGATATTCAAAATGAAACTCTTGCTGTTTGCTATCAAACTTGCATTTTCCCAAGACTGCCCCCTCTTTCTCTTCTCTCAGTGTGTTGTCACCAACTAAAGAACCCTTTCTTAAAAAATTTCAAAGGAACAGAAGAATGATCTATCAGCTACAGCACTATGAGCAGGTTTGACAAGTTTGATGCCTCTCCTTCATGTGGCTTTAAGCCCTTCCCATCTTAGTTCTCCACAGCACAGCATCTCTATCACATCATCTCTAAAGCATTGCCTTGTTTCATAGGGATGCTTGAAAGCCAACTCAAGTCAGAAATATAAGCTTCAGGGGTCATGGAGGCTACTCTGAACTTAATTTTTAAATAAATTATTTTGACAAATTAGTCTTCTCTTTGAGGGATGCTTTTCCAAACACTGTGTATTTCATGTATTGGGAAGTAAATAAAACATATAATGTGTGTAAAGAATGAAAAGCTAGAAAATCTTGCTGAGAGCCACATGATTTTGGGGAGTTTGATTTTTTTGTTTTGTTTCTTTAGCTTTGTTTGGGTTTTGTGTTTTGTTTTGCTTTTTTTTTTTTTTTTACATAAAGTCCAGAGTCACTAGCAGGTAACCAGTCTCACAGCTAGTTCTTAGGACACAACCTAGTACTTACATTCAGCCCATGTGCTGGTTAGCCTTGTGCTAGCTCCACGAGCCCAAACAGATTTTATATATATATATATTTTACTTTTAATATGCCCTAGAAGAAGCTGGCTTGTCATAGGAAGTGGGAAGGACCAGAAACTCTGCTGGTTTATTATGCAAAGCATACTCTTGGTTTCTGAGAATAAGAGAAAACCTTTTCTGAGGGAAAACTGTCTCATACCTCACTGCCTGAAGTGGTTGCACTCAACGATCTTAAAGGTCTTTTCCAACTGTAATGATTCTATGACTCTGATTCTAATTGACACGGCCTTGGGTTGGGGAAGACATGGGTTAGAAGCAGAATGTGATGATCTTCTTCCACTTCCAAACTTGCTCCTGTTTTCTCTGGGAAGGCTTGCCTCTGTCCCCAGAGAAAGATACAAAGAATCATTTTGATTCTCAACTGCGATAGCTCTTGCACTGTTTTGTCTACTTATTTTCAAGTGACCAGACAAAGTTGCTATTTTTGCTGTCTGATTTTGCTACTGTTCAGTTAGGATAAGTTTCTGTTGCCTTCTCATTAGAAGTTCAATCGAGGAAAAGTTTGGCCTAACAGTTCTGCTGAAAGGATCTGAATGTAAGAAATGCCTTCATTTTAACTGCAAAAGGGGATTTGCCTGTCTGTAACAGCTCTCTCTGATGACCTTTTTAAGGAGCCTCTAGCACTGTCTGCAGTTGCTGTCTGGCTATTGGACTAGACAGGCCAGTGGCAGTGCTGCTGTGCCCTGGCAGCTCAGATTGCTGAATCAGCCATGTGCAATCACAGGCATCACTGTAATCAACAGTGCACCTGATCTGGCAGGCAGGACAGGGCCACTGAGAACTCCAAATGTTACCCACCAATACACTTCCCTCCACTTCCTTCCCAGATTAAAAGCAGGATATTGACACTCATCTTTTCCACAGGCTTGCATCTCACCATCTTAAATAGACCTTGCTGGATCAGGTAAACTGCAGGCCACCCACACACTTCAGTAGAAAATGGGTGTTGAATTCAGGGGAGGTATTCAAGTCACAGACGAGCATTAGCAAATAAGCACACCTGCATGATGACTGTATATGCCAGTACATCAGGCAGAAGACTGGGTGGCTTAAGGGCAACTAAGGTTGAGAGATGGGCTGCAGGAAAAGCCAGTGTGCTTTTAACAGCCAGGATCAAACACAGGGCAAATGTTTTGTCCTTTGGAAAGGCAGGTTGCAGTCTTTAATGTCTCTGTCTTGGTCCTGCTGAGCTCATGTTACAACAAAGCTGATGCAGGACTGCCTAAAAACCACAGAAACAAAGGGGGTCCTCTTGAAATGACGGTTTTTGGCACGTGCAACTAATAGGAAGCAGAAGGTTACGACTATTAATAATATCATTAGGGAAAGAGCCAGAGCCTGATAAATGAGCCAGGAAAGATGATCCTGATCCTCTGACAGGCCAGTTCTGCAGGAAATTCAGCACTGTAAGCAGCAACACACCAGACTAGCTCAGTAGCATCTGTCACTTATCAAGGCAGGGCTCAGCACAGCTGACTCTACAAAGTAATCTGAGGCAATGCAGACTTCCTCAGCTGGGTCACTGCTTCAAACAGCAAAGTGATTCAGTCATCCAGTGATGCCTCAAACATAGCTTGGGCCTGATGAAATCCCTTAAAACTGCAATGACTACACTCTTCTCCCACATGGACATCAGCCTGTAAACACTGCAGACTGATGGAGAAAGCTGTCATGTGTGTTGGTGCTACCAGCCTTGGTTGTCTAAGGAGTTGCTGGTAGTCTGCATTGAGGTTGTGCTTCATCACAAAGCATGTACAGCAACAAGGTAGTGAGGAACCAATTTCTGGGAGCCCCAATACTGCTTGGAAAATGAAAACTAAAATAGAGACTTCTTTTTCCTTTCTTCTTCCCATCGTAGTCTTTCCATTTTATTTACATCCTGACCTTCACAAAGTCTCATCTTGCATGGCACAGACTCATCTGTTGTTTCACTCTTGAATTTTTCTTCCACTAGCCAAAAAATCTCATCAAACTTTCACTGGCAGCGTGTCCAAAGTTGCCTTGGACCAGAAAGCAATCTGGAATAAATATTTCACCACTTAGTCTAATGCTAAATTGTGGCCTTGAAAGAAATTGTTCTTTCCAGTTATGTTTATCCAAACATTAAACAAAGGAAGTTGGTGGGTGTTTCTAGAAGTACAGTGTCTCACTGTAATGAGTAAATACTTCTGAAGAAGTACTTGCATATCATGCAAGGCACCTGCTCAGCCACTGGTATGTAAAGGGTGTCATAAAAGTCAGTAAGAGGACATGCAAATAGTTGAAACCAAACAAAATCCATCTCTCTCCAACAGCTTTCTTTGGACTAGTGAAAGTCCATCTGTTCAAACTCCTGCCCTTAGTACTCTTTTAACAACTGCACATACACCCTGAGCAGTTGTGTTATTCTGTGTGTTAGCTCCAAGACACAGCTTCTGTGATGCAGGAGAGTAGGTCCTTTAGAAGTGAATGCACTCACAACATGCATGCAGGGATAACTCACTGCACAGAAGAATATCACTCACATGACAAAAGCTTTGAGGCCTTTTATCCTTTGGCCTATCTAGCTCTAAAATTTTCTCTGAGTTGCATGAGAAAGATCTCTCACCTGTGATTTCCTCATTACATGAATGTTTCTTACACAGGTACTTCCATTCAGTCTGTCCAGTGTCTGCGAGGGGTGTTTTTTGTCCTCCCGTGTGGATGTGCACACTGTACTTCACATCTAATTATACTCTCACTTCAGAAAACATTAGGGCAACTACTGAAAGATGACTTGAAACTCACAAAGAGCAGAAGCTGTCTCTCAGTGGATACTAAGAAAGGTCAGAAGAATGGAAAGGAGCAATCAATGCAGTGCTTAAAAGATTTAAGTTGAGGTAAGTAAAAAAAACACGCTGAGTTAGTCAATCAGCTCAGTGCCTCATACAAAATGCTCATGTCAACGCATAGAGGAAAGGACTGGTGTCTATCTCCATCCAGCTCCTCACCAACAATCTTTTCTGTGTATGCACGTGTGGCTTGCTCCAGTCTGTTGCACAGGGACTCCAACTCAAGAGTGTATGATGTGTGATTTATTGGTATCAAATGGAGAGGTAAGATGACTCAGCTACTGACCTGGACACCCCTGCGTGAGAAACCCACTGAACTTCAGACTGTTCAAGTGCCAAATGTGCATTTACCCTTTCGAAAACTGGTCTTTCACACATATTTCAGCATTACCATAGTAATCTCATAAATACACAGTTTTTTTTTCAACAAATGACATGCATCCTGCTGTGAAAATTATCTCACATAACCAGGAAATTGAGCTTTCAAGCAAGGCAGCTAGATTTAGGAGCCTATATCATCCCATAAAATCACCAGGTACCTAACTGCCTTTTTCTCATAGACAACTAAGCATAGTAGATGTGTCTACGGTGTGCAACAGCTGAAATGCAAATCTTAGAGCCATCTCTAGTCTCATCAGCACTGGCAAACACTCCAACTGTCAGTGAGAAGTCACAGTTAGTGCCACCATCTTCAGAACCGGTTTTCTTCCCTTTTCCTTCAACAAAATGTTTTTACCTTTGCAATTCTTTGTGGATAACATGAAGAAAACAAGCATCTGATATGTAATCTGTTTGTCCAAGGTGTAACAAAATCCCTATGGTCACTTCTTTCTTATTTGAGCAGTAACATTGTTTACATAAGTATGAGAATGGAATAGAGTCCGTTTCCTGGGCAAAGCTATACTGAAGTTTCATAACAGAATTTCAGCTTCTCTGGCAACTGAAGTCTTGTGCTGAAATCATGGTGCAGCAAGGCAATGTTCTGCCTGAAGTTTGGTGAATCTGACGAGCTGCTGTAGGAAGTCAGGAAAGAGTACAGTTCTTTGCCATTAGCACACTCAATAATCCATTTTAAGAAAGATGTCTCATTCCTTTTCTTACACAAACAGTAAGAACTTGCCATAACCAAAGGTGTCATGCTCTGATTCTCCAGGATTTGCTTACTCTCACTTCCTAAGTTTAGGTAAGCTTTTGATAACCATCCATTTTCCTTAGTCCAAAGCATTTAATGATTTTGTCCTTTATGGCAACAGCAGCCTAGACTTTGCATAGCACACTGAAGATAACTGCTCTGTTGAGAGAAGGCTGTTTATCCACACGCATAGGCAGCAGACACTGAAATCAGAACCCAAATGGTTTCTTGTCAGCATATGATGTTCAGAACACGACTCCACAGCGAGACAGGATGTGCTTTTCCTCCAGAGGAAAGAAAAGAAAAGAAGGGAAAAAAAAAAGACAGAAAAGACCAGAGCAGAACACTGTACAAGGGCTTGAAATGACTGAAAACAGCTAAAACCAACCAGTCTTCCCCTCAGCAAATATCAACCACAGGAGAGCAGCTGAGAGGGCTGCAAGTATGCTTAGCTGTTTGGACCTGCTCATCTAGCAACCTTTACTAAAAAGAGGAAGTCTTTCTTCAAGAGTGAAGGGAGCCTGTCAGTTCCGCAGGAGTTCCTTTAATGTACTCGCTCTGTCACTCCCTTTAATTCATCTCATCAGTGAGGCTGGAGTACCTGCCAGAGGGCGCGGGGTGGCCTTCCCAGCAGAACTTCCTTCCTCTTCTTTACAGGCAGATTGGTAAGTGTCCCAACGCCAGGTATTCACAATGCCGTCTCGCCCATGCAGACTTTGTAGGGCGATTTCAATTTCCTGCATCTAAAATGGACAACATCATGGGATTTTAATCAGAAAAATCTAAAACCACAGCAGTCTGACCAGAACCTAAATCTAATCGCCTAACTCATTGAGGCAGCCCTAGTGAAACCCATGTTTCAGACACTTGCAGCATTTGATTTAGCTGGCAGATCAGAAAGCAGAGGTACGGAGTGTCACCTCCTTTAAAGTCACATCACAGACCTATAGCAGGCAAGAATACATTCCCAGTGCCCTCAGAACTGCCAACAGTTTCTTCCTGCCCACTGTAATTCAGATGAACATGATCAGAAGGTTATACATCTCCCGTACCTCTTTCTTACGTAGTAGTAGATGACAGCAAGTATCCCACTCGTCAGTATTCCTACACCAATTCCCACTGCAATGTAGCGTTCGTAAGAGTTATGTGCATATGAATTTAGTGTTAAATGTTCACACCTCTCTCCATTATAACCTGCAAGGCACCTACAAAACAAATATACACCATGAAACAGTTATTTAGAATGTCTTATGCTTTCTATTTTAGCAACATGTTAGTTTTTAGCAGTTTTAAACACTTTAGAACAAGTCTGAACAAGGATGGGCTGAATCTCGTGCTCAGTCAGAACCTCTTCACTCCACTAAGACTACCAGTTGTCCCAGTCTATCTAGTTTAAAGCTAGCTCAAGTACTGCAGTCACAGCAGTACCTATGTCATAAACATACCCTCATCGTAGAGGGTGTGGACAAAGAGCACTATGCTCTGCTGTTCTTCAGCTGCTGTAACGTCTCCAAAGACCAAAGTTGCAAAGTATGGGCCCTAGAAAGTCCTGATTAGTGTGTGAGAAGTTGTGGAAAAAGGGAGTTGCAGCTGACTTCTCGGAAGATTTTGCTTCCAGCATTGTGCCCACTGTGAAAATCTACTTATTCCTATACTGTTTACTCTGGCACCAGTTGTGACTTGATATGCCATCATATTAGTGGCCTATAAAGCTGTGAATTTTCATTCTGCCTTTCTTAGTATTACAGTAGCACAGCACTAGAGCCTTGTTAACAGTCTTGAGCCCTCACAGCACTCAAGCTTGTGACAAACTTTAAGCCTGCAAATACTTCACAAGCACTTGAAAACTGCGTTGTTGAAAATTGTTACACTACATTAGTAACATGTAGCAGACAAAGAAATAGTACTACTGTTACCATTTTCTAAGAAGGGTACTTATAAGCAGTATTCTTTACTTGCATATGGGTTTCCTCAATTCGCTGTGGAAAGCACAGAGTCCATTGATACAATAGCTGTGGTGTTCTTCGAGACAGGTCTGCATAAGCTTCAAGAGCTTTGGCTGCTCTGTGTAGTCTACTGTGAAAGGGTAAAAAAGTCCTGTTATATTCAAGAAAAAAAGCCCACACTTTAAGATATTATCACAAGTTAAATAGATATTGTCTGCAGACACTTAATACATAGATTTACTGTGGTATGTCTCACAAACAGATTAAAACACTGCTAAGCAGAACAAGCTTCTGAGACATTTCACCACAGCTTTAGAGAAAGTACAAACTGTAAATCACTATTTGCTCTTGGGAAGCGTGTATAAAAATTATTATGGGAAATTAATATAGGGTAACATAGGCACTATCCAACTTGCAATCCAATCAGAAAATAACACGCCAGGAATATCAGGGGTTTAGGACAGAATGAGAGCACTGAACTATTTTCAGTATGCTCCCCAGTCTGAATTAAAATTATTTGTTAACTCCTTTTGTCTTTTCCCCATCACAAGACCAACTGCTGCATTTCTAAGACTCCTGCCTGCTAGCTCTGTGTGATGAATAGTGTGATGGCTGACCCCATCCATTCCCCACGCCCTAATGCTAGCAGAGTGTCCAATTACACTTGTAAGCACCCAAGACTGCCCAAGATAGTCTTCTCATGCAAAAGCATTACTACTAAGTTTCTGAAATCGTGCAAAATTATATGTCCAGGTCACTAAGCATGCTTCTGATTTGAAAGCAGAAAAAAATGACTACCTTACAACCATGGTGGCTCAAATGGGAATACAGAAGTTGAAACTGTTCTTGGGGATCTTACATCAATGTTACCTACTGAGGGAAGAGCACTTGAGCCTGGCAATGAGACACTCTGCCAGGCAGATGGAATGCAAAGACTGGCATGGATCTGTAACATAGGAGGAGTGGTGCAGCAAGCAAAGAGATAGATCAAAAGCTTCAACATCAAGCTTGAGTGGGTTGGGGTGTCCAAGCGACATCTTAGTATTTCAGGGGACTGTTTAAGTGATGGCTGAAGGCATAACAGAGTGTATGCCAGCACCAGCTTTCAGTTATGACCATAAGAAAAATAACATCATGAAGGAAGGCCAGAAGGTCTGCTCAGAGTGACTAAACAATGGTACAGCAAGCAGAAACCCTCCTTTCTGAGTAAGTGCCAAATCAAGTTCTGGATATATTACACCGACAGAACCAGTGTCATGGACATAAACTTTTAGCTGTCCTGTAGGCAACTCAAGAGCCCACCACATATTTTTTCAAGAGTAACACCACCAATCTCCTAAATTCACAAATTCCACTTTAAGTTATTGAATGGTGGTGAAGCCCCACTGTGCACTCAGCCAAGCAATTTTATACATTGTCCTTTATGCAGCTTCAATAGAGATGATGAGTGATGGTAAACAGTTCCTATAGTCTACGCTCTCATGTTAGAGCAGTTCACAACCTCCGTTATAAATCATGTGGTTTGGACACCTAAGAGGCACAATGCTATCCCGGTTACTCAGATCAAACAACACTACTTTGGAAACAGTGCCCTCTCAAACCTGATCGATCAATCAGACTTCCAGCTTGTCAAGAGACTTAGAACAAGTAAAAATTCAAGTCTGCCTGAAGAAGAACATGTTGGTCTACTGTCCTTTCTTGGGAAAAGATATAGAGGTGGAAAAAACACGTCTTGCTTGAAATTGAGCTCCTCTGGACTGAGGAAAAGGCATCTTTTCCATTCTTGTAAGGAACAGTCACAAGTTTCCCTTCACACTATGGAGATGGCAGACCTAAAGCTAGAAACATAGAAACTATAAGCCAAATCCACAGTTTTGGCCTAGCAGTGACCCTATGTACACACCAAAGGATAGGCTGAGACTCTGTTGCACACTAGGATGCAGCAGGGGAGTACCTGAAGCGGCTCACAGACCATATCTGCATGCAAACATCACCTGGCAGTGAGCTCTAAGCTAACACAGCTAGGCTGTCCCCATATTCTGAAACCAGAATGGTCTCTCTACTACAGAAAGTCCCGTGTAGGGTGGCCACAGTCACAGCCTTGAACCACCACACTCTACAGGGGAAGAAGCTGGCACTGGCTACATGTGAACTCTAGGATCAAGCTCCGTCACTTTTCTAGCTGGCTCTGGGAACACTGCTGACAAGCTCCAGGGACAGGCTTGTTGGCTGAAAGCGCAGTGTAGGACCAGGCCTTGGAGGGACAGATTTGAAGAAGAAAGAACTTAAGAAAGAAGACAATTAAGAAAGAAAAGGCAGACTTTATGACAAGAGATGGATACTATTTTCTGCACAGGAGGACTGTACAATGCTCACTGCTAAGGAAAGCACAATGGAAAACAAAGCCCATGGTAAACACAGCTGCAGGGCTCAGCATGCCAAGGAGATCCAGGATGCAGGTGACCTGCAAAAGCCTATTTTCTTTTAGTCCTGATGTACCTGCAGACCAGCTACTGAAGCTCTGCAGGGAATTGTTTACGAAAACTGGCAATGGGACATTCATACTTTCCCAGTGCTCCTCAAACACTTAGGCATCAACTGTTTTGAATCACCATTTCAGCACAAAGGGGGCTAAACACAGGCACTCAACAGCAACCTTCAGTGTGCATTTCCTGTCGGCCAAAGTACTGCCCAGCCCTGGGTAGATGTCTCCTGCATGAGTTTAGTATTTCACTTGTATCCCTGACATATGCGGAAAAAAAATAAACAAGGAAGGTACAAATCTACATGCCAGAGGCATGAAATCCCCACCCAGGCTTCCACCAGCTGGATTCAGACAGCCAGAATGCCTGCCGAGAGATGGCAGTCTTCCACCTACCAGCCTCAGGTGGAAACCTGATGAAACCTCTTCCCCTTCCTGCTGTGAAAGTTGGCGCCGTCATTAGAAAGAAAGGTCAGCCTAGAGCAGAAGCCTACCTAGAAAGCGTTTGAGACAAACACCTTGCTGCACAGGTGAAAAACGAACAATGCATCCCTCCCTTGCTGTCAGGAGCAAGAGCTTTGTCCATTGTGGGCTGCAAGATCAGATCTTAAATGTGCACACAAAAAAAAAATCTAAGTGCCCATTATTTTGACATTGCAAAAGTACAAATTACCTTTGAAAGAATGATGAGTCTCAAAAACAAAAAGTGATTTTCTAACCCATCTCAGAGCATTATGCTAACTCATATCATATTATCCAGCTAGATACTAAAGAAACTGTTGAATGAACACATCCATGTGCCCTTTCATGTCACGTGAGGAAAAAAAAGGCATGCTGTGTAAGCACCTGAGAGTTGCCTGCATCTGAGTCACTCAAACAGATACACTTGGCAAGATCTGACATGAAATCAAAACTACAGGCACTTGGAAGCCTGGGCATGCCAAAACTGACAGACCAGCAACAAAAAGAGTCAGCCACTAAGGCCATGACAACTCAGCCTTTAAGTATGGTGTGTCAGGGAGGAATGGGAGGGTTAGAAAAGAGAAGGAGGGAAAGGGTCAGCCCCAGGTTCAGGGCCTCCCTTACAGGTGGTACAGAAACAGCAGCTCATGGCAAGGAAAGGATCTAATTTTTTTTCCAGTAGACCCCAGCTCTTCCCTACTCCCAGCTGCCCATTGTGCTACAAAAGTTTCTGTTCAGCCCAGACAACATCAAAAGTTCTTAATCCCTGCTCTGTCAGGATGCCCAAATAGGCATCCTCTGTGCTACCTTTTCACCCCCTGATTCACTACTAAGCCTAATGTTTCCTGGCCCCAGCACTGGTGACAAGTAAAGTGTATGTAACATAAAATAAGGAATCAGGATAAATAGGAGGCAAGAGGATTGAGCAGAAATTAATGATTTTCCACAAACTGCATTTCAGTTCCCCAGAAGACTTGCAATCCCACAAGGATTCCTCCAGTGATACCTAAACAGGAACTCATTTTCTTAGGATCCAGTATTACTGAACCTTGGTTATAAACCTTACTATAAACTTAACTTGCATAGGAATAGAAGCTACAAGAAAACTTCAGAGAAACAGAGTCACCAAAGAAACTGGCTGTTAAGTATTTATTGTCAATGTTCTTTCTGGAAATGCTGTTTTCTAACTTCTCAGTGGCTTTGGAAAAGCTTAACTGAAACACACTTTTAACTACTCAATGTAAACGTGTGCTTGCATGTGTGTGAATTTGCTTCTACTTTTGAAGGGAGCGCACTCTCTCCTAAAAGTGCTGGTATCTAGTTGACCTGCATGGCCACAGCTAGCATAAAGGTACATGGGACAATTACAGACATGGCTGTGTAAGTAGGCCTCTTACCTCTTAAAACTCCTGCTTTCTAGAAATAATACCAAAAGGGTACTTAACTAGTCACAACATATTTCTACCTCATTATACTCCTGTTTGCTGTATGTTAACGCTGGAAGAATGATGTTGCAGACAAATGCATGAAACCAGCCCAAAGTCATATGCTGATAAATTAAACTACTGCAATAAAAAATCAACAGCTTATTGACCTCACACCATATGTGTGTATTTATATTACATATATTTACACACATACCTATGAAACCAACATATATAGTATATGTGTGGATGAATGTATGTGTATCTACAATATAAAACTGTGGTGGTACGACAATTTGGACAAAAGGAAAAAAAAAAGAACCGTTTGACTTGTTATGAGGAAAATAAAAAGCTTATGGAAGTACTAAAAAAAGTTTGTAAGACATCCTGTGATGACTTAGAATTAACAGAAGATGATTTGTATGCATGTTTATGTTCTTTTTAAAGTAGAAAGACATTAGTAAGTATCACAGTTAAAATCCTTTCCTCCTTTACTGACCTGCCAAAACCTCAGTTGCAGATCGACAGTTCTCCACAAATAATGACATCACTAGCACCTGAAGTAACATCAAGAATGCAGCTTGCAGGATAAACACAGCCCTCTGGTCTCAGATGTTGGCAGGTAAAGAGCTTGAGTTCACATTTCAGTCAGAAAAGAAAAGGAAAGAAAAAAAGAGCGCTAGCATTCTGAAGAGGGCTGTGGAAGCTGGGATAGCCAAAAGCAAAACTGCAACAAAGACAGAAACTACTGAGTAACAGTAATGAGATGAGAAGCATCACTTAAAGTTATGCTTGCTGCATTCACGCTTGCACAAAAGATTCACACTGAAGACAGCTAGAAACCAAGCACTAGTTAAAAGCAAAAGAAATTGCCATCAGAAATGCAGATCATCTATTTCAACTAGCCTTCAAATATCTTCTTCAAATTATAACTGATTATGTATAAATAGTCTTTTCTCTGGTCAAGGCTGAGTGGCAGCTATTGCTTCAGAGGGGTTTTTAAGGCTCCATGAATAAAGTAGATCAGCTCACAAAATAAAACACACACAAAATTCAACAGTGTCCATATGACAGGAGCATTATAACAGCTAAGTTCCCAACAGATTTTGTTCTGGTTTGGGTTTTGTTTTTTGTTTTGTTTTAGGGTTTTTCTTTTAAGGGATAGATTAATAGAGATGAAGAGAACAAAAAAGAAATACCTTCAGTGTTGTTTTTTGTCCAATTATTCCATAAGTCTGTGCTGAGGGATGAAACAGTAATAGCTGACTCTTCACTCAGTGCCCCCATTGCTGTGTAATGCAAACAGATGCTTACTGTAACAGAAAAACTTGGTATATCTATTCAAGGTTCATTTCATCCAGAAAACATGTACCCTGGTAATACAATTCTGATGTAATGTGCAGCAATATAATAATTCCTTTAAAGTGCTGTTGCCTCAAACTTCCTTCTCCACAGCATAATTATGATTGTGGGGGAAACAAACTATTGTTTGCAAATTTCCAAAATACACATCCATTATGTTTTCCTATCATCTTACAAAATTTGCAACACAGATACATGTAATATACAACATTACACCTATTTAACAGTTTAAGTAGCTTCTTTTCAAAGACTCTAAATTACCCTCTATCAATTAAAACTTCATCCAGGTTTAAACTTGCTAGTAATTCTGCTTTGCAAGGTCTTTGCATGCTTCCCACCCTTAGTGCTTATTTCAGAATGAGGGAACTATTTTTCAACAAAGCCTTTTATCTTATGACATGGAAAAGCATCCTCCAAACCTACCTTTCAACAAAATATAGATTAGCATTCCAAATGCCATGGCAAGCAGCTGCTTTTGCACCTTCTCGTCTCTTCTTTCCAGATGGCTCGCTTGCTCTGCTTATCTGTGCCTCCGTGTTTTCTCTTGCATTTATATGCCAGGAAACGTCATCTGCTGTTCTCACCAATCAAAAAAAGGCGCATCTGGCAACAACCTCAACCCCTGGGGCAACCACACATTTATTTAGGAAACTGCTATTATCTAGCAATGGGATCAGGTTTTCTTTTGAAACCCTGGTTTCCTATTACCTGTGGGCATAATTGTACATGCAAAGATACAGTTTTAAAGAGAGACTTGGTATCTGCTGGAGCAGATCAATGAAACACAGCAAAACAGAGGTGAGCAAAATGAAAAATGACGTATTGTGAAAAACGTGATCTCTCATTCCCTTAGCAATGTAGGTCTTGTGCTACTTCCAGGACAGTCAGCATTCAGGGTGCTACTCTGGAGTTCAGGGTACAGGGATGAGTCCCTGCTTGGCTTGTATTCTCTCCTTGGTCCTCAATGTACCTCAGTCCCATGCCAACCAGAAGAGGAATTACGAGAACAACTAGTGCCAAGATTAGGAAGTGATCAGACACAAAGATAATGGATGATGCTCTCCATCGGTGACTGCCAGAAAGAGGCCTTTGATCATAGGCTTCGGCGAGCCCAAGGGGCATGCGAATCACTTCTCAGTCAGCCTTCCCCTGTGCACCACACTCTGAAGCCAGGCAGAAGACCAGCCCTGTGTGAGGCCTGTGATTGCTGTCTGGAGCTGTGTGCGGTTGTGCGGGGCAGAGTCAAACGCCGGCAAAGCACAGGCGCTGCAAAATCACAGACTGAAAGAGCAGGTAAGCTTTTGCCTCCTGTATTAGTTGGTCGCTTCATTACTTCTGCGGCCATAAAAGCCCATTTCTACCTTTTCAAGGTTGTGAGTATGCATGAGAACAATCACACCTTTTACATACAGTGTTTGCAGGTCTCTGAGACCTATCATACACATTTCCCATACTATACTCCACAAGCCCAAACACTGTCCAACTTCCTTGGTCACAGGTAGGTTGGAACAAGGAGGACTGGTCTCTCTGAAAGGTACTTAAATAGCCAGCCATACTAGAGCGGGTCATCAGAAAGGCCAAGTTCAATAATGCACACACAAATCAGCCATCCAGCTCTCACCAAAGGAGAATTATATACTTGATTCCAGCAATAACTTCTGCTTTCTCAACTTGTGAGCTCCAAGCAACAAAAACATTTCACAATTTATACTCTTTGAAACCAAATATCTCCTGATAAATGCTCTAGCAACTCTGGTCAGCTCAAGTTCTTCCCCCTACTCAGTGAGCTGTAGGACTAAATCCAACCATTTCACATTTTAAGCAAAAAACACATGCTACTAGTTATGCACGTTTTAATTATGCATCCTCCTTCTCATGGACTGCATTCCAGAAGGCTTTTCCCTTCTGTAGCTATCCTGAATTGCTGCATGCCTGCACGCTGATTGAGTGCAGCTTGCGCACTCCCTGGATCAACAAGAGTGTTTATGCCTACCTGGATAACCTCTGCTATCAGTCCCAAGCAGGGCTAAGCCTCATGAGCCTCGCTTTCAACACACATCTACACAATGGGACCTTAATCCAGCTTGAATCCGAGAGGTGGCTTTGTCATTAGGCAATCCAGCTGGGTGTGGCAGGCCTGTGAGAAGGCTTCAGTGGATAAGGCCCTGCCTGCCACAGGGCATTCAAGCTTGGACCAGGCTTGACCAGGTCTGGCACATAAACATGCTTTTTGGGTTGGTCAATAGGCCCTTCCCTCTGGATGCTCCTCCTGGGTGTCCGCCCAGCAGAGAATCCTCTCACAGATATGTCTAGCAGCTCTGAAAATAGCATGCCATCAAGTGAAACCTCAGTCTCACTGGCTTTCATGTAATGCTAATCCATCTGCCACAGGTGAAAAGAAGAATGATTCTATGATAATAATGATTCTGAAAAGCTCAAAATGAGCAATAAACTGTTTGCAGGTCATGAAAGAGGGAAATTCACCCAAGTGACATAAGCAAAATGCCATAAATTATTATTTTGCCAAAGAAAGACAGAGACAGTTAAAGCAAAGAAAACAAACATGAATCTAGAACAGCAACGTGAACAGATGAAAAAAGTAATGACTGAACATGCAGAAGGCTTCTATTCACTCCACTCTTAACACACTGGTAAAAAAAAGAAAAAACACAATCACCTCCAAAGCTGTGCCAAAATTTTTCACCAAGACTGACACAACAGTAAGTTTTATTCTATCTTAGTCAGTGATGGCACCTTGGTCCTTCTAACATTTACACTACTGCTTAAATTGAAAATGATAAGCAAGTGTCTGCACTATTGGTGGTATACATTTTGCAATGATTATGTGAAGCTCTTTTGCAAACACTGCATAAAACAAAACTCTCAAAGTCCATCAGAAGAACAATCAGCATGGAAGTGATGCTCCATTTTGTTTCTTTCATTACAGTAAGTGCATTATTATTGTTTAATGGCAGTAGTATTTAGCCACAATTTCATTGTCTTTCCCTTTCAAGTAATCTATAGTCTACTGGCAAACAGCCAAGGCTCTTGATGAAAATAAACCAAAGCCATCCCAACTGAGATAAAAACAGAGAGATAACAGTCCAAATCGACTCCCACTGACTTCAGTGGGAATTGGTGTAGTCTCCTCATGTCAACAGTGCACACACTCAGCTCAACTGGCATCTTAGCAGCAACTCCGCTCCAGCTTTTACACTGCATGAGACTATTCTAGATCCATTTGGGAACTACAATTTTTGGGAGTAGAAATGTAATAACTTTATTATCCTGTACAATCTTCTTGAAGTAGCAAAGCATTGTAGTCAATGTAGTCATTGATTCACAGGGCTGAGCTTTACATCATGAACTAAAAACCCACTTCATGCAGTTTCAGAATACAAGAGAATAATTTAATTAGATGGTTTAAATTCCAATACAAATACTTCATCAGGGAAAAACTTTTGCTTTTCTCTTCCTCTTCTTCTTTCCTCCCCACCCGCCCCACTCATTATACATAATGTACACACATAGTAGTTTCAGCTACATTCTACCTACTTAAAGTCATCTCTTCATGTGGATGAGGGTACTATGCACCACAACATTGTGTTAAACAAATTCAGACATTGAAAGAAAAGAATTCTGGCCTCCCTTCTAGCTACTTACTCATGCATACTTCTCGCATATGTTTAAGGTCAAAATTTCAGCATCGTTCAAGTTTACTTGACTATTTTAAAACATGTACTGAACATTTGCATTCATGGCAACATCACTCTCTGGCAGCCAAAACAGAAACGTCAGTCTTTCACTCCTTTCAGAGTCAAGACTGTTGCTGCTATCTCGAACTGTTTTTAAAAAATAGTTCAAAACTTCAAACTACAGAGTGTTTCACGACTTCAGAATCCAAACCATACATATCTTTGAAGATATTTTCCATGTTGAAACTTCGTTTTATACTGTTTGATCAAAAGTGAGGGCCCCAAGTGCTTAAAAGACCTTGACAATTGCACCTCATCCCCAGACACACAGGTGTATTGGTAATTCATGCTTCATTCTTCATTGTCACGCACATAATTGATGACCAGCAATCTATCTGCACAGGCTGAACTCTCCAATTCATTTTTGCTCACAATAAGTCAGCAGGAGGTAACACAAAATATTTTAACATTTTGTAAACAGTCAAGTTTAGCATATTTTACATGAAAAAATAAATACAATGTAGAAATAAATATCTCTTTATTAAAAAATAAAGTATCGTGTATCAATAAATAGAACAACTTGGATTCTTCTTCCAAGGCAGCTCGCTTGCTCTAGTAAATGAGCTTTTTAGCAACTATGAGTGTGTTCTTCAGAAGCATTGCAACAGTCATTGGTCCTACCCCTCCTGGCACTGGAGTGATAAAGCCAGCCTTCTTCTTTACTTCTAAGAGAAAAGAGAAAGAGGTATTGACTAGGAATGTTAAAAAAACTCTTTTTTCCTTCAATTGCCCACATATGCCTGACCAGCAATGATCATAAACTACTGCAACCTGACAAGTACTGGAGCATACAGGGAAAGTTAAGCCAGAAATCTTGACAGTGACAAAATACAGTGAGGACTGGGGCTGCAAGGTAGTTTGCTCCATTGGAATATTGCTACCCAGGGGCTAGTTCTGGGGCATGGTTTCACAACCCATTCAAGCTGATCTACCTGCAGCAGGCTGCCCTTTCCTCACGGGAGCCACACACATTCACGCAGCCTGTGGTCAGGCAGATGGAAAGTTAATCCTGCCAGATTTTTTTTTGCAAAGGGGCAGTTTTTAACTTTTGGACCTTTCTAAGTAGCTGGCCCAGGCAAGATAACCCCAGGAGGGCAGTACAGACTTGCATCACCCCCATCTGCTGGCTGTGACACTGCACCTTCAACAACCAGGAGAGCTATGCAAGCTGGGGATCTCATTTTGTAGGCAGTGAGTCGACCCCTCCAAACTGTGTGGATTCCTGAGGAGCAGCATGTGCAACGGGAGTCTACTTGAGCTATCAAAACTGACAGCAGAGCACCAGCAGCAGTTAAATTACCTATTCTGCCTCTTTCCTCCACTCTGGCTTGCATCTTCTAACAAAGACGTTCTACAATCAGAAAAAAGGAACTGAAATCCACTGAGGGAGAAATAATAGTCTTCCCATTCATTTGTTTTTCTGCTTTGCAATATGGAAGAAAAACAGAACCGAGTTGTCTTGAAGGAAAAAAAGAGATTCCAGTGGCCAGATCCCCATTGCAACTTCAGCCACCAACACTCGGCTTCTCCAGAGAAGACTTTTTTTTTTTTTTTTTTAAATCTGGGGTTACTAGGGTGCCTATATTCAACTAGGATCCAGAGGAACAGATTTTCTCCAAGTCCCAAACAGAAAAGAAGCTCTTACAGCTGAATTAGCTCCAGCCACAAACCATGTCAGACTATTCCAGTCTCAGTATACACCTTGAATGCTTCTGTTGAGGTAAATACATATAGCTTTAGATTTTTTAAGCATTTAATTTAACATCTATCAAGTTAACCTCTTTGTACGAGGAATTAAGACAAAATATAGCAATAAATCCTGACTTGATATGCTTATCTACTGTGCAAAATGCAATCAACTAGAATTGCAGGTTACTTGCAAAGGAATTATATGCAACTGGCTGGGAATTCATCGCATGACAAACTGTAATGAGCAGTTATTTGCTAATAATGGTTAGCCCAAATGGCGTATTACTAACCTGATTACTACAGAGTTTTTTTCTCAAGTGCCACCGTGAGAGGGTTTTTGTTTGTTAATTTGAGGTTTTTTTGCTTGCTTAGAAATAATTTTGTGGAAACTCACATCCCACTTTAAAAAGCATTGTTTTTAAAAAGGTATATGCATATCCACAGGAGAAAACTGAGCAAGCATAATTCTGACACGAGCATGTATGTTTCCACTGCAGTCACTACAGAGCAGAATCTATACCTGGCTATGAGAAAGGATTGATGGATGGAAAGCTAGGCATCTTGAATTTGGAACAAACAAGATAACTTGCTTCTGCTTTAAGTGTATTAATTGTGAATTTATATTGTGCTTTATTATTGAGAATAACAAGATCTCGCAAAGAGTAATACTACAAGAGAATTTGAAAAGCTGGATATTGGTTTTTATTTTTTGGAGAGAATATTTATTCAATTTTAAAGGGGATTAAATAAAATAAAACCCCAAGGCAGGATCCTAACAAGACCATCTGCATAACTTAGTAGTGAATATCTCACTGAACTGAAGAACAGATTAAGCCTCATCGAAGACAAATGGCAATTACAATTGGGAGGGTTTTAATTACTCAGTTGACAGGTACCACCAGACATACTGTTAAAACATTCAGAAGGGTAAGAAAACTACAAAGTGGGTTTTATTTTTTCACATGTAAATTGTAACAGATTAATTAAGACCTCCTATGACAGTTACTCTTAATATTCTCAAACACAAATAATTTGTCTTTTTAATAGTTACACTATTTAGAACTACCTAGTATAAGATTGGTGTTTATGGTTAATATATTTACTATGAATGCACAGATTAATGTCATAATTATTGAAATGTACCCACATCTGAAGTAAACACAGTAATTAACATACAAGATATTTTAGGCATTTTAAATTGAAATAAGCTTGTTTCCACGGCAATGTTATATACCTCCTTTTGTGGTATTATTCAAACTACTTCTGTCTTACTTACAAAGAGGTACAATCCACAACCAGACCGTGCCTTACCTAAAGAAAGCGTTCTAAAACATCACGTACAACATTCATTGCCTCTAGTGTTAGTAATGATACTCGGCAGTCAGCACACAGTACGCTGCTTTCACGAGTTGCTGCGGAATTTCTCTACCCACACTCTACCCTTACGGAAATCCCCGTGGGTCAGTGCGGCAGAAGACACATTTTGTATCAGTTAGCATAAAACCACCCGGATAGCTTATTCACAAAAGCTGATCCAGAGTTTTTAAATGTGTGATGAGCCTGCCTTGGGGAAACTACCATCTGGTAAGTTTCCATCTGTGAGGGTAAATACAGATATGGTGAATGCAGTTTTCCAAGATGAATGCCAGCAATACAAGGGACAAAAAATCTAGTAGGCTTTTCTTGTGATATGTGGTAAGCCAAAGCACAGTTCCAACACAGCACTTCTGTGCGACCGATCTCATGTCGGCAAGTGAGGTGCTGCATCATTGGCTCCTTCAGAAGGTCTTGCTTCTGCTTCTCAGCGATAGTGTAACTTTGTCCCTAGCTTTACCTCTGCTTTCTCGAGATGCTTGCTGTTCTCCCAGGCACTTCTCTGCCAACCTAGAAAATGTTTGTATGCAAATTAGGTGCCTATGGGGGAGGAGCTGCTATTTTGCAGCTTCTGTAGAACCTTAAAATCTTCCTTTGATTCTTCAGAAGAAATGAAATGTAGATTGTTTCCTTGAAAAACAGGATCCACTGCTTTGGAAGCAGCCCTTCATTCCTAGGTTCCTTTAAAGCTAAGGACATCAGACACCTACTAGGGTTAATCACACAAACCAAGGGCAAGTCTCAGCCTGAAGGCAGTTCTGGGTCTTGTGCATCTGTGTTAAGTGATGCAGAGTAATTCCTGCCTAAGCACTGTTTCCACACAGCTTCATTAGTCCCTGTAAAGCTACTCTGGATCACTGCATCCTTGCAGCACTGCACAACTGCGAATCACGTGCTCAGCAATCACAACAGATGTCCCATGTCCTGCTCTAAACATTCTGGGGTTCTTCTCACTGCACAGAGATACCAACCAGCAAACATCTATCCCATTTCTCATAGTTTCTTCTGATGTTATGCCTGTTTCTCTTATTGCAACTATATTATCAGCAATATAAAGGAAAACTAAGGAATTATGGCCCAGTACTGTAATTCTAATGCTGCATGCATCTTTCCTTCTCCAGTACCTCTAAAAACCAAGCATTAGAGGCATCCTGGGCAGAGAAATCCAGTGTAAAATTATGCACAACAGCTTCCTTGCATTCAGCTAATTAGCACAGACAGGGAGATGGAATATTGCTATATCCCTGGGATAATAAACAGTGGCAGATATCAAAGATTACTTGCTTAGGCCCCTGTACAACATAATCTTCTTCAGAGAACTACGTAGACTTGGCCATTCAGCAGCTTACTGCCACCAGTTCTCAATCTGTCAGTCTGGCCTTCTGGCCATCACAGCCTAAAGCTAACATTCTTAGTTATTTCTTGCACTAGTGGAGTGTAACAACAAACAATTTTCCCTGATTTTTGCAAAGAAGCAATGTAGTGACAAGATTACATAGTCTTGACTTTTATTCACTGCAAAATGGATGCCAGGTCTTCAAAACCAACTGAGAAATCAACTAACAAGAGCAAAAACACCTGGAACACCCACCTTCTGTTTTCACGACCACTCTTTGGAAAAGCTGCACAGAGAGATAATTTGGAAAGGATTCAATAGTCTAAGAAGAAGCCTACAGCCTGGAAGGTAACACAACAAACACACAGCGGCAGCAAACAACCGTCAGAAGCGACTGCTGTCACAAAGTCTGGGATTCCCGCAAACTGTAGCTAAGATTCAACTGCAGGACCAACATTTCCATTAAGAAATTGGATTAGAAGATTATTGTGGTCAATCTCTTAAACTATATGAACAAGTTTCAAGAAATTTGTCAACTTCCTCAATTTCTTTGCAGACATTAGTCCTGTAGCTAATGAGGACAGGATGCATTTCCCTGGTTTTCATTGAACTTATTCTTTTCTGTTTGGTACACTTAGTTTATCCACAAGCAATATGTGAATCTAGTCCATTCTCCACCTAAATAGTATTAAACATGCCATTTCCCTGGTTCTCTGCATTTGCTATCTACAGTTAATTCACAGGACATTTATAATAGATGCCCATTACCCTTCAACACTATCGATCATCTGCTGAGGCACTCTTTTCTGCTACTCAGAACTTGGGAACCCCTCCCTGCTCCTGGTGGCACCCATTTTCCAGAATGTCTTTTACATTGCCTAGGCTGTGCAAAACAGACGAGTCGGGAGAACAATTCTTATTTATAAACCCCTCTACTGATACCATGACTACATTACCTATGAAGGTCTTGCATAAGGATTTATTTTCTATATGGGCAACTAATAAAGATCAAACCCTAGTATTACCATCTGCTTCTCAAAGATATGAGAGGAATCATAAAGAAATGTAGGCAGCATTTAAAGCAAATCCTGCTCAAGTTCTGTATACTTTGATTTCACGAGCATTTCTAGTGCCAGTTCCAAAGGTTAGCTACCACACTGATGGGTTACTACCCTGCTCTACCAGTCACTCCTGGAAACGGTGCTCCACCCAAAAAAGCCATTCCAGTTAAATGCTCCATGTAACTTGTTGCTTTATTTCATGTTCCTGGTCCCTGTAGCCCTTCTCCTCCCTTAGCATTATTGCTGTGGCCACAAAAGCCCTATAAAGCAGGGCCAAGTACACCCACACATGCATTATCCTGTTCACAGAAACATGTTTCCCTTTCAAAGACTGAAACTTGCTGTCCCAAAGTAACTACAATGGCACTGACTATAATCTAAGGATGCCACTACTTTGCCTCCTCCCTGTCACTTCCCCCTCCTTCTCATGGCTCCCAGAAGCTAGAAAATGCCCCCTCCCTGGATCATTGTTTTGACAAATTCTTATAGGAGTACATTGAAAAGTCTGTGCTGCTTATATATGGAGAGATGCACGTGCAGTTTAAGATAACCTAGCACTATGCGGCTAGGTATCTCGGTGCTTTGCAGATAGCTTTCACACACATTATATTTTCCTGTCTCGTTCTTTCAGATAGCTGGGAACTGCACAGTGAACTATTCTGGACAAAAAAAAAAAACCCTTTTTTGATGTGGACACAGTTTGCAGTGTCAAAGTGAAGAGCATATGTGGGGATGGGGGACGTCACAAATATCACCTAAAGACATTCTGTAATATAGCCTGGGATTTTTGTGTGTTAAGCAGAGCAGTACCCCAAGACCATCGCTGCCAAACCAACCATTGTAGCAGCTGTAACAGTAAGATGCATGAGTCTGATACTGTTATATTTTTTTAAGTACGCAAAACAATCTTGTTGCTCCTCATCTACTGGAGTTGAAAGGACAGTCAAAGCATGCTTCAGCTATAGAGTGCGTGCATGTACACCATGCATATACCAGTGGTCAGTCCTCTGCCCACTGTGGGAAGTGTTGCCAAGGGCAAGGTCTCTGGCTGCAGGTGGCTGCATGCAACTCTTGCCTGCAGCAGAAGCAGACATGACTCAAACGCACGCAGATTTGAGGACAGATTTCAAAACTTCAACGCTCATTTTCTCCAGCAGCTATCAAACTCTCTCGGCCTGTGCTAGGATTTTTTTTTTCCTCCACACATTTCTTACACTGAATTTAGTAACAAATAACATTAAAAAAATTGCAATGGCATCTTTCTGTTGTTAAAGAGATAAAAATAAACTTTACTCTCTAACTTACTCTCTAGAGATTAGAGAATGGCATCCAAGTATTGCTAGGATATGACAACTGAATCAAAACAGTTTCCACCCATCTAATACACTCAATTTCTACTATGGGAGATTTTCAGCCAGATTACCTGATCAAGTAAGCCACATCCATCTATTTTTTACAACTCAAACTGAATCCCTGATTGCCCAGTTAAATCTCTGCTCATCCCACGGCTGCATTTTTCTACTTAAAGAAGTAGACGATGAGACAGGCAACATCAGAGGGCTGCATGATGTTATAAAGGTGCTGCATGTCATGCCAGCCATTTATGTCCCTGGCCTTAACCTGCAAAAATCCCTTTTACTTGCACTTAAATAGAAATTCAGTCAAGTGATTGAATAAAGAGGTAAAATGATTTGCTACATGAATACATTAGCTTGTTCCATCTCCCAGCTGCTAAATCAAATAGTTGTCAGAGTGATTCACTTTTTAGTATTTAGAGCTGTATACATTGGGATGGTTTTTTTTTGCTGTTGTTGTTGTTGTTAGAGATTTAGTGAAACTTTCACCGATACCAATGAACTAACAACAATTTCCCTTTGGCAATGCACAGTGAAATGCTACTTGCAACTGTAGTGGCATAATCCAAGTCAAAGTTCCTCCCTCTTTTTTTGGATCTTCCCTCCCCCCAGGTAAAATCCTGAGAACAACCCACAGCAGACATGACGAGACATATACAGTGCATTGCTGAAACTCTGAATCATGGCCTTGCCATTGAATCTACACCTATATTACATTCAGAAGGTCTCACATGTGAAAAAAAAATAAAATAAAAAGGATACAACTTCATGTTTCTCAAGTTATATTTTTTGCCTCCCATAGCTGCTAAAGCAAACACAAAATCCTGACAATTCTCTGTACTTAAGTTCAGTTCTGAAAATAGAAAATATAACCTTTTACTTATGATAGTACAAGCAGTGTAAGAAAAAAATATTTCAAAATGTACTCAAACTATTTTTCTACTGGAGCTCTACTATACACATACAGTTATTCATTCCAAAATGCATGCCCAGACAATTGCTTAGCTACACTCGTGCAAGTAATTTCATTGACTTTAACAGGCAGGAATCGTGTATGATGAGTAAAAGCAGCAGGAACTAAGGGAGTGATGTAATTACAAATAGATACAGCTGGCAAGAAACATTTTGAATATAATTAAGCTTTGAGACATTATGCCAGCCAGGATGTTAATAACCGTGAAAAAAAAAACTGTGGGTGATTTTCATACTTATCAAAATAAGGAACTGTTGAGAACCATTAATAATGTGGGTAAATGCTGTCTAAGCTTCCCACACTCAACTCTGCCAATAAGCTTTAATTTTCAACTGCAACAATCCTGCTATTCCAGTCTTGAGCTCCTCCAGAGCAGAGATATTTAATCAGTTACATTGTGAACTTGCTCTGCAATGCATTAAACATAAAAAGATCAATATTGTAACACCAATTTTTATCTGTTAGGCTTGCCTGGACCAAGATTTTTTTACTGCTTAAGATAAACCCACATTAATCTGTACAATAAAGGATACTTCTAAAGCAGAAGTGAATACTTTCACACACAAGTGTAGAGTGACACTGTAAACAGAGGTTTCAGAAGCTATGACATGATAATATTTACTATCAGATAGTGCTATAGGAGACCCTATACTTGTGAAAGAGAAGAAATCGTTTTTATTGCTTACTCTTGAAACCCTCGACGCACAAAGGTTTACAAAGAACTGGAGACAAGGATCCTCTGCCACCACACTGCTGGAAAAGTGCATCTGCATCTCTTAAAGGTTGCTGGTATGTATAACTAAACTTAACACTTTCTCTATAAAAAAGATACCATTTCTTACACGCAGATATACAAACATAAAGGTTGTTTTCTTATTGAATTAAACAAATTAGAAAAAAAATCCTGCAAGAGTCATCTCATTTGAAATACTGGCTATTCCAAGTATTTATCATGAATGAATCTCACAAATTTCAATAAATTTGTCCAACAGGTTGGGATGAAGACTCTTGCACTCACCTTCAAAGTCCACATCCCCAGCTAATTTGGTCTTTCCTGTAAGAGGATCATGGATATGGTTGATGCCCACGTCAATTACAGCTGCACCTTCTTTGACCATATCAATTGTAATCAGCTTTGGGATACCTAGAATCATCAAGATATAGTTGATTAAGATAGGTCAGGTAGTCTTAGGTCATCAGTTCCAAGTTATAACAAGGAGTGTGCATGCATGTAGGCACAAAAAACCAAATCTTTCACTTGATTATTTTCTTGATACTTCAGTCTGTAATTATGAGAAGAAAAGGTAATATTTGTTCATTTTGACTAATTTCAGCTAAACATGTGGACACACACATAGTCAATGTGATCTCAATGAAGCAAGTACTTGCTGGTTCGTGGCAATAAGTCCCTTTCAGAGCATTTCCAAAGAATAGCTGGACAATAAGGATGCTCTGGGAGCCACAAGAAACTATTAGTATTGTCAGAGGCCTGCTGATCCAGGAGTGCTGTTCGCTGCTGAAGCAAGTCATGTATGTTACATCCATAGCATTTTCTCTAATCTTTGCTTTTTTAAATACCTATATTGGATTTCTCATACACTTCACTTCTGAGCTATATGACATTGCAAGCAGTTATTTAAAAAAATTAACATGAACTACATGAAAGCTGAGACTGCCAAAAACTGTTTAGGCATTAATTTTTCAGAAAAGGAATGTGGGGTTAGATCAATGGAACACAGTCTCAATCTTGCTACTGCAAGACACCCATAGAAGCCCTAATATCTTCAACACAGAACATCAGCTGTGATTCTTGCTGTGAGTGCTAGACTTCTTGGATCTGCCTGTTCACATCTCTACAAAACACCAAGAACAAAGAGGATTATGAGGAAACTTTGCAAATAATTAACCTCTTAAATCTCATGACAGCTTTCAAGGATGTTAAAAACTTTGGGCATAAGAGAAGAAACTATGTTTTTCTTTCCCCGTGTCCATGATGAATTACACAAAATAATAGAATTGTTTCTCTTGCTGTGCTGCCTAGAACTTTGTAACCACAAGAACAGAGGAACATTGAAGCAAGCAGTCTGAGGAGAGAAAAAGGTCATCTCAATGGAAACAGACTGAACTACTATGTACAAAATATCACTTTTGGTGCACTAGTATGGCCTAGATGAACTTTCAAAAAACTGTTCTTGCCCTGCTTTTCTGTCATTTCCACATACACATAGCACAGTGGAACCGGGAAAACCTCTGTAATGGTTTGACATGGCAGCCTTTTCTGGTAAGGGGGAAGGGGCTGTAAAGACGGAGCCTGTAAGAAGTTGCTCGCAACTCTCCCCAGCTCTGAGCCAGACCCACTTCTGGGGCTGAGCCAATTAGACGCCTCCACGATCACTTTTTAAGAAGAAGCTGGAAGAAGAGGCTTCTTCCTCCTCCTTCTTCCTGTTTCTTCCTTCTTCTGCCCCTTCTTCTGGCTGGTGGTGGTGCAAGGAGTAGGAACAGTGAGAGAAAAAACCATGCAGACTCCAAGGTCAGTGAGGAAAGAGAGGAGGAGGTGTGCTGGGGCAGAGACTCCCCTGCATTCTTTGGAGAGAACTGGTGAAGCTGAGATTTATTTTCATTTCTTTAAAGAACCCACATCAGCGGTAGAGACCCATTTTGATAATGACCCCGTATCAGGGGCAGAGACTCATGTTGCTAAAGCTGGCCCCGGGCCAGGGGTAGCAATTCACTTCATTAAAGGCCCTGAGCCAGGGACAGTGACTATGGCCAGAGGAGGCCATGTCCCATAGGAGGGACCCAATCACTTCACTACAGACCCCCAGCCAGGGGCAGTTATTTTCTTCTTTAAAACTATGGCTGGAAGAGGTTGTCCCCCAAGTGAGGGACCCGATATCCACAGCTGTAACTGTGGGAAGGAACCCACGAGAAAAGCAGCTCATCAAACTTATGCCCAGAAGAGGCCTTGTCCCAAGAGAGGGACCCTGTAACTGCAGAAACTGCAACCATGGTGAAGAATCCACACCACAGATAATGACTAAGGACTACGTCCCGTGTGAGGGACCTTGTATCGGCAGAAGCCACAGCTGCTGGGAACAACCCACACCAGAGGAGTTTGTTACGGACTGCGTCCCGAAGTAGGAACCTCGTGTTACAGCAGAGGAAGAATGCCAGGAGTCAACATCATCTGAGAAGACAGAAGCGGCAGAGCCCATCTGTGAGAGACTGACCACATCCCCCATTCCTTGCCCCCCTGAGCCGTAGAGATATTGGGAAGAAAGGAGGGATAGGGAAGGGAGATCTTGAAGTGCTGGTTGTAATTCTCTCATCCTCCTACTCCCTTTTTGCTTCTATTCCATTCTGTTTCTTGTAGAATAAACTTTCCTACTTTCCTCTCTAAGTTGAGTACTGGAGTTTGTTTTGCCTGGAACTGTAATTGGCAGCGAGCCCTCCCTGCCCTTGTCTTAATCCACAACAACCTTATCTTTTTACTCCCTCTTGCTTATCTTTTTACTCTCTTTTTACTCCCTCGCTGGGGCCTCTGCCATCCTAATGAAGAACTCCAGTTAAAACAGAATACTGCAACAAGCGACCTTAGCTCTTCCATATGTGTGGTATTTCTCAGCACATTTTAAGTAAAGCATCTTGACACTCATTCCAAAAATGTTCAACCATCAGAATCCAGAAATATAAAACATTACTTCAAGTCCCAAATAAAGAGCTAAACCAAGGCTATATGTTTCCTGTCAGAATAGTTGTGCTATCTATACACATAGCAAGAGACACCAAAACAGTTGTTTAGGTACTGAAACATCTTACGTACAAAAATGACAAATTAATTACACACAACATCTGACCTGGGTCCTACTGAATGGGGTAGCAAAACACCACTTTCTAAGCCAGTCGTCCTGGACAGTATATGTCTTCCACTTTGTAAAGACCACTGCCACATGAGATTTCATACTTCAGGTAGGACAGCAACATACACTTTGAGGTGATCAATCTCATCTAGCCTCCCCAATGTGCTAGAGGCAAGTCTTGTGTGGCATGCCAGTAGCTCCACTTGATGCACAGAAAAGACCTCCTTTTCAACAGCAGTTCATCAGGATCTCTCTTTGCAGAAAGCAATTTTAATTACATGAAAGACAATCTTAGAACAAAGGTATTAGCACTGCTTTCCAAAAGCAGCATGTGTGACCAGACGTCTGAAAGACCTGGACAGTCACAGCCAATGAAACACCACCTGAAATGTCAAGTTAAAGCTGTATTTGAGACTAAAGTCATCACACATCATTGGAGAGCCAAGGATATTAAGTCCTTAGACACGATTTGCATTAGCTTATCATACTTTGACTGCAACAGCAGCAATCTTTTCACTGTATTCAGTTTTAATGATCTCCTAAATTAATTTCATTTCCTACCATGAGACTTCCAACTTTGAGTGACAGGAAATTCCCAACTTTAAAATTGGAATTAACTTTGCTTCTTGAGCAATTCTGTCAGTTCTATTTTGTGTGAGAAATATTCATCCCAGTAACAGAATATTTCCCTCTCCCCACCAAAGCAGTTTTCTCTCAGATGGAGAGAAGAAAAAAAAGAAAGAAAAGCAAATCCATATGGTTTGAGACTATAGTGTTATTGGAGGCAAGGACTGGCATAAAAAGGCTTTGGCTTCCGTAAAGCGCTGGGTCACTGCCAGTTTGTCATTTAGATACAGGCAGTACAAGAACCTTCTTTGCTCTCCATTTCTCACTCCCCCATAGGACACAAGCTTGAAACTCTGCTTCTCATGTTGAGCAAGCCAAGACCTCAAATTCTTTCCTATGCCATTTGATAACATCTGGCTGTGTCTGCTTCATCACAGTCTTATGCAATCAGTCGCAAGCTGGCTGGTAATTGGATAATGCCTCAGCCTTATGGGGGTAAATGATCTGTGTGTGATAGGGATGGAAGCATATTAACGGAAGCTGCACAGTTACACCCTTTGTAAAATGGTTTGATAATAGGCCAAATACTTAATGGCAACAAATAAACTAACCCCCAAACCAAATGAGCAGATCTATTTACTCAAGTCTACTTTACATGCCAAGTAGGAAGAGATAAGCATTAGAGCAGCTATTCCTAAAATGCACTGACTGAAGACTGTGAGAAAATCTTCCTTGGTGATTTTTGTAGAAAATGATGAATCACGTTTTAAACAAAAGAGAAACAAAGCCTTACCTAATCCCAGATTAGGTACAAGGACTGTAAAATAGTCAACTACTGAGAAAGCTAACCAGATGCTGCCTAAACAAAAGGGTCTGACAAATCAACAGGTCCAATACAAGAAGAACACAGATCACATCCTGAGGGACAGTGCCAGTAGTCTCAGAAGAATTTAATCTGACATTTGGCACCACTGCTCCTTCTCCTCTTTAGCCCTCTAGAAAACTAGCAGGCAGATGAGTCTTCTCTCTCAAGGTAGACGGGAAAGCCTAGACAGTAGAAGCAGCAAGGTGCAGTAAAAGACTGCCTACTGCCTCTATAACCACCCTGAAGTACTATGATGGTCATATGAGCACCACAGAGAGGGCTGCACTTACTCCTCTACTACAAGTCTGTGCCAATGGCAAAACCAGAAGACCCCATGGAATATCTGTATAAGCAGGGATAGCAGGCAAAGGCAGGAAAGGCAAGTGGGATGTAAAGTGGCAGGTGTCCTTAGGAGGAAACATTATGCTTTGGCTAGAAATGCAAAAGCTGCGTAGTATGGAAGGAGTTTAGGAGGCTCCACCTGGAAGCAGAGAAACAAATTTCAGGGAGGGGTAGGCTGGACAAAAGCAACATTGTTGGAACTTATGATGCAAGGAGTTGGGAGGGAACCAAACAGAAGGAAACTGCATGAATAGTTACAATCAAAGCAAGCAGAAAAACTGGGGTCCCAAGGCTGGAGGTGAATGAGAAACAACATACAAATATGGGTATTCTCAAACTAAAGTGTAAAAACAGAAGCACATGACTTGAAGCGTTACGAAAGCCACGAACTGCTCAGAGATGGAGTACCACATCAGAATGAACAGACTCATTGCAACAAGGCACCAGACAGGATGCAGATAGCTCTTCTAAAAGTAGTATGATGGAAGCGAAGAGTGAGAATAGGAATCTTATATGCATACACACACAAAAAAGCTGTTTGCCGTTTGCACATCTTGCACAGTGCAAATGACAGCAGCTGTTTCTACCTGTCAGGGTAGAAGTTACGTTTTTTGCAACACTCACTGAACAGGTTACACATTTCCTGGGAATGTGTGATGCCAAAGGTACAATGTGCACAGTTCTCAAGTAACAAGAGGAACCTTGGAGGGATTCCACCTTTCTAAAGTGTAATCTTCCCCAGAGCATCCGCTGGGGCAGGACTGCATACTGTTTGCACAATCTAGCCCTAGGTTTTTTTCACCATTCCAAGTACGTCTCACGTTGTGTAATGAGTGTTGTATCATGCTCCTGTTACAAATGACACAAGAAAAAGAAAAACCAAAGAAAAAGAAAACCAAACAAGGCTGAATTGTTACTGAACTATTTAGCTACAAGCGTAACTGATGACAAATTATGTTCAGCATAAAAAATCAGAAGTGATGATTAAATTGGAAGCAGGGAAATTGGCTGAAAAGTTACTAGTTTATTTCTAGTTAGCACACACATTATTATCTTCATTCACAGTGTGTGAATTCTGGTCAGACCCACAGTTGAGTAATCACACATGGGACAACTGAGCTGTTTCTTGTTCCTGACCTGGCATGAGAAAGAGGTAGTGCAGCTAAGCCCTGAAGCAAAGGACATCTCACTTCAACAGGAAGAGTGAGCCTTAGACAGGTACCTATCTGTTTTCATCTAGAAAATGTGTAAGCAAGACTTTTGTCTTGAGAATGGTGAAGATGAAGGATGTCAGGAGAAAACAGAAGAGGCACAATCCTCTTGCATTCCTCCAAAACAGCATGACAGAAGGACAATACCCTGAGCTGGGGACACACACACACAAAATTTTATTGAGGTTTTTAATAAGCTGGATTGTTTGGATTTGTTTTTTTTAAATTAACTTGGATTTTTATTAATAATTCCTGTAGACAAAAAGTAGAGGTTGCTCAGAAGCAGAGTTCTGCTTGTTTCTCTATTCTAGGCTAGTCAAACTGCAAACATTTCACTCTACATTGCTTTAAGAATATAGATACTGATTCCTCAGACCTCTTTCTCTAGGTAATCACCATTCTCTTCCTCTTTACAAGATAATTGTAAAAAACTCCAAACCAATATTAATTTATAACATCTGTTACCAAAGCTATAAGTTAATTTGGCAAGATTGCTCTTAATTCTAACAGCAAGGGAAGGATACCATTGTTTCATGCAAGTAGCCTCTAGCTGATTTAAAGAAACCCTCCTGTCAAAATTTAAATGACTCATGATTTTTGCTCTGCACAGGGAATGTTTTAATTTACATAATTATACCTGTATAAACTATGCACTGACTGATTCCCAATCTTGAGTTCACTCCAATGTCTCCCTAAGGGAAAGGTGTCACGTGTGACGAGAAATAGTTTATGAGTCTGCAAATGTGAAGGGCAGGAACAAAGAGCCAAATCACTTGCCCTTCTTACAACAAGGAATCCTCCTAACTGCAACACTCTCAGCATGAGCACTATTTAGTGAAACGTGAAATAGTTGGTAAAGCCACCAACACAAACACCAACGTCTACTTTTTAGGTTTTAAACTTTGCAATTGGAGTATTAACAACTAGTATTACCTGCAGCTACTATTATAATGTCAGCGAGTTGTGTATGGATCTTGAGCTGCTCTTTTGGTGTGTATCTGTGAGCAATGGTCACTGTAGCATCACCTGAAATATAAGAGATTATCAATTAGTTGTCACTTATAAAATGCCTGTATACCACTTCCTTTCAGTTGCAAATGACTTAGTTTGGTACATTAACAACAGCACAGATGGTCAGCCAATTTGTTTTGGGATGCCTTGTTTATGCCAGTATAGGAAAAATGTTCAGAATATAGGAAACATAGGAAAAACACCTATTCTTAAAAATTCTCACAGGATTAATTATTTTATATACTGTGGACTTAATTCCTTCATCAGCTTAATTACATTAGTGGAATTAGAGCAAACCCAGCATGGTATTCAGCATCTATCTTATTAAGTACAATTTGTGTCACAAGACTCAGTGGTTTGTCACAAACTTAGGCTTCAAGTCCAAGACCACCACATTCAGATCTCTGTCCTCAGTGTTGTTCATAACCAATTTGTCCTGATGCTCCCTATATGCTCCCCTTGACATTCTGTTGTACAGACAGATGGAAAACCACAGCCTTCCCTGTACCTGTGACCTAACTTAGTAACAGTGTTCCCCTCAAGTTAAACTTTAGTCTTTGACCCTGTCTTGATAGATTTTGATTGCTTAAGCAATAATTGGTAATTCAAGTTCAGTGAAGTGGCACCATTTCTTACCAATATTTCCACTCTCAAGAATTAACACCCAATAATCTGGCCAAAAACTGAGGCTCCTCTCTTTGTAGGTCCTGATTGCATGCAGAATTCAGTCTAGTAGCTATGACAAAAAGGACACTTCTGGGGCAAGAATCTTTGCTTAGAAACCCTGCTGACCTATAACTGCATGTGAGAGTCAAGACAATAAAATCCCTCTCTTGAACAGAATGCTGCCAGATTTCATAAAAGAGAGGCATTCTTGAAAATATACGTAGAGCACAATCAACAGTGGCATCAGTATTTACAAAATTCCAGTTGGATGGATCCAATGGTGGATTCATGGTTATCACCATAACCACTTAAGTAATCAGTATATCCTACATATACTTTTCCACATACTCAAAGCATTCCAAGTTGTCATTTTATGTAGCTCAAGTGCAACAACAGGAATGAAAAAGACTAGACAAAAAGGTTCTCTAATTTTTGCAGGTATTTGACCATATCTTATCTCTCTCAATGAAACAAAATTAGATGAACCTTTACTTCACAACAAAGTAGAAAGTGTTTGAAGCTGTTGCAAACAGAAGCATCATAGACTCCTAAGCCACATTATTAACCATTAAACCAAAAGTTTTTACCATCTCAGACATTACCACCACATCTGCTTCCTCTGGAATGTGTCTGACTGATCTAATCTGTGTCTCTCATCTCATTAACTGTCTTACTCTAACATCTCATCTTCGACCTGTCTGTACTCTGACTTCCTTGCTCTTCATCTGTGATCCCTCCTCTCCTGCACTCTCTATAGTTCATATTGTCTCCTCAAAGAGAAACATGTCAAGACATTTGTAGATAACAAGAACAGAAAAGTACAGATGTGTAATTCAGTGAAATAAAGGGAACTGTCAGAAAAAGTCTCTCACCAACTTTCTATAACTTCCTATGAATTTTAATGCATTGAGAGACTGGACAGCTAATTGTCTTAAAAACGTCTCTGCAGTAACCCTTCTTGTGATAGCAACATAACATAGTACATAAAGCCTATAGTAAAGATTCCTTCATCTTTCTTCCTTGTATACCTTCAGAATCATGTAATAACTCATACAGACAAAACAACTGGAACAGGTCTGAACTGTTACTCGTTGATTCTTCTCATTTTGCTCTCTAAAGCATCATGTCTTTCAGCTGCTGATTCGTTGTTATGTCGGCCATGCTCATACTTTTTTTGTGTGAGCTGTACAAAGGTGGAAGAGAGGGTTGGAGTTTTCCTTCTCTGGAGGCCTTACTCTCCAAACATGATAATAACAAATCAGTTCACCCCCTGCAAAAGAACCATGCTATTCTTTGATGTGACACATTTTCCTTTTTCTGGCTCATACTCTATCAATCACACTAAAACTTACATGTTCTCTGATGGGCCATCCTTCAAACACAAAATGCAAATAGACTTATCACTGGATTATGAAAAGAAAGGCTTAAATAAAATAGAGGTGTCTTTTGATACCTATTTTGAGCAAAAGGAGGATGTCTTGTCCAAAATTACAATAATTACAATAAGATACAAATAAGATTACAAATGATTACAATAAGACTCTTTTGACCTCTTATCCTGTACTCAGCAGAGAAAACCCAATGGATAAAATCTGAAGTTACAAATGTTCACATCTTCTAAGAAATAAAATTAGTGTTATTTTCCCATGATGATTTTAGTGAGGAATGTGTCTGTAGTCAGCTCCTGAAACCAAGTAATTGCTCTCACTACCAAAAAGGAAAGGAGAAAAAAACAAACAAAAAAGCACCCCTACCTTCAGAATAGCAGTCCAGAAGCTTACAGACACCTCAGAAAGGGTAGGTTTTCCAGTTATTTTTGATCATGGCAAAACAGAAAATTAACAACTATTTTTACACTGCTACTTCTGCTGAAAGAAGAGGAATATATTTTGTAGTTAAGATTCCACATGATACTGCTGATTCAATGCACTAACTTATAAAATAGTGTCTTGTCCTGCCTACCCACACTGCAGTCTGTTTTGTAAGGCTCCGGATCACTTTCCTATCTGATCAGATATTGCCACCTGCAGGACATTACGGTTTCTACACACAAAGCATCACATGAAGACTGACCTCAGCTATTCAGTTGTTAAAACCCAACAACCAAAACCTACAATAAAAAAAGGGAAAAAAATGGTATCACACACACACCTTGTATCACTTATCGCAATAAAAATTATTTCATCAAATCAGCCTAGCTGCTGACAAAACTCTATCCTGACTGATAAACTAAGATAGTTGTTTTTCAGCATCTGACTGCTGGTCTTGTCTTTTCCCCACCTCCCTGAGTAAAAAAAAAATAGAAACAATAAAAAAGCTTCCACTTTACTTGCATTAACAGGTTAAAACTGTTCTAAATGTGTGCTTAAGAAGAAAGCCTGCCTTTGTTTGGTAAAAAAAATAAGATTAACACTCTGTCATGTAATTTTCAACTCTAAAACACAATTCATCTAGAAACTTCACACACTTGCTAAAGATACCTCAGCTTGTATTCTAACAGACATCTTTGAGCATAACACACAAATTTCACCCTAATGTTAGCCACAGAGAAAACAGATGGAAATAATTATTTCCAATCTTCCCTCTAGTTCCGTCTCCTTTATCTCATTAGACTTTAGCATTATGCATTCTCCTTCACTGTCTATTTTGTTTTATCTCAACTGCCTTCAGTTTCCTCTCTGTCATGATACACCCAGAAATTCTGACATTGAAGTAGAGCTGAAACTGCCACCTGGCCTGCCTTCCCTTCCAGATGCTCTCTAGGTTGGCCTCTTGCTACTCAGAGCAGAAGTGGAGAAGGCGGTTAACTTCAGAAGACCAACTAGATCTTCAAGGACAGCCCAATCTGTGAGTCATGAATGAAACTATATTAGACTACTTCAGCTACAAAAGTATTTATCACCATGTGTATGACAAGTACATAACACTAATTTACTGTGAAAGAAGTACAAATGTTCCTTTGTTTCCTCATTGCCAGCTGCTGTATACTGTATACTACCACTTTGCAGTTTGGAAAACAATAAAAAATACCTTAAAAATAAAGCCATTTATTTAGAATAAGCAAAGATAATTTAAACAAGTCAACTCTTTTTACATTTAGATCTCAGTGTCATTGTTAGTAATGGAACATCAGAATATTTTTCTGTGCCTACACAGAAGACTTGCTGTAAACAATGCCAGTAAACAAGAGCTGCCAAAGTCCTGTGTAAGGTGTAATATGTCAGGAATCAGACCATAGGCAGATGACCGTGAAGCACAACAAAGTTTATTCACAGACTAACAAACTCATGGACTAACCCCTCCTCCCACCTAGTCATACTGCCAGCAGTCAAATAAGAACTACAAACCCAGGATATCAGTGAACAAGACTGAGCCAAGTAAATGAAAAGCTGAAAGCTACAAACCAGCATTAAGTTACAGCTAAAAACCATCTATGCAAGTACTATGAGTTTTGTAACCTGCTGCTGAAAGAATCATGAATCCTGATGTCTCCACATTTCCAACTGAGAAACATGCAAGTAATTTGTAACTTAACTCTGTGTTGTATAAAGCCTATTGTAAACACCAAAGTGCACTGCCAGTAATATATATAACCTGATATTTGTAGCAAATGGCTAAAATGCTACTAATTTTCTTGGGAATGAGGATGAGACCAGAACGATGCACTGATGGTAATTACAATTCAAACAATGAGAGAAGGTTCAAATAGCAACTTTCCCACAGAGGCTGAATGGAAAAAACCAACTCTATGATTAGTAAGAGGCTTTTAGTGTTTTATTATATTAATAACAGATTTCATTCCACTCCTATTAAATATGTCTTGGATTAAACATTCATGTTTACTTCATTTGTGCACACCATCATGACAATTTCTAACATCAAAATGAAGTTGCAAAAGGACAGTATTCTATTTAATTTATATTTGTTTTTCTTTCTACAGTACAATTACAGCAATACATGCATGCTTCTGTAATTAGAATCACTTAAAAATATTTCCATTACAACCCCCAATTTCCAGGGGGATGTAAACCGCACTGCAGAAAAATCCCTCAGGCCAACATGTAATATCACAGAGCTTACACTGAAAAGTTACTTTGTTGGTCATCTGGTTATTTTCATAGTCACCATCTAATTAACACAGCCCATCACAAGAATTATATAATGTATATTTTTTATAAATATATATGTGTGCACAAAAAAAAGGAGAAATTATTATGACATAATTATGAGGAAAGGGCATATAGCTACATCACTTTGTATGAACATCACATAAACCTCCGTAGCATTTTAAGGCCACCTTCAGGTATTATCCTCAATGTGTGGTGCTACACATATTTAAACAGTAGCTGTTTCAAATGGAGGACAAAATGATGACGTAGCACCAGAAAAAAGCTGAGTCCAGAAACTGCTCTCCTGAGAGTATGTCAGGAAATATATTAGCATATTTATCTTGTTGCTCTGGATGCAAATACTGTACAAGAGATAAAACTTTTTCTTTTTTTTCTGAATTCTCATCATTACAGTTTTACTGTAATGATTTCACAAATGGGAACATTAAAACAACATTCATGGACTTGCCTCCAGGCCTTTCATGCTCTCCATCAGTATGCAAAAGCATTGAAATAGGCATGCCAACATTCTTCGATCTTCCAGCTACAACAACATTTTTCCCAAATGTCTGGATTCCTTATGGGAAAAAATAAATGAAAAAGAAAAAAAACCCTGAATTTCATTCTTTTGATATACCTAAACCCTTCCTCTCAGTCCCCAAGATAGAACTGTTTGCTGTTGTGGACTGCTGACTTTAGCAAGGCTTGAAAATGCATAAGGCTGAACTTGAGGGATGAACCCACAAAACAACTTTTAGCATTCACCTTGGAAAAACACAACTGGCAACTCATTCAGGATATCTGAATTTGGAGAGACATAATTTGTCCTCCCTGACCACAAAGGGAAATGGAAGCTCTTGTATCTACCAATAAGCGTATACTATAAAATGAGAATTATTGAATATATATGCATTCTTTTCCCTTTCTAGTACTGAATTAAATGTTCCCATTTTTGTTCTTGTTTCTTCCCTTTCCCCCTCAAGAACTTAGGCATTCAAATCTTCTATTTGAGAAATAATCAAGAGGTCGGCAATATCACAGGACATTCCTTGCAACATTATAAAATGCATAAAATAAGTTACCAACATGTTACACCAAGTATTCTAGGCGGACTACTGTCTACACTTAATTAATAGTTATACTACCAGTGAAAGATCTCATCTATTTGGGCCCCTCCTTATTATTTAGATAAATCCTCTAAATGTTTCTTCTTCAATCAGCCCAATACATTTAGATAACCTACACCTTTTAACTCACACTTGACTTTATCCTTCATTCATCTTCGGAGATAAAAAGAGTTTCAGCAAAGTTCAGTTTCTTACCTGTCCTTTTGATAATTTCCCACACAGCAGCAGCAGTGGCAGGTATTATAGAAGGCTGATCAAGACACAGACGTCCAATATTCATAATATGAAATCCATCCACATCCTTCTCGGGAGCAATGGCATTACAAACTGTTCGTTCATCTATGTGATCTAGGAAACACACTGCTTTCAAATGACAGCTCTTTCACTTGTTATCAATACTATCAGAATCATTAGTCAGAGAAATGCACAAATTTGGTCTAGCTAGGGTAAATATTATTACTCATTATGAATAAATTACACTCTCCCTCTAAAGGCAGCAGTTTCAACTTCAGCTTTTGAAGTTATTTACTAAAAATTAAAGGATTTTATTTGCAACACTGCTAATGCAACAAATTCAGTCAAAATATGAGAGGCAAATACTCAGCTGAGAATGATGACTTCGCAGCTATGAAAAATACATGTTTCAGCAAGGTACTTTGAAGTCACTTCTGTATTCGGGAAGAACTAATTATCAAGTGACTCAAAAAAAAAAACCCATACTCATTGGAAAAAAGTTACTGCGCATGTTACCTGTCTTAAAATTCACAAACAATACATGACCTAAATCTTAAACAAACGTATGGAAACCCTAAGCTGAAGTAACTCTGCAGACCCAGACATCATTTTCCATTTTATAATACAACTGGTTTTAGCAACTTGCTGATTAGTATGACCAAAACATATCCTACTTCATCAGAAAATGGTTTCGTATTGATAATCTCGACACACTAAGTATGGCTTAAATGACAACACCCACACATAATTTATTACTCTTATCTATTTGTAATGGACATTTATTCTTATGCATAATTGATATAGGATAGGTCTGCGACTGCTTAAAGCTTATACTGCATAAATATTGGTACTGATTATGCAAAAAAAATACGCCTTAGCCACGCTGGTCCTACCTCTGCAAAGTTACAAACCCAAGTATAAATTCTGCATGCATAAAGACCTTCCAGAGAAACAGCTGTACAAAGTATCCCTATACTGACACAAAAGCAGCCTTTGTCTAACACATGCATTTACCTAGTGATACTTCAGACACAATTTTAGAATCATTGGGTTGTTTGAGTTGGAAGGGACCTTTAAGGCTCATCTAGTCCCAGCCCTCTGCCATGGACAGGCACATTTTAGTCTGTTGATTCAGTATTTAATGATGTTCCAAAGTGCTTCCAGGATTACATTGACAGTATAATGATATAATATGCATTCTAGGCTAAATCCCTAACAGAACTCTGTGACTGTGAGACAGTATATCCCAATGCCCAAATTAAGGAGCATAATGGGATGACTACAAAGCCAAGAGAAATGAGCACTGATTACAGAATTCAGACATTCATGATAAAAACATTTTATAGACATATATACGATGCTTCAATTTAGCAGTTAACTAGCTCTACTTTGCATTTATGCATTAAAAAGAGCTAGCTAATTAAGAGATATCATGTCTGTTATAAAATTTAAAACACGGTAATCTCCCATGAAAAGATTTCCAGTAAAAAAAAAACACAACAAAGCAGAGTTAAATTACACTGTTACAATTTACAATTTAATTCTCCATTTTCTGATGAGAGGAAGTTTCCTTTTTAATCCTAATGAGAAAGGTCTGTGGAAATTAAGGTATTAGGCACATTGATGAAAGAGCTTCTCGGAAGACAAAATAGCCTAAACCAGATTGAAGGCAACCACTGCCTTGTTTTTATATCAACTCAGGGAACTAAAAAAAAAAAAAAAAAAAAAAAAAAAGAGTTACCTATAAACCAGTTTTTGCAAAAGAAAACTTCTTAACCTTAGGCAAGTGAGTTGTTCATCAAACAAAAACCTGGCAGCCATGCTTTTCCTTGTACTAAGGATGTGCCAGAACACCACTCTGACAAACATCTCATTGCTGGCTGTCTTCTGCTTCCCAGAAACAGATAGATAGATAGATAGATAGATAGATAGATAACAGCAAAAGAAATCATGCTTTACATGGATATTTTTTCTTTTTTTTTTTTCCCACTTCAAACTGATTTTCAGAATTTCAGAGAAGGGCACACAGTACTAGGAAGAAATGCTACTATGCAGCTGCATGGCTGACAAGTAGGCTGACATGAGCCTGAGAAGAGATGATGTAGACACCATCCTCTCCTCATCAGAGACACTTCTAAAACCATATCTTGAGTAGGTCACTCCCAAAGAAAGAAACATACCCTATTAAAGCTGTAGAGACAGTTACTACTTTATTTAATGAGCAATTTTTATTTCATGTTTTGTTTCCACTTGACTACAGACAGCCTCATTTGTTTGGAGTGAAAATAATTGAAGTATGTTAAGCTCAGTCTCAAAGCACGTACTTAGTCTCCTCTTTACTGCCTGTCCTTCCAAGCTACTCACCATGCCAAGTTCACTCTGCACTCAGCCTTTCACACATTAATCAAACGTGCAAGACAACACTGGGCATCACTTGCCTAGCTGCCGACACGCACATAGAGATACTTATCTACAAAATAAACAACCTGTGCCTCTAATGTTAACATATAAAAAAAAAAAAACACCCAATTTTTCAAAAGGGAAGGCTGATGAAGATGAAAACACAGCACAAGAGGGATTAAAAAATATACTGAATCAAGAAACAGACCCAGAACAAGCAGGGAGCTGTTCAGCAGCAGCAACGAGCTCCCTGGAAATTATTTTGAGAAGCTATACCGAGACACTGTTACAATTTTAACAGTCAGTTCCATGCTTAGGATGGCACAACCTTTCACAGTAGAGGCACACCATGTTTGTGCTTATTTGTCTCACTTCTATGGTGCTTACAACTATGAAAATGTTGAGTTTTTCATACTCTATCTCAAATAAATATCTAACATTTCATAGCCATCTTCCAGGCAATTGAAAAAGGATGAAGGAAACTCTCCACAAAACCATACCACATCAGAGGTAATGCACTCAAAAGGTGCACAGAAAGGAAGTTTTCCTCAGGCAAAGATGACAATCCTCAAAGTTAAGTTGCACCAGCTCCCAAAAGTGAAAGAGAACAAAGCTATTTTCTGCTTCTATTTTTATCCCAATGTTAATCAAAAGCCACACCTGCATGTGGTTTACTACAAAAAAACTCAAACCCTCACACGTCAACCTCACCTCTGGAATAAGCAGACTCCGTGATCAAGTTTTTACAACTTCTAGGCTTTGTCTCCTTCCATTACAATGTAAATCAAAAGAATTTTGGAAAAGGAACTAACTTAGCTTTCTACCCTCCCACTTCTGAAATTCCTTTGGAAGAAAATAAAATAAAAAGTTGGTAATCAGAGTTACATCTGACATCTATTATGGACAGAACTTCCTGAACATTTTCAGTTCATGATAACTTTTGCATTTCATAGAATCATGGAATCATTTTGGTTGGAAAAGACCACCACTAAACCCTGTCTCTAAATGTTGCTATTTTACTATACAGACAATGCAATACTGAAAAAGTTCAGATTTTTATTAAATTACTGTAAGTTTTTTTTTTTACTAAGGCAGGCAACAGCCAGGCAACAAACTAGCAAGATTTACAGGTTAGAAGAAGGCTAGTTAGTATTCATGTAGTTACTGTGATAGATGTACCGTTAATTGTTGAAAGGAATGTTCAACAATTACTTTCATGATTAAATGTTGAAGTGTACCAGAATCAGTACTAACTGTCATTTGAACTGTCAGACCTGGAATTATCTTCAGGGTTTTTTTCTTTTCAAATGTTGAACAGGTTACACACGAGCAAGACAAGTGACAAAAGATACCTCCCATTTCTGATGAAAACAACAGTGGACTGGCAGCCCAATGGATGAGTCTGTTTCCTTTGCAACACACTTCAGATAGAAAGATTTCCATCACTGCTCCATCATTGGCATGAATTCTTATTACTAAAATAAACATTTGTTACATTACTTGTTTCCTTTAACCTTTTCTTAGTAGGAGAGATGTTTATTCAAAGTCACCCTAACACGTTCCATCAGCTCCCATATTTCCTTACTTGTGGCCAAGATTTCTGTCTCCTTACTTGTGCTATACTTCCACCTTGTGGCCAATTTATTTCAACAGGTGGATGATTTCAGTTACTTTTCATCCAATACGAAGTGCAAAACTTTCTAATCACAATCAATCACGTTTATTATGAAAACAAATCATGTCTTCCTCTATCAATCATCACCTGCCCCAGTTTTTGCTGCTTCATAGGCATGAAATAAAGGCAGCAACAACTGTCTGAAAGCGGAGACCAAGACTAGGAATAAGAGTGGAAATTAAGATGTTACCTAGAAACAAAGCTTCCACTTCATCATCAGCAGAGATACTTACCAACAAGTCACCTCTGGAGTTCCAGATAGTGCTAGAAATCATGACTACCCATGCCAAAAAGACAGCTCCTGCCCTTCACAGTGTAAACACAAGGCAACACTTGGAAATCCAGAGGCAGCAGAAACCCAGCATGTCAATTTATTACAGTGACTCTAGTAATTTAGGTACCTCTCCATTAGGAAGCATACAGTGGTTTAAATAAGTTGACTTACACAGAATTTGATGAACACTGCTAGTTTCATCACTGTCAAAATACTATTTTGCCAGTTACTGCCAAGTGGTATTTTAGTGAGATTTTACTACAAATTAAAAGAAGGGACAGCATGGAAAACACAAACAAATGTTTAAGCAAAATGTAGAATAAGAAAGGTTATAACATCATCCACTAGATAAAATAATTTGGCATGATAGAGGGGATGAAAATATGGCACAAGTCTTGGAGTTCAAGGCAAAACAGCGCAACATGTTAAAAAAAGCCCCCAAGCATCACTCAAAAACAAACAACAAAAGAGGAGAAATAAACTGATAAAGTGTGCATATGGAGGGAAATTCCTTAAAACAGCCTTCTGATTCAACTTTAAAAAAAGGCAAGGTTGACAAAATGAAATTATTCTCACGATTTTACTTGCTTTTTTGTTTAAAATGAACTTCAGCCTAGTATGCAACACAAAACTGAGCATCTCAACCAGTCTATCATTGTGCGTACCTTCTTTCAAGAGCTTTTATGTCACTAAGATACAGTTGCAACACAAAATCATAAAATTCTTCCTTCTTACACTGTTTGAGGAGTGGGTCAAAAGAAGTCACCTACCTGGGAGAGGCAGCTGAACTAATAAACCACTAACTGTTGAATCCTTGTTGAGTTTTACCGTCATATCTAAGAGTTCTTCCTGAGAAATGTCTTTAGGCCTCAGTATGACCTCACTAGAAATGCCTAATAAAAACCAAAAACAGAAGACACATTAGTATCAGGAAATTTATCTATGGACAGCTTAGTGATTTTATCTAAAAATCTGTCAAATGCTTAACAATTGTCTTAAATTACCAGGGAGAACTTGCTAACAATTACGCTTTTGCTGCCTTATCTTTAAGGCTGTATTTCTAAATGTCAAGTACAATTTTACAACAAAATATACAGAAAAAAGCCCCCCAAAAAAACCCTATGGTTGGACACAGTGGCTTCAACAACAGTTTAGAAATATTTGGAAAATAAAGCATGTAGCTTTTCTACAGATGTGCTCCTGAGAACTGCAACTAAAGAGTCAAGCTACACCAGCATTATTGGCATTTTATGTGACAGCTTTTCTGCTTCTGTGGGACAAAACTTGTTATAGGAAGAAAATTTTTCATATTACTTCACAAGATTGCAGCTTCACTCATAGCAACAACATTTAACTTCCCTGTTTAGGCTACGCCACTGTTTCATTTGGAGCTCAGATGTTGTAGTAGCTTGACTTTATCCTAGGTAATAAGTCACTTGACTTAGTATTTTATCTCATTATCTCTGAACTTTTGCACTTCATATCCAGAGCTGTGCAGCCTTGGTGTTGGATTGGCTTGCCTGGCTCTGGTGTGGACCTAAAGCATTCATCAGGATAGATATTCTGTGAGATACAGCAGATGCACATGAAGATTGACATTAAGAAGAGATTATTAACATTATGAAGAAAAAGGTTCTTCTCAATATCTTCCTGTGAAATGGGATACTTAATCACTATGCCCATAAATTCTGTGGTAGCAGGGATTGCTAACACAGTTAGAGGTGGGCTGAAAAATCCACATATAAAAGAAGGCATCAGGCAAGTAATGAGGAGGCAAGCTCTTGAGTAAATATTTAATATTCAAAAAGAATCCACATGTCTTGCAGAAACAACTAAAAACTGACATAGTTTCTCTCCAGTGATCTTTATTCATCCAGCCTCTCAAAGCCAGCTAAGACATTTATCTGTCAAAAACCTTGCCCGATATTCTTCTTTAGTTTCCAGCTTCAAACAGCAAGGGTGCAAACTGTTCCCTATCAACATTTTAAGATACAGAATTGAACTTATGGCTGCCATTCAAGTGCCATTAAAACTACTGTCTTTGCACGTCAATGAAGCTGTTTAGGTTCATCAGAGAAGATGAGGAAGAAAACTGTGCCAAATTAAATGAAGATATGAGAGGTGTTCACCTGACTTTAAAAAGAAATTACATTATCTTGTGCTTACCAGAGGATCATTTATATTACATAAGACATACCTACAGCTGCAGCTGCTTTTATCTTGTTTCTGACATAGATATGACTAGCTGGATTGTCTCCTACTAATATGACAGTGAGATGAGGTCTCTTGTTTCCAAAGGATATCCATGATTCTACATCCCTTTGAACTTCTTTCAAAACTTGTTTAGCAAGCTTTGTCCCTGAGATAATGGTTGCTTCATCACTATAAAGACAAAAAGATACAAAATATTTAGGTCTAAACTTTCATAAACAAGACACCTTTAAGTGCACGATCTACCGTATTTAGTACATGCTTAATTTGATAGTATTTAAAATACTATTTGAAAAACACTAACACACTACAGGTTCACCCAGGGAAACAACTGTTTCGCCATACTCTTACTTGAAGAGCAGGAATGTGCCATCGGTGTATACAAAAGATCTCATCTGCCACAACCCACCTTCCCAACACAGACAGCCGGCCAGGCTGAATGTACTTACCAACTCCTGCACTTGGGAACATAACATGAGAACATTCTTACATCCATATTTTTTTTCTATTTCAAGGAATTTTTACCCACTTTCCTTCCTAAATTTCCTTCAAAAATCTATTTGACATGGCATTATTTATACTGTTCTTTTGTCCAGGCCTGGACGATATGATTTCTCAGCCTTCTTAGGACTTAATTCATATAAACTAGTGGTTACTAACCCCAGACCTCTGTCATGTTCTCCCCACTTTCATCCTTTCAATTCCCTGTCCTTGCAGTAAACTCTCTCTGCTCTTCAACCAGCACTACAGCAGACAAACATTCTCCTTGGGTAAAGGGCCCACAACCATTGCCCTACCCATGTAGAAAAGCAGAGGAAAACTAGAGTCTTGAACTTGTCCCAGAACTCCTCAGCCTTTCTCATTCCCTCTATCATTGCTGTGATCATCATCTCTAGTCAATGATGTGGAACCCTCTCCAGACCCCACCAGTTCTCAACAAACAAGAAACCTCCTGCATGAATAATTTTCAGATGCTAAGATGTATAGTTTTTTCTGTATCACAGAAGCAACCTTTAAATACTAATTCTATTGTTTGGTTGTGGTGGTGCTTAGAGGGCAGAAAGCAGAAAAAGATAGAAAGCTATTTAAATTTAATTATATAATTATATGCTTTTGGCACATGACACTTCTTCCATGCACTCATTATATCCAATAAATAATTAATGTTCACTTATGTAGCAATGCTATATAGAGCTAAGAATACAATCACTTAACAATATTTTTTGCCAAAAAATATTTTCAATCTAGACCGTGTATCACATTTCTATGCTATTTTTACTCCAAATGCACTGCCAAAGGGTAAGTTTTCCTATTCTTAAAGCAAACAGTTTTAAGTGCATGCCTCTTCCTTAAAACCTAGCCACAGACTCATTACATTTTAAAGATCTGTCCTCACTGTAATCTGAGCATTCTCAGCCCATCACATTCAATCTCCTCAGTCGTCCAAATATTAAAGCCAAAGCAAATGAACAGAAAAACGGTGCCAAAACCATAAAAACACACACACACACAAAAATACATACAAAAAAACCACTCTGAATCATCACTCTCACACACGCATTACAAGCCAGGACAAAATGCAAGTCACACATCCTAGCCAGGAGGTGCCCTGACAAGGCTCTTCAGCACCAGACTTTCTGAGGACAACAAACAGCGTGTTCTATGAGCCTCAGCAGAAGTAAATAGTGAAAGGCAAAACCTTGCCTGAAAACAGCAATGTTTCACATCAAGACTACTCTGAAATACTAATACTCTGGGCCAGCCCAGGTACAGAAGATCAAAATTACAGGTTAGTTCACATAGGCAGAGGAAAACAGTTACAATTATACCTTAAAGGAAGTTATGAGATAGCCCTAGTTCAATAGAGTTACCCACAGCTAGTAGATGCTTTGAAGAAGTTACAGAACATATCAATGCAAAGAGTAATTCTATTTCTCACACTTATAACTTAAAGATGCTGGGAAAGGAGATGGCAAATAGCACATATATTTCTGGCAAATTTTTATCAAACTGACTCCAGGTCTCCAGGCAAATCTAAACGAAAACAAAAATTACTTGGGGAAGAAATCTTCAGCTAAAACCTTTGCTTTGCAAATAGGTGGAAAATGTAGTGTGATAGGTCAGCTTTGTGTCTTACAGAGCTATCGATCAAGAGTCTGTCAAGTTACAGATGCACTGTTCTCTCTTATAAGGAAGGAAGGAACAGCAAATTTCATGACTTTTTTTCTCCTCTCTCTAAATGTCACTATTTGTTTAAGGCACAAAAGCTTTCCCCCTGCCCATAGCTGATGATTGTACCTTTGTCTTGACCCACGTGGGCTCAGCCACTTAGAGCTGACCAATATCAGTACAACGTCACTAAAGAAAACCTTTTTTGGAACACAGCTAATGAGTTTTGTAATGAAATCAAGTGTCTCCGTTATCATGAGTACCAAGCTATTAAAGGCACTCCAGATATCCATTGCCTTAATTCTGCATTGAAAAATGTCATCACTATAACCAAGCTGTAAATATTGCTACTGCAAGAACCACTGTAAGGTTTCAGCCTAAGGGCTGAAATGTTCATAATTTCTTGTGTTTCTGAACAGATTCTGTTTTCAAATGCATTTGAAAGCTTATAATCACCCTCATATACAGCGAATAGTTTTGCACTAAATTGGCTAGAACATAAATTTTTACAAGTTCAAGGGTAAAATAAACATTCCACAATTTGCACCTATGCATGCATTACCATAATGCTGGTCTACTATATTAAATTATAATAACAAAGAACACATACATTTAGTGTTTACACTTAAACATACATATTTTAGTTACACAAACTGAAACCTCAATGCTTCAACTGTGGTACAAGGGAAGACTTTCTAGAAGCGTCCTAAAATGAATTATTTCGGTCTCGATGACGACTTATCTTAGCTGATCATCATTACAGCACAGCAACAGACTATTCTTCCTATATAAGACTTTAATAAATTAAATTTATTCATCATAATTGATTACTTTAGCCTTACACCTAATGTTTGAATATTTCAACTTTTGTAGCTTCAGCTTCACTTGATACATAAATTAAGCAAAATAAGTGATTGTATTTTATCTCTATTTTTTAGGAAGACAGCAGTATTTATTATTTGTTTTGATCATTATTAGTTCCAGCAGGTTTACAGTTTCACCTAAATTTTGAAGACAAGGGTACAAATTTAATATATCATGGAAATGTATGTTACTTATTGTTTAACACAAGTATAATTTTAATTCAAAAGAAAAACTTCCCTGGGAAACAAGCAAACAAACAAAGTCATAGTAGATTAAAAAATGTTTGATTAAGTGTTAAAAGAATAAAAGCTTGACAGCCTTCAGCAGTAATATTTTTCTTTGTCTGACCACTCTGAACATCTAGAACTAAAACTTCTAAACATACAAATACATATGCTTGAAGTTTTAATACATGTTTGTACACAAACGTGTTTAACATTGGTGTTTACTACATGTTGAGCCAGTTTGCCATGATGAAAGTACTTCAAAGTTATTTTCAAAAAACCAAAGCATTCTGGGTTTATATTAAGTTTGGACTGGTTTCTAAAGTGCTGCAAATCTGATCAGTAAGAGGGTTTTGGTTTTTTTTGTACTATATTCTGGGGGATGAACAAGTCTGCACATAGAACAACATTCAGGAAGAAAAACAAAGCATCATGCTTTCCAAGATAGTCTAAAACCAGTTTTGCACTCATGTCTGTACTGTGAAAAACTACACAACCAGAGTAAATTAGCATATAATTCATATTTTGATACATTAATATGTGCATATTTGTCTGCTTACCAGCATGCTCAAATGTGATAAACATTTAACAGTTCAGCACATCAGGAAAATAAGCACACCATACTTAGAGACACTTGTTTAAACTTTATAAACACATGGATGGTAGAACATTATGGATTTTAAAATACTACCCCAACAGCATATGGAAGAAATGCACAGTGGTGAGGTCTGAAACTTCTTTCCTCTACTAGTCTTTAAGATAAGAATATAATCCTAGAAGCACAAGCAAACTGTAAGAAGCATCATCCCATTCATAACATAGCTCATCCATTTATTTAATGAACTCTGCTTAAATAAGATCACAACTGGAAACAGTTGCTGCCAGCACTTCTGGGAAAAAATTCAACTGCCTACACATTCTAACTGCACCCAAATCAACACCACAGACTTCTTGCTATTACCTACCAAGTTAATGAAATAAACTTGCTTAAACGCCAATGGCTAAAACGCAGAAACCATTCCTGGATCTAGATGAAAATACTAAGAAGGCAAGAAACCCGGTGGCAAATGCATTGTGGCAATTTGCTTATTGCACCTCCCATCTTCTCAAAGAAACTCCAAGAATCCTAAACTGGCCCAGTTGTGTTTCTCGGCACAATCATTATAATAAGAAACTAAATACCATTCTACCTGCAAGAATGCAGTAAAATAACATCAACTCCCCAGAAGAAGAACCACTAGGGTAGACACAAAGTTCAAGTTACTAGTGGTTAAGTTCACTCCTCCCCTCAGGAGAACAACTGTGCAGCACAGTAACAAAACCAACACACCTGGTTCATCAGCTCTTATCCAATGCCTGTTGACTGATTACTTGACCTTACTTACCAGAAAGTAAGCTGAAGTAGGTGGGAAATGCATAAAATCACTCCAAATGGAGAAGTTTCTAGTTCTCTTCCTTCCAAGATAATTCCCTCCTTCATGACTTCAGAAATTACTTTCCCAAAATTGAGAAAACAGTTGCAATAACATCACTTTTTATATATAACTGAGGTATTTTTATGAAATATATTTCATCAAGAACCTTTCTGCTACATAGTTGCCATCTATACATATCTTTTAAGTGTCTCAATTTAGCCAACAACCATTAAAGCTTTGAGCCCTGTACAGCAGCAGGCATACATTTACCTGCTGCACAACACATACTGAACTTCAGCTCACCTTCCCATTCTAGCACCCTCTCGACCAACCATGGTAAGTAAAACAGAGGTCACCTTGAAAACATCTGGCTTCCCGAATTCAACTGTTATTTGTCTTCTATGCATCAATGAATATTTTCACATGCAAAACAAGTATCGCAAATAGTTTACTACAACTCAGTAAATACTATCACATTTGTTATTTAAACCTTCAGAACACTGTCTCAGCAAAACCACTAATTTATAACATTAACTCACAATGGAGGAAAAAAGCAAGCTTTAAATATACAGCTAAGGAGAAATCAACAATACCTTGCCATTTTCCTCAGCTGCACTATAGTGTAATTGCAAATCTTTTATTTACTTGCTAAAAACTGCGTATAGAACTTTTTCAGCTAAATAATTTTTTCTACAATGGTCAAATATAAAAATATGTTGATGTTTCTTAGGTTTCGATTCTAAACTGTTTTAAGTCCTTCAACAGAAATACTATACAAGAACTACATGTTTCAGGAAGTAAAAAAAGAAGTAAAGCATCAGCTATACAGGAAGGTTACATTGCAATGAGGTATTCAAGACACTGAAATTGAGAAGTGAATGAATATTTTACATTTTATCCACATGAAAAACTTGACTAGGTGTAATGATAGATTTAATATGTGTTACTGTGCCATCCTGTCCCACTCACTCATGGATGCCCTTGTTCTGCACAGAACAATTCACGTACTGAATCTTTCTTGTTAGTGCATCCAGTGATTTACAGAAACAAAGACGGCAGCTGCTATTTTATATCAAGCTAAACACTAGAAGCTCAAAATCATATGAGACATCACAACGGGATCTTAGAACATGTGTACTGCTATTCTTTGCTGCTAATAGCAGTTTTTTCCAGTTTTGAGAAAAGTTGCTCCATCAATCATGATTATTTTATAGAGGTTTCCATGTGTTATGTGTGGGACTGAGAAGATCCCATTGGTGTCAAACCTGGCAGAAACAAACCCTCTGTTGTACGGGATACACAGAGTATCTGGGAGGTCAGATGCTTATTTCAATTGTCATGATAAAGCTTCTTAATATTTTAATGTTTGAAAATACAAAACAAAGACAATGCTTTCACTGTAACAGGCTACGTGTGACCTGCTGAACCAAGCAAAGTTTCAGGACAGTATTTCAGACAACTCCAGCAGAAATAAAAAGGCTGAGAAGCAAGAGCTCAGATGAAACCCTCTCATCCACACCCAGCGAGGCACTCACAGTTGCCTTGCCGTAGAATCAACACAGAGGCTCTGTCCAGCCAGCACATTAAGCGAAACCCACAAGGTAATGGTGAAGAAGACTGGCCCTCGCTGCGGAATGCATCCTGCTTGCCCTAGGGATCCAGGCTTTCTGCAAGCACTGCCAGACCCCTGCCCACTGCAGTGCTACGTGAGACACAGTAAGACCACGTAGTGGGCTAGTTAGTTATTATTTTTTTCAAATAGTATTTTGATCTCTTTTTTTCAAAACCAAAAGAGCACCACGGCGTCGCACCACCTGCCTTGTGAGGACAGCGGGATGCAATGGGTTCAGCTGCCACCATCACATGTTCCTTCATATGGACGATTAAAACACTCAGCTACAAGCCATCAGTGAAAACAACCACAGCTTCAAAACAATGTATATATATGCTATACACATAGTAATTCTGTGACAGTCATCTGAGAGTCTCTTCAACGCACCAGGAGCAAACACCACGCTTAACAGCCAGATTCCCTTCAGCAAACAGCCAGGAAGGGCCACATCGCCAGGGCTCTCCCATTTCAGTGCACCTTTGAAATCCTCACTGGATCAACAACGCCCGTGCCGCAGCCCGCGCCCCCTCCCTCCCGGCACCTCTGCCCTCGCTGAGCTCCATTTTCTCAGAGAAAACTGCAGTCCAGCCGAGGGCCTGGGGCAGCCACGCCGGAGCCGGGCTCTGCCTTGCCCTCCCGTTCCCCTCTGGGGGCTGGCGCCAGCTCTGTCCGCCTCGCGCTCGGGCGCTTCCAGCACGACCATTCCCCGGCGGCGGCGGCGGCGGCGGCGGGAGGAGGAGGAGGAGGACGGGCTGCGGATGAAGATGCCCCGAGCGGTGCGGCGTACCTGGCGGCTCTGCGAGGGGAGCTGCTGGTGCCGTAGGCGGCCCGGGGCGCCGGGAGGGAGAGCGCTCGCCATGTCCTCAGAGGCGCCAAGCCCGGGCGCAGCACGAAGGAGGAAGATGAGAAGGAAAAGGAGGTCGCCGCCGCCATGTCGGTCCCGACGGACGGAAACGCCACCGCGGCCGAGCGACGAGAGGAGGAGCCAGGGCAAGTAACGGGACCGTGGTGGCGGCGGGGCGGGGCGGGGCGAGCGGCTGAGCGCCGGGCGCAGCTGCCGGTGCCGTGGCAGGAGCGGCGTGCCCCAGGGCGAGCGACGATGCCCTTTGTAAGCTCATGTTTTCCCAGGGAAAGCCTAACGGACTTTCTTGTAACTCCCGGAGTAGGGCTTTCTGTCGTGTTTTGTGGCAGATTTTTTTCACTGTGGAATTTTTTTCACATTGTGGAAAGATTCCACTTTGCAGAGGGGAAGAAGAAAACAAACTGAGATCCGCAATAGTGTATATGAAGCGTGCCAAAATAATAACAGCAAACTTAACCTGCAAAACAGCCTACAGACTGTTGGCAAATTCCTTCATAAAGATGGTGAGAGCTTTGAAAAGATGCAACAGATGACTTGGGCTGCAGCTTCTGCTGCTGTAGTGACTCTTTTTTTTAATCAGTTATGTGTTTGTGTAAGGAACATGGCTCAGGTGCTCCCACAGACAACACGTGTGCTGGTTTTTAATGCCTTCTCCTCTTAGTCTCTTATTGTTGTCGATATTATGTGAATCATCCCCTTTAAGTTGCCAGCTCTTATTTTATAAACAGTAATGACACCAAACTTTACACACTGTCTATCAAGTACATCCTGCATTAATTATAAACCGTCTTTAAAAAGGAGCTTTTACCCAAGAGTCATTGACACAGTTGTATACACTGTCCCTTATCTCTCATGGTTATTTCTAATTACCATTCTGCTTGGAGAAAAAATGAAAATGCAAGGATATAGGAAATCCTGTGAAAATTTACAGTCCTTGAACAGATAGTAAATCTTTAAGGTAGAACAAAGATCTTAAAATGCTAATCTACCCTATCCAGCTTCTAGAGAACTGAAGATTACAAATGTAAATTGAGTAGTTAAGCTCATTAATATAAAATGTAGTAATTTGTTGATTGCTATTTGGTTTTAGGACTAACATACCAATGGTTCCATAAAAAGATGATTTAGTACAGCTAGGCTCTCAGTTTATGTGGTGATGGGATAAGGAATTGCAAGGAATTGTAAAAAAAGGGAGTAGGTTACTTGAAGGATGTGTATATATATATATATATATCTCACAGAGAATTGGCAAGATATTGAAAGAAAGAAAAGCTGAAAACATGATGACAAAATGAAAAAAATATCAGTACTCCTAAAAATTATCATTACAGACAAGAGAATTTTGATAAAAGTTTCACTTTTTCTAGCCTGTTAAATGTTGTCCACTCTTTTTTTTTTCTGTGCAAAGTTCCTATACATGACTACAAGACTTTGAATTGTTATTAAAATTTTCCATAGATGGAATGTCCACCACGGATTTTTCTAGAAAATTAGTACACTAGAAAAACAGCAATTATATTATAAATACTTTTGATAAAATTTGCTGTGCAAATTGTGAGTGAAGAATTGATTTACTTCAGAAGTACGTCATTTACAAAACGTTTGTCAAATGTAGATGAAACATATTCTTACATCAGTGATGCTGAACACAACCAAAAAAACAGCAAACCGTTATCTTTTATGCAAACTCGCTTTTTGTACTAGCTGGAGTCCTGCTATTCATCCTACAGACACACACAAATAGGATTTCAGTAACAAGAGAATGAAACTTTTTTTCTTAACCTGAGTTAGTTAACTGCATAAGTTTTAGATCCCACTTGAGTTTGGAACTTAAATATCACAACTTTATGAAAAAGCAAACCACAACATTTTAAATCAACTTCTACATCAATCAAATTGCATCATACTGGTAACCTCAGATTTGACCTTGAAGCTACATATAGTAATGCACATTAGAAAAAGTATTACCAATATCAGTCATTCAGAACAAAATAATAAACAATCTTTTTGCATCATTTCTAAAAAAAAAATATGAAAGCTCTTCACTGCTATAATAACAATATTTATAACTAACAGTTTGCAGAGCGTAGCATATAAAAAGTGACCACGTTACCATTGCTCTGCTGAATACATTATATAGAAAATCTTATGAAAATATTACTGTAATAATTAACAATATGCATATGATCCACAAAAAAATGGACTGATGAAATTGGTACAAAGGATAAAACTGAACATATGCAATTTGGTTTGTGCAACAGTTAAAGCAAATTTAGGCATTGACAGCAGTGAAAGAGGTGGATATTCTTAACAGGTTATTTCCAAGTCTGCTATACTTGCAGTATTTTTATATGCATATGATAAAGGACTGTCTTGGGCATGAACCATCCCATCAACTTAAATTTATCTCTCAATAACTATTTAAATGTGAAGCGAAAGTCAAACATCCTTGTTTGGTAAGAAGTGTTGCTCTCTCATATTGAGAAAATCTGTATCAGGAAATGTTGCTTTACAAAAAAAAAAAAAATTGTGATTATTTTCTTTTCCTGTCCTGGGAGAATATTATGTTTCTTCATCCATCTACTTCTCCACTTTTTTCTCCTCTGTTTTGCCTTCTCAGCTGCTGAAAGAGGTGCATTTGTGTAAGACAGAGAGGTTAAGCAGTGAGGTGAATCGCTTTGTATTTTGTAGTCTTAGCTTAAGGAAAAAAATAAATCTAAGTTTCAGGGAAAAAAAAGCAGTTTGAGAAAAATATAGTGTAAGAAAAAATCTTGTTACTCTTGGGAAGTTTAATATTTTAAGACCATTTATTTGCTGCCCTTTGTTTTGCTTTCTAGCAGTCCTACCCCTACCACACCTGGAGCTTCTATTTTCAATTTCAGCAGTTTTAGAGATGAACATAGTCTTTGAGACAAACATACAACTGTATGTTCAGAAACCCTGCTCAAGATCCCATGATCTGGAGCTTTCAGCACCTGCTTTCTGCAGCAACAAACTGTATATAAAACCTGGGCCCCAACAGCAGAACAGAGTTGCAGCCACTGGGGGAGCTGGAAGAGATACCTGGGGAAAAAATGTTACCGATTCATGTAACTGATACATATTTTGCGCTGTGGACTAACATCACTCATCTTGTGATCAGAAGTGCAGGTCGGCATGGGGTAAAAAGGCAGCAGTCCAGAACATTGCTCACTGCCTGAAAGGTTGTCCTTCATCATTGCGGTCTGGATTGTGTTGGTGTCAGCACGGGTGTTACTATGTGCCTTGACTGTGTTACAGTGCACATCAATAATTCGGACTGTGCTTTCACCTGGAGTTGATATAGAAAGTCTGTGACTATATTAGGGTAACTAGAGCAGCGAATGGTTGTCTTCTGTGGTTTTCCGTGCCATATGGAAAAGTGGCCACCAGGAGACACTCATCCCACACGTTTCTCTCGACTTAGGCTGATCTCTTTTGCTGCTGGCTTCCTAAAAGCGCTACTCGGGAAGCCAAAGTTCAGTTTGAATGTTAGGACGATCGTTAGTGATGGTGTTAACTACAGTTATTGGTATACAGCCATTATTCTGAAACTTAAAGTAAGAGACTCCGGGCACTTCACGTGTTTTAGTATCTTCTTTTCCTTTAGGACCTGCTCCCGGATGATGGTGGGCAGGGAAACAGAGACTAACAGGAGCACTGTTCACCTTAACTGTCAGCTGAAATAGCAAAAAAAAAAAAAAAAAATCGTTCTGTAGGAATGAAAGAGAACTAGATTGAAGATGGAAATTCATAGTTAGGATCTTGAAGAGGAAGACAGAGATCAAAACACGAGCAATCTTTAAACACTCTTTTCTTGTGCTTTTCGTGCAGCTACTAGAAATCCTCAGGCTACCAGTCAACACTGCATGTTTAGGAAAGTCTTGGATCAGATATGCAGTTTTAAGGCATGAACTGAAGAAACAAATATCCAGCCAAGTCTGTTTTAATGAGAGTTTTTAATCTTAATTATTTTGGCATCCCCTTCTACAGATGTCAAGGCAGTAAATCACAGCTCTCAGGGTTGTGCTAAAGTTCACGGATAGAGGCATTTTTGATTAATAACTAGCATTTTTTTTGTCTGGCATGGTCTGACTGTGAAGTATCTTCTTAAGTGAGCATAGTGTTGGAAGCGCTAATGTGAGGTAGATTCAGTAACAGTGCATTGTATTTTTACAGAGGTCCTAAATATTAGTGTGGTTTTTTCTCATCTTTCTCTATTATTATTAAAATAAATTAAGGTTTTCCTTTTCTCCACACCCTGTCTTACTATTTCTTTCTAAAGAACCTTACATTAGAAACAACAGAAAGTATTTTTTTATGTGAAAAGGAAGATTCTAGAATTTGGTTTGAAATCAAATTTGAGCAAAGGTTCTGGTAGTATTTTTAAAATATAAATAAAATACAAACCTTAACCTCAATTATAAACATTTATAACCCCTTTCACAAATATTATTGGATTTTTAAATGCATATTTTCACATTTCAACACGGAAATTGTTTTGATTTTATTTTAAATGAAACAACAGTTTGTGTTATTACAAAATCATTGGTAGACCGTAAAGATTATTACTAACAGTAATAGCCATTCCAAAATAATAACATGCTCCAAGCTCTGTAATATATTTGCATAAGTGTGTAATATTTTGATTTTTACATTGTTTTTCATTTTTAGTCAGGCAAACCAAATAGTCTATTGCAAGAAATGTAAAATGTGCTGTAAGTCTGTGCAGATTCTGCTCAAACTGCACCATTTCCCAGTCAAGTTTAGATGAGTTAAATTTGTAACAGCCACTTATATTTGCTCTGCCATGACTCTTTTTGGATAATGTGATGCATTGCAGAACTCTGGACTAACAAAAATGAGGTATCTAGTTGATGCTTGAACTCTGCTATGAGTACAACAGCAGGGAACATGGATTTTCAGCCTTAAGAAGCTTCTCATCATCTTGATTGACACATCTTAATTGCATTTATATTATTTTTTAAGTTATTCTAAAATAATCATTAAGTTGGAATACTGTAAGATGTTTAACGTGTAATTCAACCACACATTACAAATTATGTTATATAAAGGGATCTTCCCATGGATCTTAGGTTAAAGCTTATTCTATTAAAAAAAAAGAAAACCATGAATAATTTTTTTTTAAACATACATCAGCAAAACATAAACCCAGGATTCTATGTTGCCCTTACTTTGGTATGCAGATACAATTAGCACTGTTGCTGAAGTTCACAGAAGATGTCTTTATGAGTTTAAAACAAAATAAATCCACATTCAAGTTCCCAGGAAAACCATACTAGTGATCTTCATTCTTACTACTTTCCAAATAATTCTTCAGTTGTCTTTGTTTTTAATAGATCTAGTCATTAGATAACTAAGTTTTTTTTGGTAAAACATTGTTTTGTAGACAGTTCCAAAATGTAATTTCCATCTTCTCTCCAGTTCATGCACGTAACTAAAAACCCTAGAAATTATATAAAGTCTGATCACAATTTTGAGATGGTTTTCATGTTAAAAATGCAGCAAACACGTATTGCAAATGTTTTCTATATAGACTCTCTGAGCTCATAGTGTTTTCTTTATTGAAAATATTTGTATTGTCTCAAATCTTCGTTAAAATTATGTAGACTTCAAATAGTTGTAATCTAATATTACAGTTACTGTTCTCATTTAGGTCTCACAATGTCCTATTCTTCTATCTAGGGAATTAAAGACATAGTAGCTACAATGCACCACTGGTTCAGAGATCCCATTTCTTCATAGCTGGTTTCATATTTTGTAGCAAAAAGTTTTTGAAAAGAGCTGAAATTCTCTACCTTTCCTTCTCTGACTTTTGCTCTATGTGTTTTCTTTCAGGCATGGACAGGTGCTTCCTATCCAAGTATTTATCCTGGCAGCTGAAGAGTTTTTTTGTTCTGAGCGCATGGTGGAGTGCTGGCATTTATGACTGAGGTAAGCAGCTGACTGAACATTATGAGCAGGGCTATAAACGGCTGAACATCACCTGGGCAAAAGCTACAAATACCGTGGTGGGCTGGGGTAAGAGAGAGGTAGATTTGCCTTAGGTTGCTCTGAGCACTCTTCTTTTTGCAAGACGCCTTTATGTGCTAATGAAGGTTGGTAAATTTGTATCCAGAGCTGAAGGGATTTGGGTCTGTCACTGTTGGAGAGCCTGTGTGCTGGAAACTGTCTAGGATCAGCAGGAGAATTACAGAAAAAACTCTTACATGAATCTATGAAAAGGTATACTTGATCTTGGATCTTGTCTCTTGGAGAGAAGGGCATGGGAGAAAACTTGCAAAGAAATGTCTCAAAATACTCCAATTGTACTCCAAGTGTAGAGAGAAAAAGGGTCAATTTTACATGATGGTATAATAGTGAAAATCTACTTTAATACTGTTATGCAGTTATACTGCGTTCCTGGAAAGTAGAAGATGATAGTCAAAATGAAAGCAAGTGTAAGTTAGAAAAATCTGGTATGTTACGTGAACACAGTTTGGCAAAGAATAAATGGGCCTTTTAAAAACAAGCTCATGAGCAATGCATTTCTCTGGATCTGAGTTTGTTTGCTTGCCCTATAGCTTTTAAAAAACTTCATTAACATAATTACATTTTCCTGCTGTGCAAACGGGACACTTTGCAGCTTTAATTTAAATTTCATTTTAAATATAATTTAAAGGTTACATTGAATGAAGAAGAGAGAAATAGTAAGCTTTTTGATATTTTTTATTATTATTTGAAATAATTGCTATAGGAGTATATTATATTTATTGCCTGGATGTTACACAAATGGTGTTATTCTGGGAACTGACATGAAAACAGTGTGTTATTGAAAGGTCACTAATACAATAAAAGTTGTAGAAGTATATAAGCAAGACCTTCTAAAAGCAGATATTGGAGATATCAACGGTCCACTGAAGGATCAAATGTAGGTACCAAGTACTGCACTTTCACTGAGATTACATATTTAGTGTGGATATCACAAATGAAGCTGTGCTGCTCGCAGGTAAGAGTATAAAGTGAAGTCTGGGCTGAGGTGGAAGTCAGATTTATGCTGACACACAAGTCAGGAATGATAAGGACAAATTTATCATTAGGATAAATCTCTTAAGTAACTAGATGAGATTTAGTTAGGAGACCAGATGTTTCACACAGAAAGCCTGTATGCTGTTTCTTTTTTGTGGAAAACCATTTCTGTGCAGGGCATAAGAATGTGCTTTTTATTTGGCCTGACTGGGAAAACCCCTTAAAATACAGCACTTTCACTGACAACGTGTTCAACTACTTTATGCAAATAGTACTGGCAAAAAACCCCAAACCCTATAATTGTTGGTTGCTTGACAAATGAGTTTCCAAGTGCACTATTTCTCTGTGAAAAAGGATAGCCAACTCATATACATGGAGCAAGACACCTGACTGTATCTAAGTTGAAGTTGGTGTTCCCCTCTTTTTAAGACTAAATGGAGACATTTTCTTGGCTTCCTGCAGAGGTCATTGCAAACAACCGACATGTCATTTGAATGGTAACAGTCATCATCTTTGAGTACCCTTGTAGAGTAAGTAATTACTTATTTGTCCATGAAAGCTCCCGTAGTCTGCAGCTATGGAGAACAATGCAATTTCCTAGCCGTTCATCTAAATATCTTATAAATGTTTTCAGTTCATCGAGTTTATTACAATATAGCACAAAGGCCATTACACTAGTCACTCAACTTTACATGGAGATGTTTTTTCCAGTTCCACTTTTTATGCCAACAAAAATAGTTGCAAGGGTTAAATCCAGTTTTAAGATACAACAATAGACTTAATGTGACTGTACACATTTGAATCTCTACAGGCATTTATCTGAAGCTCTTAGGGTACTGTCCAATTCAACTTCCTTCATGTTTAGTATGATGAGAATTTCAAAGATTTGATGACAGAAAGTTCTAAGTCCCATGAGGATTTAAAATAACTGAGAAGCTTTTGATGTGTCTTGTTTTATTAGCGTTTCTTGATTTGCAATATATTTCTATGCTGAAAATCGGGTGGGAGGCAAAAACCCAGAGTTGCACAAGAAGATATTTCCATTGCTCTTGTAATAGATTAACTTGCATCTGAAGGAAAACATATGGCATGGATCAGGAGGGAAAAAACTATAGCAGTCTTCACTGATCAGCAGTTTTCAAAAATAACACAAAATAAGCATTGATTCCAGGTGGCAAATGATGTAATTTGTCTTTTGAGGGTAAACTTGTTGTTGTCAGTCTTTTAGTCCCAGTTTTTGGTGTACACTGGGAAGTGAAAGGGAAAATTCTGCCTTGGAGACTTAGAATTTTGTAATCATTTGCTGCTCTGTTCAAGAGAATCCAGATGTAGCTCTCCGTGGAATCCATGCTATTCCCAAGATGAACATGTTGCAACAGAACAATGTATTGACAATGGTTTCTGATAGCCACTATCACCCAGAGGAAAGCTGTAATGTGTGCAGATGCACTGAAGTCTGTTGAGTGATGGCCAGTGCAGGCAGATCTTTCTCAAGACTGTGGAGAGGGAGCAGTAATTTCAGGTCCCATGTAAATTGCAGGAAGGGAATAATGGGAGAAAAAAGAATATATTTTGTACACTGTATTCATGTGTGTGTTTTGGCAGTGCCAAAGTTGAGGATGGAGGTTACTTACTTACATTACTTCTTACTTCTAGAAGAGGAGACAAGAACAGGCTGTGCACGTAGCGATCGTGTCCCAGAATTGTTCCTGTACTGCCAGTGATTTGTTTTTCATGGGCTACTGGAGCTAGGCAACAGTCTTGGGATTCTTTTGCCATATGTCTGCATGTTATCTATAGGAGACTCTTGTAAGCCTCGAATATTTACAACATCCTTTGCTATGACTTAGCTACAAGTTATGTGATTAACCACCTTCCTTTGGTTTCTAGCCTGTTCCGTGTGGACAAGCAGCTGATTATGTCTGCGCAATCCTGAGACACAAGAGATTGCATGTGGGTCACTTGGTGTAGTGGATTTGCGGTATAAATATCCTCATGTAGCATTGCTCTGAATAGGATACACTTCCTTTTTCCATCTCTTAGGAGTGTCACAATGCCCTCCCAGGAGAGCCTTGTTTGTCATTCTAACCTAAAGTGCTGGATTTCAGGCCTTTCTGCTTCTTACACAATAAACCAAGAAGACATTCATCCCTCTGGCATGCCCTGCAGACCCCCTGTCATAGTAAATGCATGTGGAAAAAAATTATCTGTATTACTCTCCAAATACTTTCAAGCAGACCACTTGAGTCTTGGTGTGAGGTTGTTCTAAGGGATGTTGGCACATTATTTGACTGTATTTGGATGTAAGCAGTTGTGTGAATCTTTTATTTTGCTGTCTGTGGTTACTAGCTTATGCAGCAGGGAATAATCCATTAAACACAGCAGGGAATTTGAGGATATTTGGAATCTTTTATCTCAGACCACAACTATTTTTCATCTTTATTGCCTGACTCATCATCTCACTAGGTTTATCTTTTTTTAATTAGGTTTTTACGATGTGTCAGCTCTGATAGTGTTCATTTCCGTCTTTCCCATTTCTCATCTAACCACAGCATTAAGAGAGAGAGATTGAGGGGGGCAGGAGAGGGAAGTATATGTACTTCTAGAGAAAACATCTGTCATTGAAAAGATGTGGCTAAAACTTTCTGTACACAAATATCTTCCTAAATGATCATGGAGGTAATCTCAGAAATAATTTGTCTAAGAGCACTCTCACAGGAAAGTAGTATTTAAGGACAAATGACAGTCAAGCTTGATAATAATGTGCAACCCAGTTCCTGCCCAGCAGTGAGTTTAAGGTACATAATGCCTTCCTACCATTAAACTATGCTATTATTCATGTGCTGTGGAAGGAAAATGTTCCTGATACTTTAGAAATGATGACTAGTGAATAGGGTGTGTGTTTGGAAAACCCTCCAAATAAAAAACTGCTAATGCCCAGAACTGGTATTTTCCATAGTTCAGTAAGCTAGTCATAGTTACTGCTACTGAGTTCATTCACAGGACAGGTTCTTAGATACATGGCACTCATGAGGAAAAAGCATCTGCAGATGGCAGTTTACCTATATAGTAGTATATTTCTACAGGCTGCAGCGGAGAAACTTCTAGGTTGAACTTATCTGTTTAATATCAATGTAAATATGAAGTCTGAGACTATTTTCTAATGATGCTGGTGTAACTTTTTACACCTTCTGACTGAGATACTGAGTGGGACAAAAAGTCATTGTAAAAGTAGGCAAATAGTTCAGATCATAGGAAAAAATCCCATGAGATTTAAAAAATCTGAATTTGCAGTCTTTGCCATAGTACCTACTGAAGAAGACCTCTAGGAACGTCTTTCTCTTTAGCACCAGTCATCAACCATTTAATTATCCAAAATTCCTTCTTGGAGTTTGGAAACAGGCTGGTAATGTAGAAAAGATTGTTCAAACAGTAAAGACCTAATGCTATTTTGTATGGAAAAGAGTGCTAAGCAGTTCTGGTGCAAAACAAAAAGACCAAAATAGATCTGTAGTGCAACCTAGATGCAATCTTTCTGCTAGAAAAGCTTCTGCATGCAACAGAGTGAGAATAAAAATAAATGAGAACAGAAGCTTGGTAGAAATGTACATCTTGTTTTGTGCTTTATTGTATGTCTCACTAAGAGCTGTTCTTACCATTCTGCCCTGCTGAACAGTATGAAAAAATCAGTGGAAGAGTTTTCCACTTAGGCTGAACAAATCAGTAAAGAACACAAGTTTGCCTATAAAATTTTATAATTGTAGTAGTACAATGTCTGTTTTGTTCAGAAGAGAAGATTTTTATATCTGTAGGAAAGATTCCTGAATGTGGTAATTTGCAAATTTAAAGAACTAGGAGGACAATCCTCCTGTGTATGGCTTTGGGAAGGAGAAGGCCTTGGTCAGAGTTCTGGGATATTTATGACTTCAGTTTCTTCATTTGTAAGCTAGGAGTGATAATAGGTCCTTATCTCCTGGAGAGTGGAGACTCAATTCCTCACTGAAGAAGGCTCTAAAGATAAGGAAAGTATTTTTTTTTCTCAGACATCCATGTGGAAATCTGTCATTGTATTAAGGTGATAGAGTGAAATGTGGCCTGCAAGACACAGTGGTTTGAGAGTGGTGTTCTTGAAGTGCATCCTGAGCTTTCTGTCAAAAAATCCAAAATTCTACTGACAGTTAGATAACCTAGGTGTTTTCACTAGATAAGGGAATATAAAATTGATACAATGAAGGCTTTGTGGTCCATATATTTATTTCTTCCACATAGAATAATAATATCATTTGAGTTGGAAAAGACCTAAAAAAGGACCTGTATTATCATTACAAATAAGTCTAACAAAGGTATTATCATTACCAGGAAATCTCATTTTGCTCACATTTGTTTCCTTGCAGCTTAGAATGAAATACTGGACAGAAACAGGACTGTTTCAGACTGCAAGTGCTGGTATTCAAAATGGTTAAAAAAAAGTTTACATTTCTTTTCTTATTTTGACTCTGCATTAGGTTGAAGAATTACATGTGTATTCATCATTTTCTTTTAATATTGAAAGTAGGCTATTTCTATTTAGTGTGACACAAGCCTCACAGGTGAGTTTTTATGAGTATACTGTTTTCCTTGCAGGGAATCAGTATTTCCCACATAATGTCCTACATCTGGCAGCAAAATGGCACATTTTCTTCTGACATATGATGACTCGGGTAATAATTTAGAGTGACAAAACTAATGTTGTAATGAGTCAGGCCAGTGCAGACAGGAGCACGAATATTCCACACCCTCTAAGGAATCTTTATTATTTCATTATTTTCCAGATTTCCTTTTTGTTTCCTCATCCTTCTTTCACTTCCTTTTAGTCTGGACTTGTCAAGTTGCTTTCCCCTTTGGATCAGTTTCTGTCATTAGTCTCTGTTTCGGCTGTTCTAAGAAACTGTTTATATTAGCTCTTTCTGTGGAACGTATATTACTTGAGCTGGTAACTAGCATAGAGCTGGGAAGCAGAGCACCCTAGAATTAGCAAACTTATGTGAAGCCTATGGAAGGAAGTAAGAAGGCTACAATTGCCATTGGGTTTCAACCTAAAGACTTACAGAGGGGCTTTTACTGTAGAATTATTGCTGCTTTCATTGACATTAACTGGATCCACTTCAGAATGCCAACCTGATTTCTCTTCTGACAACTCACAACCTTTGCAGTGACAACTCTAAACGTTTTGAATGCAGAAGTCCCCCAGTGACCACTTACTCCTGTTTTTAATAAAATAATTTATCCCTTAATGCACTAAGGAAGAATCATAAAGCAACTCACCTTATTGAAACCTCAAGATATCCAAAGACGTCAGAGATTGCAACAATAATAAGGATGCAGCACCCTGTATATGAGTTGACAAAGCACATTATTTCAGCTGGTGTGATCTGAATGTGATCTCACTCTGGTGCTATGTACTCATTGGCATGCTCCCTCAGCAATGCTCAGTGTGGTGGCCAGCCTTACAAAACTTGGCATTAGGAACAAGACATGCAGAATTCACACTCTGCAGCTACCATCCTGTAAAAAATCATGGGAGCACCTGAATAATACTCCTAAATAGCCCGGCTGGCAGTGTGATTTAATGTAGGTTTTTCGGTTGGCACCATTCAGCATCTGTGTTAACAAGTGGCTAATTGTTTTCATCCACTGCACCAATTTACTCAGCACCAGTATTATCTCATATCTTGGCCTTGATTTTCAGTGGATTCATCACAGTGACAACACTATTACATTACTCAGAATGTGCAGATGGAAAAGATACACTGACATGGTGATTGTCTGAATGAGGACAATTTGTTTCTAATTTATCCTTGGCATTTTATAACTCCGGATCAAGAAAATGCTTCATGAAGGATTGTGCAGATACTCATGTCAATATGGGCAAAGCTTCCCAGGAAAGATTGAGAATAGCGTAACTATACCATGTTGGAATTCATAATGATGAGCAATTTTGTATTGCAGTTGCAAATCGATCACTTTGGGCAGTCACAGTGATGAAGAATTCTCTCTGTTTTATCTGAAAATTCTTATTTGCTGTTTTTGAAGAAAAAACACCAGTCAAAACAACAACAAAAAGTCAGCTACTGTGTTTTGCTTGAAAAGATTTCTCTTTAGGAAAGATTTTTATTTCCTCCTCTGTCCAAGATGGAGAAGAATGTTAATATAGGTCAGTGAAAATACTACATAGAGAGACAAAGCGGTTTCATCAAAATCGACTGAAAAGAGAGGAAAGTCTACCTGTGATGCTTTTAACACCTGAACTTTTTTTTCGTTTAAAAGGATTGACCTTTAATTAGGTATCTCCCACCTGCCACTATTGCAAGCACAATATAACTGCCTTGGGCAAGCCTGCCTCACTGACTCCTGGAAACAGGACAAAACAACAGGCCATCAACTGTAGAGTTCTCATCCACTGATAAATAAACTCTGACAAATGCACATGTCAATCAGATAGATCATATTAAATTGGGTGATAATTCTAGGAACAAGGGCATCAGTGGAAGAAGTTTCAGAACAGGTATGTTTTCTGTAGGTTAGCAGGGTTTCTGCACCACTTCTAACATGGTTCTGATATACAGGGATGGTGTAACCTTTCAGGGTTACAGTTACTCTTCCTCATCATGCTGTGAGGTTTCTAGATCATCCTTCCACAGTGGAAATTATAGCTTCCTTTTTTTTCACGCTGACATTGCTATTCTTATGGTGAATGTAAGATATGAAATCGGCAGTGTGAGGATCAGAAGATTGACTCAGCATACTTTACGAAACAAAATGCTCTTTGTGTTACATCCTTCATTTAAGTTGGCATTTAGGGGACATTTCTTTAGCTGCTTACAAAAGCCAACAGAAGCCTTATTTCAAATGAATTTGGAGACCAGCAGTGTCAGCACTCACTGATGATGTCAAGACATCTCTCACACATAACAAACAAAAACATGCTTGTGTTCAGGTGGGCAAAGGGCACTCTTACTTTTGAAAACAAGGTAGTATTCTAAGATGTTATTTAAAGAGAAAAGGAAACATATTTTAGCATAACTGTTGTTACTGAAAATGAATTTGAAATCTAGTTTATTTTCTGCTACAAACAGATGCAGCAATTCAGAATATTGCTAACAGTCATCATGTACTTATTTTTAATTTTTGTTTACTTTTCAACCTCTGGTGCACTATGAACAAACCCTAACAGTGGTTTGCAGATGGCAAAACTCTGAGCATGTTTGAAAACATTACAGATATTACACATACATTTTCTTCTCATTTCATTTATGAAAGGCTGAATTGATGACTTCCAAAAACCTGTTTATCGAGGAGACTTTGCGACACAAACAAAATTACTAAGACTCTGCTCTTCTAGGTTTAGAGGTATATTTAATATGCATAAGACCAAAAAAGCAGTTTTTAAACAGTGAAATCACAGAATCTCAAAGGCCGGAAGGGACCTTATCTAGTCCAACCCCCTGCCAGAGCAGGACCACCCAGAGAAGGTCACACAGGAACTCGTCTAGGTGGGTTTTGAATGTCCCCAGAAAAGGAGACATCACAACCCATCTGGGCAGCCTGTGCCAGTGCCTTGTCACCTTCACACCGCATTGCCTTTAAGCAAAGTTTTTATTGGTACCAAGAAATTCCTTTTTCTCCCTTTCTTTTATTTTTTATTTATTTTTATCCTTTCAGTAAGAATCCCGTTTGGTTAATATTTCTTTACTTAGGAAGCTACAGCCCTCTAAAACTAGACCAAGCTGTATTTCCTAGTCATTATGAACACCACTGAGAGATGGTTTTGTGTAACGGACCAGTTTAGCTAATGCCAAACCCTTGATGCTGGTAAACCTGGGCAGATGTTTCCAGCTGAGCAAAGCAGGGCCAGGGCTTGGTTTAAATGTCTCTGCCGTTAAACACACTGTACATTTTTGCCATAAAATCCAAGAGTCTGCTAGTGTTGTGACAGCCTATTGAGCCCAGCAGTTTCCTTTTGCAGATGAATAGTCTGTTCATGGAGAGCAGGGAGGACAGGAAAAGCTACAGTGAAATTATGAATACCCAACCGTACAGATACTGCAAAGCTCAGGGCATTTCTGCGCAGCTATCTCTTGCTTGCAGAGGTGCCTTGGTTTCCTTTACTGACGTTGTTTCTTGGATGAACTGTAATACAGATATTGTAGTTAATTACTGTGGGCACAAAACAGTGACGTTAATTTGCAAATATTGAAAACAGGCAAAAGCGAATCACTTTTGGTGGAGAAGAAAATAATTATTTCTGTCTTTTCAGTTGAATGTTTGTTTAATTCACACTAGGGGGATGTCTCTTGAAACTACACTAGAATAAATTTGCCTGGAGAGCTGCTGTGTGTAATCTGTCTCTGAGAAGCTGCACCCACCCACACGTACAGGAGCTTATCTAATGATTGTCTGCTCTCTTGGGCAGACCAGTGGCACAGGGAAGTGCTTCCAGGACTGTTCCTCCAATATGGAGCTGAACACAACCCTGAGGAGCCCTCAGTCAGTATACTTGTTTGAAAAGTATGACATATAACTGTTTGTTTAAAATTACTGACATATGTTGGGTAGGTCTTGTTTCTGCCTTGTCCAAAGATCAATGACATCTAGTCCTTCTGTGTGCCTAGCCCTGCACTACTCAAATGGCTCTCAGAGAAGTTTGCACACACTGGAGAAAATACGGAGTTTGTTTACTGGAGAAAATATACCCTTTGATGGAATATTTCCAGTTACTAAGTAATCCTGGCAGTTACCTGTGTAGAATCTTGTTGATTATCATCTTCACCCATTTGGCCTTGGGATCTAAACAGATTTGCTGGTTGTTCTTCAGTGTTGCTCTGCAGTGGAATGAATATTTCATCTGAGTTAATATTGGCACCGGAGGAGATCAGAGGAGGATGCAGACAAGGCTAAAGACTGTAAGCTTAAGGGCTGCCAACTCTTCAGCATTTGTAAGCCATAACTTCTCTTGCCTGCTGACTTTACTTACATGATTTCCACAGTGTTGCAGTGTGGGCCCTTAGGAATGATTTCTACATTGGCCAGGTGCTTCAGTGACATTAATCCTTTGACAGTCTGGATGCAATGACACCGCAGCTCTGCTGCCAGCATTATCTCTGTGAGAAAATGAAAGGGAAGCCGATAATGTCTGCAACTGAACCAAACTAACATCGAAAATATTAATTAGAGAAAGAAGCAGCAATAAAAAGTTCATGCCTCAAAGTATAAAGGAATTGCTGTGCATGATTTTAAGGTAGTATCTTCACTGAGCAAGAAGAAGGCATTTGAGATTTGAAGACTTTGCACAGGTAACAATTTTTAAGTTCCCATTACTACTTACAATTATTTTGGCATCCCACAACATGAAGTGCAATGAAGGGCTACAGGAAGTGTGAGACTCCTGTCTTACAAGAGGAAGAAAAATCTAGCTGAAGAGGCAGACTGGCTACTCCCCCTGAATGCAGCCTGGAGGTGAAACCTATGTGGGATAAAATTCTATGCTGGTTCCTGGTGTGAAAAAGCAATAAAAATATTCATCTTAGAAGTTCAATCAAGATGCTAGGAAAGGTGTGGAGGCTTCTGAGGAAGCACCTCTAGGTAAGTACTAGAAGCAAGAAACCAAACAAGCTTTGGATGGGATGTGATTACATTATGCCACATGTTGTACAGCACCCAACTCCATGGACTGAATTTGCTGTTGCCTGACAGTGCTTCCAGACCCACATTGCCCTAGTGAAGCAAAAGAACTGTTATCTCAAGTTTAGGGACTGAGCACAGAGCACCAAAGTGGTGATGGGAATTATCTAAGATCACAAGCCATGAAGCCCAGGGCTTTCCCAGCTCCACCTACTGGAATTTCTTCCTGTTTTCAAGTCAGATATCACAGATAGAAATGCACATCACAGCTCTCACATTTGTCCATTTTTCTTACTGAGGTAAACTGCATCTTCAGCTTGATATTCCTGATGCTTGAGCTGTGGAGTGTATTTGAAAGAGGAGATTCAGTAGTCTGAGTGCTGTAGCAACAAGAAGACAAGCTCCAGATAAATGGACGTGGGGGACACAGACACTCTTACTCAGATGAGTATAGCTGCAGAAGATGAAATCTTAGTCTATTTCACAAGTCCTCTCTTACTGTGAGTAAGAGAGATGTCCCTTAAGACCAAACAGAAAACCTTTTTATCTCACCCCATGCTAGTTCTTGTATCTTGTATTTTGATGTGATCAACCGTCTGTTTCCCTTCTTCACTTATGTTCTGCCCAGCTGAATCTGCTGGTTTGTCTTTTGGCTGACTGACACCTCCCTACCTACTTAACAATGCAAAAACAACTGCTTTTGAAAGTCAAGCACTGGGTAACACAGTTCATTGCAGCAGAACAACAACATCCCACCTGCAGGCTCAAGAGAAGAAAGTAAGATTCCCAGAAGCTGTGCGAGGGCTTCACTGCATATATGTGTAATGATACAGGCATCCTTTTAGCAAGTTGTCCAGCCTGGAGGTTGGCTACATCTAGCTCTATTCTGGCTCAAGCAAGACTGCACATGTGTGTCATCCCATTGTGAAGCCAGGACACGATAGTAACAAGTATCCACAGGGTACTGAGGCTTGGAAGCATTCCAGACCCCTACACTCAGCATACTTTCTGCCCACAAAATACTTTCTGGACTTTCCCAGCAGAGTTTGGATTTTATTACCCCCTTGCTTCTCAGGAAAGAGCTCTAGCAGACGACTGTTGATTAGAAATAGATTGATTCGGACTAAGTTGAAAATTCCAAGCTTTCATCTCAGGCTTGTTATCGTAAAAACACGAAAAGTGATAATGATGCTACACGCCACACAGTTATTGCAGGCTAGCACTTCTGAGGCCCTGGCTGTAACCTCATTTTTCTCAGAATATATCAAGGACAAGTTCACCAACGTCAGTGAATCTCCACTAGCAGAAGGATGATATGAGACAAGAAATACTCCCACCCTCAGAATCTGTGAATATTTTTTTCTTGACCTACTACCTCAAAAATGATGTGAGTATGGAAACACCTTGAAAACATTCTGTTTATCTAAACCATATTGCAGAAGAATTGTAATTCAAAGGAAAAAAGAAATTATTTTTCTTACCAGGAAAGTTGCCCATAAAAGACAGAATCAGGAGAGAGATTACAGTCTTGGTATCCATGACTGCTCTCTGTGCCTTCTTATGGTGAACTGAAAACAAACTTTGCTGTGTCTTCAGACCCACTTGGCACTGCTGACACTGCTACACTCCAAGAGTTGTTTCTCATGGACATGTACATACAGATGGAATTACTCTCGCTCATATATTTTGCCACAACCAGAACAAGTAGTAGAAAAATATGAAATGAAAGTAAGTAGGAGCCACTCTGCTTGCTGAGATTCTTTCTTAATTCTAATAAAACAGTAACATATTAAGAGAGACTAATCTCACGCTTGTTAAAGCAGTGAGAGAGATCTTAAGCTTCATTGGTCATCATCATTTATAGCTCAATACTTACTCATTTTAAATCAGTGCTGAAATGTAAGACAGAGCTAACTCAATAATAGAACATTGGCAAAAATCTCAGTAATTGTGTTATTTGGATAGGAAGTCGGATAGTTATCACTTTAAGATAATGATCTTTAAAGATCCTCTTGTATATATTTATCTACTGTCCCATATAACACCCAACAAATTAATCAGCCGGGACACATCAGGAACTCATCCCATGGCTGCGCACACACTTATCTATAAGAAAGGAGACTTTAGCTGTATGGACAAGACATGTCATGCCACATGCTCTGATGTCCAGAGAACAGCTCCTGATCTCTTGCATTTATTCATACTGAATAATAATAATAATAACAGTAACAATAATAATAATAATAAACATTTTAACAAGGTTTGACTTTGAAACACCTGAATATTAGGTGGTATTTTACAAAGCACTTAAAGCTATATTTTGTCATTCCAGCTGCTGTTCCTTTAAAAGGAACTAATAATGTGTTATTCATGATTTTGTTTAATGAAGTTACTTGTGCAACACACACACACACACACACACAAATAAACTCAAAACACCAGCTATGAAAATCCTGGGAACAGCCACCACCTCCTCCTGCTCCTTTCTGTGCCCTCAGCCCTCTTTGGTTTTACTCTGTTCTTCTCAGTCAAGGACAATTTAATTCCTTCTTGCAAACCCCTTCAGATTTGCAAGGAGGCTGCCTTTTACAATGCTCTTGCATTTAACCCTATTGAAGACAGTTCTTTTTTTCAGATCTCTTTTTTCCCACTCCTTTCTAGATGTTTCTCCTGAGAGGAAAATTCAGATCTATACTACCAGAAAGCATGCATTTGCCACTACTGGTTAGTGTCTCCTAGCCTAGGACCAGACATGCACACTGTATGCTGCTTTTGATCCCAGTCTAGCCCTGCCTTCACTTGTAAAGAATTACTGATGATTTAGATATACCTAAAACATTGTATTCAGAAAGGATTCCTGCAACTGAGGCACTCCATTCTACCCAATCAATGTTTTGCTTTGTTATCCAAGTGATGGTGTGTGTGTTTGCATACTGTGAAATCGGTCCTTTAATGAAATAACTAAAACATTGGCAATTTTAGAAAATGGCTGAAAAAAACAGGCAAAAATACTAAGAAGTAGCTAATTACAATATTTTTTAATTCAAAAGTATAAGTAAGACCATTTTTTTCTAAGATACGTATTTAGAAAAGCATTTCCTTTCAAAACAGTAAAGCATGTCACTCTACAGTTCTAAGATTATTTCCACTACAGGGGTGATATTATAAAGCAATGGAAAATCTTAGGGGCTTGCCAATATAATAGCTCCCAGTAGAAAAGTGTTATTGATTACTTCAAGGACTGAGATAACAGACTTGCTCTTAGTTTATCTGTATATATGTCTTTCTGAGAAATTGCTGACATTTTCTGCGAAACAACTTATTTGGTCTATATGTTAATTTGTATTGCAGCAAACTTCAGTCCTTTGTCAGTAACGTGAAGGCACATGTTTTTGCATTCTCAGCAGGTGTCAGCTGCATGGCTGCTCCACTATATCTGAATACTTCTGTGATATTGTAATACTTGCATTTTTGTAATCAGTGGAGAAACCTGCATCAAGGGCAAGTGTAGAGCCTTACACCTGGGAAGGAATAACCCCGTTTACCTGTACAGGTTGGGTGACGGACTCTTAGAGGGCAGTGTAGGGGAAAGGGACCTGGGGGTCCTGGTGGGCAGCAGAATGACCATGAGCCAGCAATGTGCCCTTGTGGCCAAGAAGGCCAATAGCATCCTGGAGTGTGTTGGTATGGTGAGTAGGTCAAGAGAGATTCTCCTCCCCCTCTACTCTGCCCTCCTTAGACCACATATGGAACATTGTGTCCAGATCTGGGCCCCTCAGCTGAAGAAGGACAGGGAGCTGCTGGAGAGAGTTCAGCACAGGACCAAGATGATGAAGGGAGTGGAGCATCTCCCTTATGATGAAAGGCTGAGGGAGCTGGGGCTCTTTAGTTTGGAGGAGATTTATGGGTGGTCTCATTAATGTTTACAAATACATAAAGGGCTGGTGTCAGGAGGATGAAGCCAGGCTGTTCTCAGTGATGTCCAATGATAGGACAAGGGGCAACGGGTATAAGCTGAAACATAAGAGGTTCCAAAGAAACATAAGGAAAAACTTCACTGTGAGGATGATGGAGCACTGGAACAGGCTGCCCAGATGGGTTGTGGAGTCTCCTTCTCTGGAGACATTCAAAACCCACCTGGACGAGTTCCTGTGTGTCCTACTCTAGGAAGTCCTGCTCTGGCAGGGGGCTTGGACTAGATGATCTTTCAAGGTCCTTTCCAACCCTTGAGATTCTGTGATTCTGTGATCTACAGCCCAATTGGCTTGTTACCACCAGCTGAAAATTTACAATCTCAAACTTATCTTTCAAGAACAACTAAGGTGCAAGACAGAGCATAAATTCTGGGACTGGCAAGAGACTTCTGCAGCCCAATGTGATGTGACTAGAGGTGAGACAAAAGAGGGCTCAGGTCATTTGTCATTGTTTTTCCTTGTGGCCTGTGCAGAAGAAGCGAGTTGTCCAGCATAAGTCTATCTGTGGAGCTCTGGTAGCACTGGAACGGGCTGCCCATAGCACCACCACCTAATGGGTGTAAGGGGGTAGACCTTACTGAAGTCCAGGAACATCTCATCTACAGCCTTTCCCTTTCATTTTGTGGTTTAAGAATATGCAGTTGATCTAAGTAGATGTGTGTGTGTGTGTGTGTGCGCACATACACATATATCGCTGTTTTATAGTAAAATCCACCTGTGAAATGTGTTTGGGGAGACATCACTTATCACACACCCTTTGACAGATGTTTTATTTATTTAATTTATACATAGATATATGTAACCCCTCCCATTCTCTATTGGTTTTTGGCATGTAGCTTTATCCAGCTTACTCTCCTCTCTTTAATATTTCCAAAGTTGCGTAACTTGATTTTTTTCTCTGACATCTTTTTATCCCTTTACTATTCTAAATATCTGCACTTATCTGATGGATCAGTCACACACACACAAAATTATTTTCCCTAGAAAAATTTTTAATACAGTAAGACTTTTTCCCTTCAAAAGCAACATCAGGAAGATGGTGTCACTCAAAAAAACAACCAAGCTTTCTCTTTCTGAGTGATGTAACACTTTCTACTAGCCATAACAGCCCAAATAGTGGACTTCAAAATTGTGGCATTACAGACAGAAAAGCTATTTTATACATCAAGTTTGCAAAATTCTGTCAGATTTTTCTCTATGTCCTCAACTCAAAAAAGTAACATCCAGTTACTTGCTAGGTAAAGAGGGAACAAGGACAAGCCTTGTTTATATGAATTTGCTCTCCAATTATTTCTCTCAAAGCAAAGTTAGGCTGTGTTAGGAGGTTGAGCTGGCTGTCTTCAGGTGTCACATGAGAGCATCACCTGACTCTTAGCTGTGTCAGCAAGGCCAGGATGTGGTTATACCTTCAAATACAATTCTGATGAATCCAATGAGCAAACAGCAAGGGATTATTTTGTCACTATGCAAGTACAGTGTACCAAGTGATTGATGATATTGCTTTCACGAGAAACATGCACTAAAAAAGGAATCCAGAGGTGGAGATTCTTTGCTATAAAATGTGTCAGGGCTCCTTGTTACAGCCAGTACTTGAATAATTTATTTTTCTAGAAACAAATTTGCTGTTGTTAACTGTAACAGTTTCTGACTGCAGTAGACACTGTTGCTTCTTCCCCCTCAGCAAAACACACTTCATGTCAAACAGAGCCCTTCTTCACGTTACACTAGAATACAAGTTCCTGAAGATTTCAGGGGCTTACGGGGATTCAGTACATCCACCCTGCAGTTAATCTCACTTCACATCAGCAGCTCCAAATGAAGGGTTTAAAAAATATGCCTCTGAATCTAAAAGCACCTTTGCTCAGTACAAAGTGTCCCCAGCCCTTCAAGAGTTGGACTTCAGGTGTGCCCAGGTCTTCCTGGGCACAGAGGTTACGTGTCCCTGTTTCCCAGCTAGCCAAACTGACGCAGGGACACAGACAGGTTCACCTTAACATGGACTTCACAAAAAAAACCCTGTACCTTTATCAACAGAGAATATTTTATTATGCTATTGTTTCATGATAAATCCACTTTTTTTTTTTCATAAATACACTTTTCAAAGCAGAATAAGGAACATTACTTATTCTACATGAGTGATGACAGTATGTCATACAAGTAGACATAAAATATCTAAGCCTCTTCAGAACATTTACTGTTCCTTTACATCTTGTGTATAAATACCAAATAATTAAATGTGAACTCATTTGTCAACAAACAATCGTGAACAAACCAACTCACCAACCCCACCATTATCTTGTTAGAAACAGATCTCCACAATGGACCCATCTTATTTTTGGAGATTATGTAAATGTTTGTAAATGCTATTTACAAGAACTTGGCAAATAGTGTTTGGGGAGAAGGAGCTTGCACGAAAGTTGGGATGCTGAGGTTGCCAAGAGGTGCCTAGTAAAGCCTACACTGTCTTATTACACACACTGTATCACTTCAGCTGAGACAACACATATGTAGGAACTGGCAGTAATATATATGAGGGGAGAGATGGGGAGAATCTTAAAGGAACTAAAAACATAGAGCAGCTGGTCTACAAACTCATTAAAACTAGAGAGTCGGGCTATTATGTTCTTCCAGCATCCATTTCCCGGTATCTTCTGGCAAAAACAGGTAGCTTCATTTGGAAAGGTTTCTTCTCTCAGAGCTTGTTACGTGAACTGCAACAGGCAGAATTCAAATTATGAAGCCAGTCAGGAAATCTTTCCTTAAGTACCATATAGGAGATGTGTCTTCTGGAAAAGATGCCTGTTGATGACGGTGAACCACACTGGCCTGCTAATGCAGTAGATATTGAGCAGGTGTTTGCAGTGGCTACTCTACCTGACCGAGTGGGTTTTCTCTCCAGCAAAGAAACCACTTTTTGGGCAACTCTGTGGCATAACTAAACAACTTTCCCCATAGAAATCCACAGCAGAATGTGGCTTGTTACTTCTGTGACACCCATACTAGTTTCAAACCCATGGGAGAGCTGAGCTTGGTGCCCAAGAGGGCTCGCGCGAGCAGGGCTGCTGTCCCCGGTCCCAGAGGGAAGTGGCTGCAGCCCCGGTCCCGGCAGGTACCTGCTGAGGAGCTTGGCGAGGAGAAGCTTGACCCAGGGTGCGGAGGGGCTCAGGCAGACCGTCTGTCCCCGCTTCGTCGTGGCTCTGTGGGGCGAGGCAGCGAGTGAGGCTGGAGCCGGGCCCGGGCCTGGAGCCGGGAGTGGGGTCGGGCACTTACATGACCTCGGGCACGGCGCAGTGTGGCCCCTCGGCGACGAGCTCCAGGCGGGCCAGGCGTCGCGGCGGGATCACGTCGGAGACGGTCCGCACGCAGCGGCAGCGCAGCTCCCCGGCCAGCGGCGCCCCTGGCAACGGGACGCGTCGCCTGAGCCCCGGCTGCGGGGCCCCCGGCCCGCCCCGACCCCCGCCGGCCCCCGCCCGCAGACGGCTGGGTGCCCCGGCTCAGCCCGCCGGCAGAACCCGCAGGCGCTTACCCCGGCAGCGAGCGGCGGCGGCGGCCAGGAGGAGGAGGAGGAGGAGCAGGGGGAGGCGGAGATGCGGGTTCATGGCCAGTGCTGGCTGTGGAGGTGCTGGGGGAGCGGTGTGCGGCCCCTTGTCCGCTGGAGCTTTTATTCTTCACCGGGAGCTGTCGAGCAGGAGAAACGTGAATCACACGGTGTCATGCATCTTTCTCTCTTCCCTGCACATCCTCGGGCGGCCCCTGCTCGCCCGCTTCCCTGTCTGTGACCGTCAAGTGGTCATGGCACAGCTCAAACTGTCAGGGCATGGCCCGACGTGACCCAGCATGGCTCAGTAGCCCCTAGATGTGAGAGCTAGCCGTCGGGTCGGTTCCGTGGGCCATTCGTCTCTTCAACCTGCTCCACTTGCTGGGAACCTGACAGTGCCAGGGAGCCAGCAATGGAAATTCATACAGGCACGGACTGTTGTTTAGACACACAAATTTGGAAGTTAAATTTAGTGCATGACTTTAGTAAGCCTGAAAGATGCTAGTGGAAACAGAGATACAAAATCCTTTGACTAGGGAGAAGTTATCATTGAATATTAGCACCTGGCTAAAAACACAGTAGTTTCAGTGACGATTTAGTTGTTAGCTGAACAGTATATGACAATGAACATTTTGCTAAGCAGTGAGTGGTAGGGGCCATCTTCAGCCAGCTGGAAAGATGTCAAGGCTTCAGGCCTGCAGGAGGATCTGGGAATGCCTCTGAACAGCAGACTCAGTCCAAAGGTGCCATTGCCATACCCCCATGTCTTCCCAGTCTTTGGAGATCATGCATTTGCTTATTTCAGTTCTCCAGCTTTTCTTTGGCCTGCTGTTGTGCTTTCTAGGACAGTGAAGAGTGACAAAAAGTTTTCCCCTAAGATCTATATAAAGATATAATAATTGTGTTAAGTTGGTTTTTTTTTTGTGGATCTGGGCAGCAAAAGAACCAATCTGATGTTGGGCAGTGGACACCTCATCTATTTTAACTTGGGCAGGGGGAGATGACAACACAGACTGATTTATTAGTGCAGTGTCTGCAAGCTCATAAATCAACTCTCTGCTTAATTGCAAAATATTCCCAGGAAGAGGGAAGCTGAGAACAGAGATAAGTGTGTGTTTGCAGTTAGTCTGTCAGGTACTTCCCTGCATGCTGACCAATTTTCTGCCTTGCCACTCCTCTCGACCTGAGCATGGACTCACTGATTTGGACATTTGCTCTAGGTCCATCAGACCTGGAAGCCTTGAGGCACTTGACTCTTTCTTGCTTTTTCCATCCTGCTTGAAGTGATGCAAGTGCTCAAGTAATCGAGTGGTTTGTATCACTCTCTAAAGTGCCTGTCTCTCTTCATGCTTGATCTGCCAAAGGGTAAAGAGCAAATACCTAGTACCTACTTGTCTGCAGTTTCTTCTGCCTTGTGCTCATGAGTCTTCTAAAAGAGCTACAGGTTCTAGCTCAATAGGTGAGCACCAGCTATCAAATGCTGGCCTGGATGCTGGTCCTTGCTCCACCACACCAAAACCCAGCTACAAACCTGTCTATTGTGAAATTTCATTACAAGGTGCTAAGAGAAAATGACATTTTCATGCTGAGAATCCTATTTCTCCAAAACCATTCAGAGTAGAACGTGAAGTCATATTCTAGGTGTGCCAGATGGAAAGAGATCATAGAGGCATGGACTAGCTTTAAAATGTAAGAAATATAGTCTATCAGAACGGTTTTCTGACTTTTTTTTCTCCTCATATTTAAGATTCCTCCCTGCCCCACTCCTTATATAAACTAACATTTCCTGGCTTGTGTCTGTTTATAAGATAGGGCAGTCTGTGCTGGCTTTTGTTTATTTGGGAAAAGCTTTCCTATGCTATGAGTTTATTTTTCTTTTTGTGGCAATGTTCTGTGTGAACAGATTTTCTGCTTTGGAAAGCACTAGCACAATAGCAGGCTGATTTTGAACTAGGTTGTCTTGGATTTCAGGGTAAAGTCTTTATTTGTTGCATGAAGTCTTTGTTGCACTGACGTCAATGGCAACTTAGATGAAGCCGACTTTTCATACCTGACTTCAGTTGTCACTTTAAGTAGACCAGGTATGGAAGAACAATTGGGGCTGACCTGTGTTTTACCCCCTTTTTGAGCAATTCATGAAGGGCAGCAATGGCAGAGCTCTTAAAAAATTGCCGTGGATGGTATGTTAAGGTCACATCTCATGGAGGAAAAGGATTTCTCTGTTAGAGAGTAGCCAATGCCTTGTGTCATGTAGAAATCTTCATTAACAAAGTGTATTTCACTAGAGTAACTACTTCAGTCTAATTCAAATCTCTCAGCAGGAATTTATGTCCCAGAATAAATTGAGCTAAATTAAATATATAACAGTATCAGTGATTATATTAATTTGGCATTTAAACATGTAAGTAGTAAAAGAGTAGGGACAAACTCTCTATACAGTGAGAAACTCTGCAATGGGCCTTCTGTCCCGTGGGCTTCAAACTATCAACTTCATCAACAGGAACTTGAATGACATTATTTTCCTCTGCCTTCTCAAGCAGCTGGAAAGCCACTTCCTAGCACTTCTTGTCTCCAGTGGGGAATTTCATAACAGCTAATTGATAGGATCTTAAAAAATAAGAAGCTACTTTCAAGTAAAACTATGCTTCTTGTGAACTGGAAAAGTTTCCATCTTTTTAGTAGAACAGTTGTGTTTGAAATCTAGAGAGCAAGTCTTTGTGGAGTTTGGCAGTTAATTTGTTCAAGGCTTTGAAAATCAACTGGCCTAGCACCATGTCCCTGTGCTGATACAGCTTTCAAACCCAATCTGGTTTATTGTTTTTCAACTAGGAAAAATTCATTCACATGCATTCATTTGCCACTGACTAGCCTTAGTGTGAATGATAACATGACTCAGCATTAATCCAGCGGATGAGCTGTTCAGGTATATTCCTTTTAAAGGGACATCTAAGTGCTGAGCAGCTCATAACAATAAAATAATGATGTGTCAAGGAAGCAGAAACGCACTACAGAAATAGCAGCTCTGAGATTGCTTCACCATGCAGAAAGGAAATACTCTTCCATCAGCAAATGTGACTTGTTGATGAAGCCTATTTGCTCAGTCATTTTCCTGTGATATGATTAACCATTTTGTTTGACATTCACAAGAACATGTGGTGTAGAATGTCTTCATTCTCTGACATATCAAGCTCCTCAACAGCTGGTCTGACGAAGCAAGAGTTTTGGGAATGTCTTGTGCAAATACCCACCATACCAACAGAGCAAGAGGAAACTTGAGATGTATGAAGACTGAAAGAAATATCTCATCTGCCCAGGAACATTCCTCAGTCATTTTCTTTAAGATGTGCTAGGCTAACCCTACTCATCTAGCTCTGTCAGCATACACTCAAAGCTATATTATCAGGACCATGTTTTAGAAAAAAAAGCAATACAAAGTCAGATGTGCATCACTTTGTCTGTTGTGCTATTTGCACTAGTGCTCAGAATGTCCCCCTACTATTCCTTTGTACTGGAATCAATGCAATCATCATTAATGAAGGCAGATTGAATGATAAATATTAGGAAAAAAATCTCTTCCCTGAAGGATTGTCAGCCACTGGAACAGGCAGCTGCCTGGGGAAGTGGTGGAGTCTTCATCCCTTGAGGGATTCCAAAGCCATGTAGCTGTGGGGCTGTGAGACATGGTTTAGTAGTGGCTGTGGCAGTGCTGGGGGAACAGTTGGACTCAATGAGCATAAAGGTCTTTTCCAACTTAAATGATTCTGTGATTCTTTGTGATCTTCACTGTCACTTTTAGATATATTCTTAACAACGTGAAGAGGAAAATAATTGAGAATCATCCCAAAGGAATGAACTCTGTCAAAGATTACACCCTGGGCAATTAGATGAATTTTGCAAACAGGATCAGACCAACCTCCTGGCCAGGCTTTTCCAGCTATGGGGAGATTCCCCTCCCTTTTGTAATTGACACAACCAGTTGGTCACACTTGATCATTAGTTACTGTTGAGAGAAAAGTGAAGTTGACTGGTCTACTGCCCGGTAGCACGATGAAAGGCCATAGGCATGCTCTCCTCTTGCATTGGTTCCTCCTGGATGCAGGGCTAAGAAGAGATGACAAATCAGCTAATTTTCTTATGCCACTATGTATGAATCAAGGATGCTCAAGGAGAAGGAGTAACTTGAAAAGCATTTTATCTGGGATTAGGTTAGTGTGTCAAGAGGTCTGTCAGATGACAGAGAATGTGTGTCATAACATAAGGAAAATGTGCAATCTGCACAGCTTATCCTGCCACTTTGAATGGAAGATATTTCTAGGAAACTGAAGAAAAGCCGTGACATTAACTTCTCCTTGACAGTCAAATGGTAGACTGACCCTTGCTTGCACCAGATGAGGATTATTGCAATGGTTGATAAATCTGCTTTGAGCAAACAAGTAGCAGAACTGATGAAACTGAGTTTCAATGAGTTTTGTGATCGGATTCCCTCATATCTGACAAGGCACACAATCCAAAAAAGGAACTTTCTCCAATTAAGGCACTTGTAACTCTTTTTCTCCCTCTGTCTTAGGTTCTTTAGTGTGTTATGAAAGTGTTATGCAGTTACTCTGCAGTCATTTTCTCAGTGGGAACAAAATGGCAATTTCTACAGCTACCTGTAGACTTTCAGAAAACTTGTAGAAAAAAGAATGTCTTTGATCCTAATACTTTGAAAATGGCAAACATGCAGAAGTTGCCAGGGGAACAGTGAAATACAAAACAGTCAAGGCAGCCTCACCACACAATTGACTTGATTTACTAAGAAAACTAGACTAGATGATGCCAAACAGATGTGGAACTGAATTTCAGTACTGTTCCACTCCTAGGCAGTCATTCAAATCAAGTAATCATATTCTCAAAAAGCCATGCAGATAGAAAATCCTCATGTTGTCTGTGGTAGCTACAGACATGTAGCAGGGGTAGTATGAAAAGGACATCCAGCCATTCCAGGCCTGTTAAATACACGTTTACTGAGGAGATGGTGGTGGAGTAGTATTAAGGTGGAAAGAAAGATACTCAGATGAGGACAAAAACGCTGAAATCCTGCTGCCACTCTCAAAATGAGTTGAGAACCACTGTCAAGCTTGTGCTCTCCCTTCCCTTTGTCCTTCACAGCCTCCTCTGGCCACCAGAGTGCCCCAGTAGCCAGAGGATTCCAAAGGTCATAGAGAGTGTGCTGGGGCAGCCACATCTCTTTTCTGTTCTGACAAACAGCTTTGGAAGTCTGCTTATTTTTTGTGAACCTTCTGATCTGCAGCCTTTTTGGACTGATGTGAGTATGAGGAAGGGAGGAGCTTGCCTTTCTTCCCTATTGCAGAAGCAGAATTTGCTTGGAGATATAGCCTTATAGCAGGATTTGTGTTAAGGCAGAGCATGCATGTTCCAAACAGGGATAGGGGACTCAGTCCTAGGCACTGTGCAAGTGTGTACCAAAGGGATCATTCTTCCCAAAGAAAGGCTTCCACAGCTGAGTCACAACAACCAGTATGAACTGGGAAAGGCAGTGTCAGGTGTTGCAAACAACAGATACTGTAGTACATTTGCATGACTGACTGCAGGTCACAGGGTGGATTTGTTACTGGAACAGCTAGGAAATTGCCAATGCAAGTTCTGTAGGTGCTTCAAACTCCATGTTCACAACAATTTCTCTCCTATTATGGAGAATGTCCAGCCTGCTCATGTTTTCCAGAGAGGCTGGATATTAACTTATGAAGCCGTAACAGGTATCAGCATGACCACTATTTACTTAGAAGAGAGTTTGGCTGAGGAACAAATTAGCAGCAGACTAATCAGTTCTGAAATAGGTAGCATCAGCCTTGCAGTACCCACAGCCTACTACCTCCCACTGCATTTTCATGGAGGATATGTTAGAAAAATACATGAAAACAGTGTTTCTCCTTTGCAGCAGGTGAAGTGACAGAGGTGTGTCAATAGATGGAAAGGAAAAACTCAAGCTGGAGAACTCTGAGACAGACAGACAGCTTCATATTTAAACTAGTGTCAATCTGTTACTATGATGTAGTTACATTATCTGATCTTCATGCCATCCAGATTGCAGTTTGCTGTCTTCATTCAATCCAAACCAGCTCCAACTCACTCCCTGCCCTTGGCCTCCTGTCATGGTTTAGGCCCATCAGGGAACAAAAGACCACGATTAGCCTCAAGTACCGAAGACTTAAGGATTGCTAAAGGGCAGGGAGGGCTTAATTGCCGCTTAAGGTGCAGGACAAAACAGAGCAGGCTACTCGG